>VWZY01011426.1:0-35418 GCA_013399075.1 Chloroceryle aenea | reverse complement strand
AGGCTGTGCTGCCATCCAGTGAGATCTGGACAGGCTGGAATGCTGGGCAAAGGCAACAAAGTTCAACAAGGGAAGTGTAGAGTCCTACACCTGTGGAAGAACACCACCATGTACTGGTACAGGTGAGGGGTAGACCCACTGGAAAGCAGCCCCATGGAGACGGGGCCTTGGCATCCTGGTGGATAAGTTCTCCATGGAACAGCAATGTGCCCTTGTGGCCAGGAGGTCCAGTGGCATCCTGGGGTGCATAAAGAAGAGTGTGGCCAGCAGGTCGAGGGAGGTTCACCTTCCCCTCTCCTCTGCTCTAGTGAGACCACATCTGGAGTACTGTGTTCAGTTCTGGTCTCCCCAGTTCAAGAGGGACAGGGAATTACTAGAGAGAGTCCAAGGGAGAGCTACAAAGGTGATGAAGGGACTGGAATATCTCTCTTATGAGGAAAGGCTGAGAGCCTGGGGCTGTTCAGCCTGGAAAAGAGAAGACTGAGAGGGGATCTTATGAATGTTTACAAATACCTGAAGGGTGGGTGTCAAGTAGAAGGGGCCAGTCTCTTTTCAGTTGTGCCCTGTGATAGGATGAGAGGTAATGGTAGCAAGGTGAAACACGAGAAAATCCACCTCAACATGAGGAAAAACTTCTTCACTGTGAGTGACAGAGCCTGGAACAGGCTGAACAGAGAGGCTGTGGAGTCTCCTTCTCTAGAGACTTCCAAGACCTGCCTGGATCTGTTCCTGTGTGGCCTGTCCTGAGTGTTCCTGCACTGGCAGGGGGGTTGGACTCGATGATCTTCAGAGGTCCCTTCCAACCTCTACCATTCTATGATTCTAAGTAGAAGTAACAGGGGGTAACTACTGTTGGATGACTTCAATTCAGGAGAGACGTGTAGAAATTTAGATGTCTACTCTACAGTATCAAAATCCATAGGTCTTCTCATTGAACTGCCTTGATAACTCTTTGAACAGAGGTCTACTAAGTTGATGATTAATAATATAACTACACGTAGGTAATGTTGTATGTCGCAGTGATTTTGTTTATGGAGATGTACCCCTTGCTTTTCCCTAGGTGGAAATGAAAACGAAGAAAAATCTGAAGTTCAGGCAATCATTGAGTCAACTCCAGAGTTGGATATGGATAAAGATCTCAGTGGATATAAGGGTTCCAGGTAGGTTGTGTGTTGTGGTTTGAGTAGGAAGACCAATTTTAGCAGGTATCAGACTTCACTCTTGAATTCACAACTTGCTTAGACATTTTATCAGACTGATATTATGCATTACATAATAAATGTTCTACTTCCATGACCTTACTTCCCCAAATTCCTCAGAAGGTTTTAAGTGCAACAGCAGTTCTTCATTCCATTGCTCCAACTGATGAATGTTCAAGGTACTTCATATTGCAGCACACTTATGGAATTTATGGAAAAAACAAAAATAAACAAAACCCCCCAAAAACACAACCCAAAACCAAACCAACAAAAAAAACCCCCAAACCACATTCATTTAAGCATTCATATTTCATACAAATGGCCTGTACTAAGAGGCCTTTTCTCTCTAGATCAAGGTTTCAAGGTACTAGCACTTCCCAAGCGAGGCCATATGTTTAAAATCTGGACTTATGACTGACTTAGCAAGTGTTACAACATTTATCTATTAGATTCTGATGGTGGAATCCCAGTGTTGGCAAAATGCTTCTGCCTGAGTCTGCTGCCTTGCAGGCTTTTGCTTCTGAAGGATAACATTTTTCTCAAAAGCTTTAAAGATCTGTAAAAAAAACAAACAAGTGCTATTTTAGTAGTGGAGGGAGTGCCTGATCTTTTAGGCAAGCCCTGAAAAGTTTAGAGTCTACCCACCAGTTCTTCAGATATGTTCTGTGTCTTGTGTTTCATTCTTGTGATGGGATGAAAAAATTTACCTTAGTAGTGAAACTTAATGGCACAAGATCTTTGTGTGAAAGGAGCCCCTTTTCTGGCCAGAGGAATATTTTGGTCTTTGACTACTTGGTTCTTCTGCATTTCTGTTATATTAAATTACCTTTCTAGTTTGACTGAGCTGTCTGGTCATTAGGCATTTGGGCTGACTAAGTCCTGACAGGGCTGAATTTCTATATGCCAAAACTCAATATGCTTTAATCTGTTAAAATCCTGACCACCTCAATATCAGCAGCTACCTCAAGTTTGGGATGTTGATGCCAGAGCATTATTTGAAAGTGTAATCTATGACTCTAAGCCAACCAAAAGCTTCTGAAAATTTTGTGACTGTTGTAGAGAGTCAGAGAGGGGGTGTAAAAACATGGAGAAAACCTTCAGTGTGGGAAAAGTCTTCTTTCTGCTTTTTGATGTCTTGTTTTGATTCTTTGAATAGCACTCCTACCAAAGGCATAGAGAACAAAGCATTTGACCGTAATACAGAGTCACTCTTTGAAGAGCTGTCATCTGCTGGTTCTGGTCTAATTGGAGATGTGGATGAAGGTGCTGATTTACTGGGTAAGAAAGGTTATTTAAAGAGGAATCTGGACTTCTTGTTAGTGGAGTGCTTAATTATCCGTGCTGGGATTTACTGTTAGGATTCATTTGCATTAAAACCTTTTGAGTATCATCCTAAGGTAGTTATTAAAATGCAAAAAAAAAAAAACCAAACCAAAACCAACACAACAAAAAAAAAACAGGAGAAAGTATTTGTTCTTTCTTCAATACAGTTATATCAACCTTTAATCTTCTGGGACACTTCTTACACTATTCTCTATTTCAGTTTTCCTTGTACATTCTCAGACACAACAGTTTTTATCTTGAAGTATTTTTATGTTGAACTAGTTTTACTTTCATTCAGATTGTGCCTAATCTGTAATGGTCTGGCTTTATCACCTCTCTATGGAATTTAGCATGTAAAAGAGAATTGCAGCAGAATGCAGTGGTGGTAATTTGAAGATCAAATCATTAATTGAAAGAAGACAGACCTACATTTCTGTTCTCCCTAAGCAGCCTGCTGCTGCTTGTGTGCTGACTGAACAAAATGTAGGTTTTGGGAATAGGAGCTGATCAGGAGCAAAAAGATCATGAAAAGAAGACACTTTTTATAAGCAATAAGTGTCTTGCATTATAACAAGGTATTTTGGGACATAGCAGTGTCCAGGCCACATGTTGAAGTGGAATGGTACTATAGGATGTATAATATGCAGATGCAACTCCTGTGTGTTGCGTATCGAAAATCAGCAGCTTGTGTGCTTCTGTCAGCTGACCTGGCGAAAATACAGCTTGTATTAATACAGTATTATTTAGAACTCTTGTGTGCCATCTGGATTTCTGGTTGTTCAGTGTTCCACTAGAAACTTTATTTTACATCAGTTAGGTGCCATTTCTGCACAGTATTACTCACTAGGAGTAATGGGCCTATCTCCAGTCCGAGAGATGGTTTTTCTTTGTTGTCACACTCCTGCTTTGAATCCTGAGCAGTGAGGATCACCACAGCCTTGCTGGAACATACTTCATCCAAAACTCTTGCACTCTGTTGTCACAGGGACAACCGATGACACATTCTGCATGCAAAAATATGGGTACTGGAGAAGATTTAACATACGGTGACTTCCATCCTTTGCTACATGATAAATTGTTTAAAGAAATCAGGACTTCCTGATAATAGAAGCTTTGTTTTCCATGGGCAAAAATATTATACTTTTTAGTATAAGTTATCAAAAGTTTGTCACTTACTTCATTGCCATTTTCCATAAAAATACTGCTAGAAACACATGCAAAATGAACACATTTTTGTAACTGTTATGCAGAATGTGTTGGTCTAGAAGCTTCACTATATAATCATCATTTCACTTCGAGCACAACCATAGTCCAATTTACTGTGTTATTTAAAAGCCACATCTGCATCCAGGATAGCTGGTGTGTTTAAAGCATTTGGATCTGTTCTAAGTGAGCATTAAACTTCAGTCTGGAGTTCTGTAAAAGTAGTTAATTGGGATTCTCTAATCTGTTTTCTCTTGGGCTGCATACCCAGGGGAATATTCTGGTGTGTATGCTTCTTTTTTTAAAAAACCTCTTTGAAATCTGTTGCTTCTCCAGTTAGGCGTCCTTGGCTGCTGCTCTCATAATATACATTCTTGGCTTTTTTTTTCTTGCTTGGTAACATTTTAATTTTTTTTTCCTTTTTTTTTTTTTTTCCTTTGCACTCTTGGCTTTCTAGTTTTTGTTCTTGCATTGCAAAGGATCCTGAAACCTGTTGGAAATGATCCTAGGTAGATTTATCTGTGTATGCTGATAACGTTTAAACTGTGATAGCCACTTAAATAAAACCTCTCGCTGACTCTGCTGAAGGGATTTCTCCAGATATTGATAAAGTAACAATAGCCACTCTAAGTTCCTTCACTAGTAAATGTCTTCTTCTTTTCATTCAGACTCAGAGAAATTCCAAGAGGGAACTTGGACTTGCATGGCTACTTTTAGATACTTTTTTGTTACCCCAGTATATCTTTTAAGTCTTCTGTTGCCAAAGTTGCTTGGAAGACTGTGCTCATAGAGTATTTTAAAAGGCCTCCACCATTAAGTTACCTTCTTCATTTGTTGTGTTAATCTTGAAATAGCATGATTTCTGCCATTATCAGTCTGGTAGTTATTTTGCTATGCAAGAACTAATTCTTTCCTGTCTGAAAATTTATCTTTTTAAAAACCTGCAATTTGTATTTTTTTAGCCATGGGAACAATAGGGTGAGAAATTAATTTCCAGAAATACAAAAATATTGAAGTAGTTAGAGTTCACTTTCTTCTTTACTATCATACTCATTTGAAAGTTTAACTGAATGGTTTGGCATTTCTTCCAAGTACTGCTCTAAATTTTTTTTCTGCAGAAAATTAGACTTTTATTAAGTTACTGATTTTCAGAAGAGATCTAACCAAGAGAAACGATTGTGACAAACTTAACTTCTTTTAACATCTGTCTTTTGCATAAATCCTGCTTCTAATCACATCACATTCCACTTCAAATTTTTGGTGGTGGCTTTGTTTTAATTCACTCTTACTTCATAAGTCTAAATACTTTATTGCTCTTCACTCATACTACACCTTACATGAAATGTTTCTTGTTCTTGTTTTTGCTCTACATGGAATGCATGGGCTTTAAAGACCATAATTTCTTTGGTAAGGTATCATTTGCTCTGGGGAGATCTGCAGGGCTTTAGCAATTTGAGCTTTATGAGTGAGCATGTCCTGTGTCTATAACTCATGTACTTTTGTATCTAACATGGTATAAAAAACAGTCAAGCAGTATAAACTTAAGGTTTTGTGGAATAATACTTCCCCAGTAATGCTGCGTTTGGTTTTTGACTTGGTAGTGCTGTAACCTCTTAAAAACATTAAGAGTAGGTGGAAGTGCACTAGCCACTAGGCTGTGGTTAGCCTTATTTGAAGTCAGATTGGAAAGAAGATGGAGGGGAAAGCTAATTTTAGACAGTAGATCCATCCTGAAACCACCTAGGCTCCCAGTTTTTCTGACAAGCTTGTCATACTTAAAATTCAGCTGCTTTTAGACAATGGTAAAACATAGATTTTGTGAAAACACCCATTTTGTCTGCTAATTTCATGTATTTGTTTTCTTTGGAAAGGAATGGGTCGTGAGGTTGAAAACCTTATTTTGGAAAACACTCAGCTGTTGGAGACAAAGTAAGTGAGAATGTGTATGTGAAAAATACTGACCTTCCCTGTTGCTTTGTTAGAACATTGGTATTTTCATATACAGAAAGTTGAAATAACACAAAGGTGCTTTCAGTTCTAAGAGTGGTGGTATAAGTGTTTTGAATTTGTGGGTATATCGGGCTAGATACGCAGCGTAGTCTGTATTCTTCTAGAAATTAAGGACCTAAGAAGCAAAAGATGCTTTTATCCTTGTATGGCTACAAGGAACACAGTATTATGTCCTCAAATGAGCTCACCTCCCTGCCTTTTCTGTTAGAAACACATCTGTAACTGCAGGAGCTGATTCATTAAAGCAGTTTTGAGAACAAACTGTTCTAATTTATCTGTACTATTTCTTCTGATACAGAGGTGTGTATGTGCTTGAGCATTTATGATCTGGGGGGAGAGGGTTTAACCTGGTTTAGAAAGCTGCATCTTTTTACAGCAGTTCTATGTAAGAAATTTCTAGGCCTTTGAGAATAAAATCAGTCTGAAGCAAACTGTGAGACCATAGTCATCCTTGTAATGGTGTATTTTAAATGTTTGTGTAGAAATGCACTGAATGTAGTGAAGAATGATTTGATAGCAAAGGTGGATGAATTGACCTGTGAGAAGGATGTACTACAAGGTGAATTAGAGGCTGTAAAACAAGCAAAACAAAAGCTTGAAGAGAAGAATAAGGAACTGGAAGAAGAGCTGAGAAAGTAAGTTTAATTCCATGTTTGTGAAAAAGAAAGAAAAAAAAAAATACCCCACGGTGGTAACTAATGCAGCCAATTTTTATTTTGCATTTAGAGCTCGTGCGGAAGCAGAGGAAGCAAGACAGAAAGCTAAAGAGGATGATGATGTAGGTGTATGTGTGTATGTGTATTTTTGTATGAACAGTTCACAACGGGACATTAGTTCACATGTATTTAGCGAGTGCTTCTATTGTTTAATAATTAGTGGTAAACTTACTGTGTGTGTAGAAAAGATAGAAGACTTTAAGAGCACAAGTAAACTTCAACCAACCATGTCTAGTTTTCTTTCTTTCCTCTCTGCCTGTTCTGGTTTGTCACATTCTTTTTGAAGAACTGTTTTTTATTATTCAGATTGTAGTACGTACAAAGAACGGGAAGAGAGGAATCTAAAATTAGTTAGTTTTACAAAGCCCCAAATTATACGAATCCGCAATTGTGCCTAAGCTGACTCTTATTGGAAGGCAGAGGCTGACTCTGCAAGGCCCTACTGTGCTTCTTTGTTTGCCGCCTTTGTCCTATGTTTGCTTTTTTGTGTGTTCAGAGTGATGTCCCCACCGCTCAGCGGAAGCGTTTCACTCGTGTTGAAATGGCCCGTGTTCTGATGGAAAGAAATCAGTACAAAGAGAGGTTGATGGAGCTTCAGGAAGCCGTCCGATGGACTGAGATGATAAGGTAAAAAGGTTTTTAAAAATCTTTGGTAGAGCTCCTTGGGCTTTACAAGCTTTTGACTTCTAGCTGCAGTGTGTTCTGGTCAGTACTTTAGAGTATGAGGCCTCAATTCCCCTTCTATTTGTCTACCTGCCCATGAATAACTTTGGTTTAAAGTTACGGACATATAACTTTAACTCGGCAAAATGGGTTCTTGGTGAGACCTCAGGGAAAATGTGTTTCTTCGTGTGATGTGAAATAAGCATCCCTTGAAGAAATGTGTGTATCTTGGACCAGTTACGAAACTAGGTAATTGCAAATAACACTAATTTGGTGGGCAGGCAAAATTATTATGTGTATGAATATGCACATTTCTAAAAGCAGTAACCCAGTCGTCAGCCAAGAGGTGAAAACAGCTTCAGGTGGAGTGTAATCCCTGTGTCAGGACTTGGGCTGTTCAGGAGAAAGCACAGTTTTCATTAAACACAGAGCAAGGTTTGTTAAGTACAAGCCATATAGAAGGTCACCTGGCCTAATTTTCATCCTGAATGTTGAGGTGTGATTTTAGAAAGAGAAGTCTTCAGCCTCACACCTCAGCCGTGCCCCAGTGCAGAGGTAGTGGTGGCAGCTGGTGCCGCCTGCCGGTCAGGTGGAACAATGGCATTTTGAGTTTTCTATTGTCTTCTGTACCTGTGAGCCATTTTGACTCGGGAGTCTGAGAGGAAAAAAAACCTATTGCCAAGCAACTGTGGCTCAGTTTGTCTTCTGAAGAAATCCTCTCCTATCTCTGTTAATACATCTACAGGTTTAGGATCAATCGCTTCATTTATTTACTGATGCGTTGAAGAGTAGGAGGTTTAAAAAAAAAAAAGCCATGGTTAAAATATTAAAAAATACTAGGCAGAAGAATTTAAAATGGCTTGCTGCTTTCTTCTAGCTGTTTTCATTGCAAAGTGTTCCACAGAATTGTCTCTGCTCTGATCACCAGTTGTGTTGGTGATGCAAATAAATGTGGATGATGTTTATTATGTAACCTCAGTTCATCTAGTGAGGATTTGAATATTGTGCTCTGATCAGAAAAGAAGTGGCAATGTGAAGAAACAAGCTTTGATATTTTTCATGTGTTATCCTGTCGGGTTTTTTTTTTAAATAAGAGTTACACACTGTTCTGTTCCCTTCCCTTTTTTTTAATTAATGCTTACTCAGTAAACTTGGAATTCATTTCTTGTAGAGCATCAAGAGAAAATCCAGCAATGCAAGAAAAGAAGAGATCAAGCATTTGGCAGTTGTAAGTATTGAAACACAACTCACTAGCAGAACTAAATGAAAGACCCTAACCAATTAGCTGGCACAATTTTGTATGTTAGCTAATTATCTTTTGGCAAATGACGATGTCTTAACTGTTCTCCTCTTGTTACCTAGCATGCCAGCTCGGTAAGACTGTTCTTGAAGACAAAAATGTATCGTAAGCTGCATCACGTACTGAATGGCTGTGCACTTTGTGAAGTTAAATGCCAAAGTGCTGTAGATTTCTTTTTTTCTAGCTTAATATGCACCAAGACTCCTGTTCTGAACATTTTTCTGGATACTATTTTATAATGAAAAATAGAAACCTGAACTGCTCGTGTGGATTGCATTTATTTCAGCTTCCTTTTCTCCTGTGAAGTATGGCTTAGTGATTGTTAGTTATTCCTAACTTCATGATCTTTAAATCTAAAGCAGTGTTATTTGCAACAAGACATTTGTCAAATAATCCTTTTGATGTTGTGGTTTGCTGATAGTTATTCTATCATTTAGCCTAGAAAGGCTGGGGTTTAACAAGTGCATGTACTAATAAGTTTCATAAAACTCTCTTCCAGGTGTCAGGTTCACATCCTAATTTTGTTGTTTCCCTGTAGATTTTCATTCAAGACAAAGATCCCATTAAATTTGATATATGGGATAATAATTTTTAAAGAATTTTCTTACTGACATGAGTTTCTGTGCTCTGAGAGTGTTGCTGAGTGTGTGCTGGCTGCTGCTCTGTTGGGCTCCAGTTTCTTAGTCTAACTTGCTTGAGCAGGCTAGCATATGCAGTGTTTTGCCTGCATAGTCAAATCTGGATGTATCTTACAAATCTTAACTCTCATCTTTCTTTTTTGTCTTCTAGTTTTAGCAGACTCTTCAGTTCATCTAGCAATACAGCTAAGAAACCAGAACCTCCTGTCAATGTTAAATATAATGCTCCAACCTCGCATATAACTCCATCAGTCAAAAAGAGAAGCAGCACCTTATCTCAATTACCGAGTGACAAATCTAAAGCCTTTGAATTCCTCAGTGAAGAGTAAGACATTTGGGTTTTATAATACTAGATATGCTCTGTCAAGTGTTTACCTTCGATAAATAGCAAGCTGCTAAGTGAAGCATAATGTTCTCCTGGGTGAACGTTGATATGTGAGAAATCAACAGAGCGCAGACTGAAACACGCAGCAGCGGATGAGTACTCTGGGTACCTGGCAGTAGTATTCTATTTGGTGAATCTCACTGCCTTTCATAAAAGTGCATTTAGGCACAGGAGGCAGCACTTGCTACACTAGTATATGCAAGTGTTGTAGCTAAGCAGTAACTGTAGACATATTTTCACTTTACGTTCAGTGGAAAAAATAGAACAGCATGAGTCAGGCTAACAAGTATCTGTCATTTATTTGGGGGGGGGGGGTTGTTGTTTGCTTGTTTTGTTTTTCTTTTTTTCAGCAATATATCCTTTTGGTTTACAGCTTCTAAAGCTTCTTACATAACCCTTACATAACCACGTTTATTTTCTTTAAGGACACTGACTATAGACTTCCTAGTTTTGTCTGTCTTTCACAGGTCCCTTAAAAAAAGCTAACGTGAAACTTGGTGTTCCATAGGTGACACATGAAAAACTAGAGATCTTTTTAGTAACCCAGTATTTCCACAGAGATCTTGTCTATCAAATTAGATAGCAACTCCCATTGCACAAGGAATACTAAAGAGCATAAATAACAGGTTCTTTAATAATCATTCTCCCCTAGAACTGAAGCCAGTTTAGCCTCACGCAGAGAGCAGAAGAGAGAGCAGTATCGCCAAGTGAAAGCACATGTTCAGAAAGAGGATGGTAGAGTGCAAGCATTTGGCTGGAGTCTACCTCAAAAGTACAAGCAGGTATTAAATTTTCAAATGTAGTGGTAACAACTTCATGTTTTGTGAAAATTTAACAGAGTATAATTTCACAGCTTGTTTGATTCCAGTGTTTTTTTGTTGACCATTTGCAGTTAAAAGTCTTCTGAGGAAATCCACAATGCAAACCACTTAGTTGTGCTTAACAGTCTGATCAGTTGATTCCAGAGACTGTAAATCTCTTATAAAGGTGAAAGCTTTTCTGTCTGTTTTTGTTTGTTTGCCTAGGTGGCAAATGGTGGCCAGGGTGAGAATAAGATGAAGAACTTGCCTGTACCTGTTTACTTGAGACCTTTAGATGAGAAGGATACCTCTATGAAGGTAGGATATTTACAGTGTTCCTATAGAAAATTGGACAACCTATAGCTTCAGTATTTTTGTTTTAAACTCAATTATTTTCTTTTTGAAATAAAATTGTTTCTTTTTCAAGTATAGGTGAATCAGAATTTTAAGCTTCAGTTGAAATGTGCATGAGTTTAATGAATTCCTGCAGCTGTATACTAATGATGATACTGCTTAGCATACTGAACAATTAGTGTGTCTGTTTCTTAGCTTAACATTTAAGTGAAGTATTTATTTTTCTTTCAAGCTGTGGTGTGCTGTAGGTGTAAACTTGTCAGGAGGGAAAACCCGCGATGGCGGGTCCGTAGTCGGTGCTAGTGTCTTCTACAATGATGTGACTGGGATGGACGCAGATGGCAACAAGCAGCAAACAGGATCTCAAAGTAGTTTAGATAGACTAGAACAGGAGCTCAAGGTAAGGTCACCAAATGTTAAATTGTGTATATAATTCATCTTTATATCTGTAGTTTAATAAAATATTTTGTAATCAGGACTAATGGTAACAAATGGATTTTTGGGCTATTGAATCCAGCTACAAAAATACTGTGATTCCTGTGTGCCATTGTTTGAACCTGTGTTAGTCTTCAAGTTTCCTTGAAGAAGCAATGGATGGAATTCATATTAAGGGCATAAAAACAAAAGTTTATTTTTGAAGTGCTTTGGGACATCACATTAATCCGTGGCGATCCCGAGTACTGTAGCTGGCACATAAAGAGTGTTATGTAGCTTTATACGTGTCTAGCTATAATTGTGCAGTGTAATTTTCTATAGTTGTCTGCACAAACAGGAGATGTGAGGGGGGTTTATATTCCAGATATGCAGAGAGCAAGTAATTACGTGTAAATTTACAATGGCATTATTTAACTTATCACATATTTATTTATATTTCTGTAGCTGATAATATAACAACAAAGCTAAGAGTTCTGTTCTTGCCCCACTCCTGCTTCTTGTTGTTCACTTTTCTGTTATGCCTTTATTCTCCTTCAGGACCAGCAGAAGGAGATGAAACATCAGGAAGAATTATCCAGTCTAGTTTGGATCTGTACTAGCACACATTCTGCTACAAAAGTTATCATTATTGATGCTAATCAACCAGGAAATATTCTCGACAGTTTCATTGTTTGCAATTCTCATGTGCTTTGTATTGCCAGTGTGCCAGGTAAAGACATGTTTTAGCTCCTGCTTTTTTTAAACCGTAGCTTATCCAGATTTTCTTATGCAGTGAAAGAACAAAGATGTGATAATCAGTGTAATAAATGTTACTGTAACATAGCAATATAAAGTGTTTAGTTGTAGGGAAAACTACTAGATTTCTACTCTACTATTGCACTCTTCAGTTAGCTCTTGACCTAAATTAACTCAAAGGTGGAGCGATGTCAGCAGCCAAGACTGACTATTTTGTCAGCTGTATTATAAATTATGCAGTTGTGCCAAGGTTTTATGGAACTGTGAACATAAGAAAAATATGTTGGTTTTTCAAATATCTTCTGCCTCTTAAAGGTAAGTAGTAAATCTTGGAGCTTCCTGTAGAGGGAATCCTTGTTCCATTGAGAATGTATGTAGAGAGTGTACCGAGGGAAGCTTAACAGGAGGACATTATGATTCTGGAGAAGAACTGACTGTGCTTTTGGATTTCATGGTTCTTGGCTTACACTTACAGAAGTCTGTAGCACTAGTTCCAGTGAAGTCGTTTTGTTTACTAAACTCAGGAGAAATATGTTTCCAGAGAAGTCTGAGGTTTTGCTTCATTGAAAATATGCAAAACTTGTAAAATCAAAACAGCATAAAATATAGCAAAATATGAAAAATATGTCAAGAAACCACGAATAATATTTTAAGTCTTAAAAGCATTTGAGAAGGTTGTATGAGAGAAAATCATCTTTTCTTCTACAGCAAAGGGTCTATTGCAGTTCACAGCAACTTCATAAAGTTGTAGATAGGTCACATGGTTTACCTGGTTAACAGGGCATGTGAAGATCACAGGAATTACACTGCTGCAAAGTAAAATCACTGAACAGAATCAGTTCTGTTCTCGCTCAAACCAGGACATTAGGTATCCCTGCATATATGCTCTGTTACCCAATCTGATTTTAATGGAATATGTATTTGAAATAGAGGAAACTAGTCGGAAAAGTCTGCAGATGGAAATGTGGTATATGGATTCAGACATGCAGCATGTGTAGATACTGCTTTTTCTTTTTGAGCTTTGTGACAGCATCTGTAATGTCTGCTGATCATGTCACAATAAGCTTGCAGTTGGGTATCTGCATGTTAAATCTCAACTGCTGGAGACTTGATTCAGTTTGAAGCTTAGTTTGCTGTTAGATAGAAAAGTGATTTGCCTTCATCCACACAAGAAACATGTGAGTGTAATCTCTTTCAGGGGCAAGGGAAACAGACTATCCTGTAGGAGAAGAAGGGTCTCAAGAAGCAGACCCCAGTCAAGTGGACAAGTCATCTCTGTGTGGAAGTATGACTAGCAACAGCTCTGCAGAAACCGATAGCTTGCTAGGAGGAATAACAGTGGTTGGCTGTACTGCAGAGGGTATCACAGGAGCACCTGTAGCTCATGATGCAAATGGTGGCTCACCAATGACAGATAAACAGTCAGGTATGAAAATCTTGAAAGTATGGCAGGGATAATCAAACACCGTTAGGTGGAACTGGAAAACTGAATGGTGTAAGAATTCAGTATAGATACATGCCTTAAGTCTTGTAAAGCCTTAGTAGAAATTTAAGTGAAACTGCTTGCTTCATTCTTAATATTTTCTGTCATGCCCTTCAGAGCTGTATGGTGATGTGATTGTTAATGGATATGTGGTTGTTGGACTTGTTCAGTGCTCTTCTAGTTGACCATTTAAAAGGCAATCTGTGCCATCAGTCACTGGGTTGATACTTAAAGTGCATTTGACACTGGTTCCTACAGTGCTACCTACTAAAGCTTGGGTGTTTCTGAGACAATTTTTTTTGTTTTTAGTTTAAATATAAAATCTGGATTGTGACTGTCCGGTTATTACAGCTGTTCACTTAGGTAACAACTTCTGGCTGTTTTAAATAATTGAGAATTCTCTCACAATTGCTCAAGTTTTTTCAAATTTTTGGGTTTGTTTTTGTTCCATAGATATTGCAACTGAAAATAATGCAGTAGAGGAGAACATTCCAACAGCAGAGGAGGCAACAGAAGCAACAGAAGTCAATGCAGGGACAGGAGAAGACACAGCTGATATTGCACAAACTGGAGTCTACACAGAGCATGTCTTCACAGATCCTCTGGGAGTGCAGAATACAACAGAGGCATCTCCGGTGTACCAGCCTAGGTACAGAGTCTCAATCCTCATTACCTCCTAACGTGTATTTAAAAAGGAAAATACAGTGCTTGTAGGAACACAACATGGGGACCAAGTGACTACTTTCTTTTCTTAATAAGTATGTTGAGGTTTATACACGTGGTCTTGGTACAAGGTACTCTACACTTTGCGTGAAAGGGTCACCAATGTACAGGGAGTCTTGTCTGTGAACTCATATCCCTTGAGTACAGACACCTCCAAACTGGAGTAGTGAGTGTCTACCAGTTCTTCACTTTAATGTGAATGGTGCTGATCCAGAGATGCCTGTTTAAATTCTGGTTTGATGTCAAAATAGATAAGAATTACATTCCTTTCTTCCAGTCGACTGGTTGTTCAACTGTATGTTTCTTTTCTCAGAATAGTCAATCTGTGCATAGTTACAGCAGTGGAGAAGAAGCTTGAAAATTATCAGTATTTCAAATCTTCAGGAACCTTCACTCTCCACGTACAAGCACAAAAGCATCATACAGCTTTTTTATAAGTGTTTCTCTTAACATGTGTGCCTCTGATGCTGCAGCTCTTTTCTGCCATTCCATTGAATGGAACCTAAATTTCAGTGAATGTCCACTTGAAGAAATTCATCGTTATGGAGGCTTTCATCTGTACCATTTCATGCACTTCCTGGTTGTTATTTTTAATACCATATGCACTTCAAAAGCCAGTACAGAAACTAGCAGCAATGAAGTAACTACCTAAATTATAATTTGAGTAATCTGTGCACTTCATTCAATGTTTTTTAACTGTTCTGTTTGGGTTTTTTAGTACTGAGTCAGAGTTATATAAAGATGTTGCAGTTTTGCCAAATGAGCAAGATCTAGTGAGAGAAGAAGCACAGAAAATGAGTAGCCTTTTGCCAACGATGTGGCTTGGAGCACAGAATGGATGGTAAGAAAATGCTAGTCTTGTTAAATTTATTTGGAAAAATTATTTTAAACTTGTTTCTTGTGGCTACAGGCTGACCTGATAACTGCCTCAGGTCAAGATTAAGTGCATGAAGACTTCCAGAGAGCCTACACTTCGTACGCTTTGCTACGTTTAGGCATTAGAGAATTCAAAGACAGTATTGTAGGTGATCAGGAAGCTCTCTCTGATGGACAACACGTTTATCTGCAGAAAAAATTTGTGGTTTTTTTTCAGTCAAAGAAATATTATGTTCTGATAATTTCATAGCTTTCAATATTGTATTATGCTAGAAAACTGTTGCCCTTTTTTACTGCAGCTATATCTGTAAAGGGGTCAGTAATGTTCTAGGCCTCTGAAAAACCATTCTGCTGAGGATGTAGTTCTTTTAATCTATTCATAGTTTTCAGTGTAAGATGAAAGCTTATTTTTCCTTGGTGTATTTCAATTATAGGGGTTTTGCTTGGTTTTTTTCCTGTCTGGTAGACCTTTCCTAGTGCTTTTAATCCCTCCTGATTTGTCTTTGCAGCCTTTATGTTCATTCGTCAGTGGCCCAGTGGAGGAAATGTGTTCATGCCATTAAACTTAAAGATTCTATTCTCAGTATTGTGTAAGTCATGAAAGAATGTCATGTAAATCCTAATGAACTTATGTTAAAATGCTTGCCAAGTAGTTTTGTATTTCCTCCTCAGATAATGGGAATGTCTGTTGCCATAAATACATGCATATTCTTGGAGGGGCAGTGGAAAATGCCTGGGGACTAAGGAAAATAAAAGGAATCTTGTATCTGCTGGAAATACTGCAGCTCAGATGATGAGCTTTGGCTGTATTGTCAGTAGCCGTATCCTTAAAACAGTTAACTTGTTATCCTTGGTGGTGTTTTCAGCCATTGTAGCTAGATATACAAAGCTTTCCAAACTGAATTTGACACCTTATTACTGGCTCTTCTCTTGAGCTATAGTGTAGAAATCAAAACACAGGGCTAAGGTGAATATAAAATGTATGCTGAAATATAAAGTATTTACATCTTGCTTTAAACTTGCAGTTTGAGAAATGCAGTCTAATGGTTTACATTCCTGTGCTGCCTCTTTCTTTTTTTTGCAGACATGTAAAAGGAATAGTACTAGTTGCACTAGCTGATGGAACACTAGCAATATTTCACCGAGGAGTTGGTAAGAATTCTGTTACATCTTGAAACCAGTGAAACTCTAACAGTAGGAAAGAAATGTGCTTTTTATAATAAGTAAATTTATTACTCAAATATTGGGAAAGATGCACCTGGGATGAAGTTGTGTTTTTCCTGGTTTATTTTGTTTTTTCAAATGCAAACTCTAATGGCTTAGAATCCTTAAGGATCTCAGGTAAATGTCAGTGGTGATTTGTAGCTTGGCTCAGTCTACAGAAGAAGTTGACTTGGTGTTGAATGACCAAATTCAGCATGCTTTTAGTAGATTTCAGCTGCCTTTCTCAAGATCTTGCAGCATATTTAAAAAAAAAAATAAAAAAGCCTTGATGCACTGGCCAACATTTCTATGTTCAGTCAAGCAGCAAGTGCCTAACGCTGTGTGGGTAGCTGCTGGCTGTAATGTATACTGATGCCTATCCAAGTGTTTAGCACTAGGTAACTTGCTGCTTTAAAAAATGTTTTGATGTGTTTTGAACGTGAGTCGTCGCACAACCTCATTACATTAGGAACAAAGCAGTCAGTATATCAGTAGTTGATGGTTTTTAATGAGGAGCTTTAGCCGTAAATTTGTATTGATTTATCCAGATTATTACAGTGCTCTGAAGAAATTAGGAAAATATTTGGCTGCAGTTTTATTTTTAAGCTCAGAGGCATGTATATTTTGTTTTCATTTTTTATTTTCCTTCTGTTTCTAAAGATGGTCAGTGGGATTTGACCAACTATCACCTCTTAGACCTGGGCCGGCCGCATCATTCAATAAGATGCATGACAGTGGTACATGACAAAGTCTGGTGTGGCTACAGGAACAAAATCTATGTTGTTCAACCAAAGGCCATGAAAATAGAGGCAAGTTAACATTTAATTGTTTTAAACATCATTTTGTTTTCATGCCATTGCATGCTACAGCTCAAACTCCAGAATATCTCCAGAGAACAGTTATTTGTTCATCAGTACAGAAACAAGCAAACAAATTAATTTATCTTGGAAAACACTGTTACATTTTCTTAAGATGTTTTCATTGTTTTGGAAGACGTTAAGTCACGTCTTGAGACTGATTCACTTATTGAAACCAATTCGGGGGGGGGGAGGGGGTATAGTTCTCCACTTCCAGCTGGCCAGGAACTGGAAAGCGTCCTTGTGCTGAGCTTGCAAGGCTGGCTTCCAGCTCATTCTCTACATGCATGCCTCACTGTGGTCTCCACCCACCTGTAACCTTCTCTATAATCTCTCTTTGAATACTTCTGAGGTTTGCAAGTGTTAATTCCAAGTGTACTCTCCCTTCAGTTACGGAATAGCTTGTTTATATAAGGTGTGTAAGGTGGTGTTTCTGCAGCCCTGTGTGCGTACGTGACTTCCCAAGTACAGAAGGTGTCTAAGGTTTTCTGAAGGCCCTTAATGTTCCAGCTCTTGCTAGTTGGCCCGAGACATGGGTGAGACCTTTTCAGGGTGACTGCTCAGCTCTTCCAAAAATACCAAGCACCCAATTAATCATTTGGTTTTGTGAAGAAGAAAACGTCTATATACAAACACAATTATATAAAGGAATTCATGAGATTAATTCTTTTGCTGGTGGATAGTGTGTGCACAGGCAAAACCAAGGCTTGATAGAACTAAGAAGAAAAACACTAGTTTTTTTTATTTGGCATCTGTATGACAGGAGGATCTCGTTCTGAAAAGGCTCCAGGTTAAATGGAGACAGAAGCTGAGAGTAGGCTGGGATATGATATTTTAATAAAGCCACAGCTTCCTACTTAGTCTCTGAGCTCACACTCCAGGGAAGGGATTCAGCATTTTTACTATTACTTTACCAGCATCATGGTAATTGTTAGTATGCTAAACCCTGTATCTGCTAGCCACCTTGCACGTCAGAGGGTTGTAGATGACATAAGAAAATTGCCAGTGTTGACAGCGTAAGAGAACATGAAACAAAGGAGAGAGTAAGAAAGCCTTCTCTGTTACTAATTTGAAATCCAATCTCCCATAGAAGTCCTTTGATGCACACCCAAGAAGAGAAAGCCAAGTGAGACAGCTGGCATGGGTGGGTGATGGGGTATGGGTGTCCATTCGCTTGGACTCCACCCTGCGTCTCTATCATGCGCACACGTATCAGCATCTACAAGATGTGGACATAGAACCTTATGTAAGCAAAATGCTAGGTAAGTTGGTAATAAAAACTGTTGTATTCTTACACCTCTTGCTGTTGGGAGCTTTCTTTGCCTATTGTGGATCAGGCAATTCTCACCGCAGACTAGGGGGAAGGGTGGGTGGAAGGCTAGTGAAATCCTACTTGTGAAAACTTGAATCTGGAAGTAGAAGCCTAAGTAGTCAATCTGTAACAGTTAATGAGGGTCATAGGTCTTCTGATACACTCTGTTGATCCTACCTGATGTGTAAGGTGTTCCTAATGAGGAGCATGGTGGTTGGATTGGGCAGGTGTGTTAACAAAGACATTAAAATCTTGCTCTGTTTTACTGTACTGATGCCTTTTAAAATCTAAGAGTGGGAAGAATCCATTACTTGTCTGGAAAAATTGCCTCTCTAGAAAATAAAAATGCAAAATAGCAAATTTTTATTGCTACTGAAGCTAATAAGCTTTCTGATTTTTTCATTAATGTTTATATAAGAGCAGTTTGACCACCTACGTAACACAACAAATACACGTAATTGGGCTGTGGGAAATCCTTCATGAGTAACTACTGTGCCATTGCTGATCAGCTGCCTTCTGCCCCCTTCGTAGTGCTAATAAATAAGAAATTAATTTTAGTGGATGAGAAACCATTATCGTACATCTGTAAACTCACCTTTTCTGTTGGCTGGAGAAGCTGCCATGGTGCTGTAAGGAGCCCCAAAATAATTTACTGTGCAGCATTATGGATCCATTATACCTTTTCTGCTTTCTCATAGTTAGTCTTTTTTTTCTGTATAGGTTCACGACTTAAAATTAACAGTGTTTTGGCCTTTTAGGTCATCCTTACAACTTAAATGTACTCCTCTACTTTGTTTCTGTTTGAAGTGGGAGGGAATTGCTTGTCTATGTGGTTTGGGCGTTGGAGTTAATCTCTGATATGGAACTAAAATTATTCTTGCTCATAATTTTTGATGAAAAGCATCTTTTGTTTTTAGGTACTGGTAAACTGGGATTCTCATTTGTGAGAATCACAGCTCTTATGGTGTCTTGTAATCGTTTATGGGTAGGAACAGGAAATGGTGTCATCATCTCCATTCCATTAACAGAAAGTAAGTAAAATACAAATGAATAGCACTGTGCAATATGCTGTAGACACAAAAAGAGAATATTAAACGTCATTCAGATGCTTGCTAATGGATAGAAAGCTTTGCTGCCAGGTCTGAGTCTTTCAGGGTTGTAACAGATGGGGCCTGTGTGATGTTTAGCACCTGCTCTGTGTACACGGTTACAATTTCTCCGAGCAAAAAAGCACATCTCCAAAACTTCATGTACTTCAGTTTGAGCAGAGTTGCTCTGGCTAGAATGAGACACACACTGTGAAGCCTTAGAGGTGTTAAGAGTATTAGCAGCGTTTATAGAAGTTTATTGCTTGTAAGAGGTGGCTTTAGTTTTCTCATTAATGTTATTTTTGATTGCCATATGATCACCAAAGTAGATTTTTGTTTGTTTGGAGCAAGTTGGTGTTGTTGCTAAGACAATTGATTAGCTCTAGCTTTTGAGGATTCATCACAAAGCTGGTAGAAAGGACTGGAACAGCAGTTGTACCAGTTGCTTTAAGGACATGTTCAAAGCTTCATTCTACAAATGGGACACTGACTTCTAGGTAAAATTCCAATAATGCAGATCCAGGTATCTGCTTAATAACAGACCCCAAAGTTTTTGTTCACATGCTGAAACTGCTTGGGGGTGGGAAAAGAAGCATTCAAACATGGGCAGTTGGACCTCGGGAGGAGGGAACAGTCCAGTTCAAGTGCAAAACACATTTTAAATAGGTAAAGCTTGCGAAGAACCTGTGTGGAAACTGATTGCATTTAAAACAAGCAAAAAAACCCTACCAACTAAAAAAAAAACCAACCCCAAATAGAACAACCACAACAACAAAACCTCCCAACACTTTTGCCTGACCCTACTGTTAAAACACATGGACAGAAATTTCAGAAAATAAAATACAGAACTTTGATAGTCCAAATTGTATTGTCATTATATAGAAAGTATTACAGTCTGACAGGTGAAGCTTTAGGATAATTTAATAGTGAAAACTCTTCATGGTGTATCTGCTTTGTTGAACAGCACATACATGCACTGTTTCTCATACTGTTTCATTACATTGTCCATCCATCCAGTAAATGTCTTTTTTTTTTTTTCCATTGCATGAATGTACTAAGGAAGGCCAGACTTCCTATCATGAATTTGAAATAGTTTAAATCATGCTTTCAAAAATTATAGCTCTTAATTTGCATCAAGCTTAATTCAGTGTTTCCAGAGGAGTTTTAAACCAGTAGTGAACATCAGAAAATCCCCGTTAAAGGTATTTGGTTTCATTTCAGTTTTGTTAGTTGATCATGATCAGAAGAGCCAGCTGTGGGTAGCCTGACAGTGGGTTGGAGAACCCTTCTTACAAATATTCCTGGTTTTCAAAAACAGTGACATCCTTGCATAAGCAGTTGCACATCTCAGTTCCCTGGGTCTCAACAGCAGAGCATCTTCAAGATCTGCAGATGACGTTTTGAAAGGGCACTTGAAAACATGAGCTGTTATATATGATTTTGGTAGTCTCCTGCCAAGGAAAGAGAGAAAGGGGAAACGTTGCTAACTGATAACAACCTTGATAGCGATGAAGCACGTGGAAAGGCCAGTGCTTTCGTTGTCCATTTTGTACTGAAACTTTCATAATGAGATGCTGTTCTTTGTGACTTCTTTTTATTGAATCTTCCGTAATTAGATATTTACTGGTTTTAGGAGCTAAAATTTTAAGCTCTACCTTATCAAAAACCAAAATACAAGAGTGGTGGGTTCTCATTAATCCTTCTCCTCTACTGTCATACCTATCCATTTCCCCTTTCCTCCTTTCTCACTTTAGCTGTAATCCTCCACCAGGGACGTTTACTGGGGCTGAGGGGTAAGTGCAGATCCTGAACAAAAATCTATTTTCAGGCTTCTAATAGCCACTTCGAGGCTGTTTCCCACTCCTTATAGATTTACCCTTTGTATGTTCCTAAATGTTTTTCCACTTGCAGTTACTGCATTGCAGCAGTTTTATGTTTGCTAAATGGCCACCAATCTGCTCAGCAGTTTAGTATATCATCCTGTGTTGCAGCTGACCTTTCATACAGACTTTGTTTTTCTTCCAGCCAGTGTGATACCACATCTTATAACTTTGTCATTAATCCACATCATTTACTGTCTTGTTACAAATCACTGTTTCTTTCACTACTTCGATAGTCTTTGGAATGGAGATGGCTTGTATGTCTAGCATGAGTACTTCTCTGTTTTAATGAATTGCAAAACTTCCCAGTAAAAACTAGATGTAGAATTACAATAGGGTAGCTCCTTCATGCCCACAGGTGGCTATTTTTAGAGAATTTTTTCTGGCAAGGGGATACCCTATGATTAGTTGGAATGAAACTCTCTTTAATTGTATGTTTAACTACATTGAATTTGCTCCTACTGAAACACATTAGAAGTACTTCTTTTCTATGGAAGATACAGTCCTTTTCACGAATTATTTTTTTTTCCAAAGTAGGATATTAAAATCTGGTGTTTATGCTAGACTAATAAGAATCCTGCTCCATTTTCTGATGTACTTAAAATAACGAAGCATGCAATCTTTTTTCTTTCCAGCTCTGTCTTGAATTGGCATTGCTGCCCTCCTGTTTCATTTTTATCTAAGTTGGCTTTAGCTTTTAGACGGTACCATAAGGTTTCTTAACAAATAACCATTTCCGTAATTTGTCTTTTCAAGTAGAAAACACTTTTTCTTCTTTTCCAGCTAATAAAGCAGCAGCAGGCTCTGGAAACCGTCCGGGGAGCGTAATACGTGTGTATGGCGATGAGAACAGCGACAAAGTGACCCCGGGAACGTTCATACCCTACTGCTCGATGGCACACGCGCAGCTTTGCTTCCACGGGCACCGCGATGCTGTTAAATTCTTTGTTGCAGTACCCGGTGAGGTTTTGTTACCATTCTTCAAATGATCTTTCTCTTTTGCCCTCATTTGCTTAGTTAAATGTAGTGTGTGGGTAAAAATAGCTAGTGTGTGAAATCAGACGTTCAGAAACCATTTATAATATTTTATTTAGAAGAGTTGTCCAGTTCCTAAGTGCAGTGTTGTATAGTGGGAGGCAAGGGGTTTTGTCACAAAGTGCAGTGCTTTGCTTCCATCTGGGAGGAAGGTACTGTGGTGAGTACTTGCCTATTAAGAAGGTGGTTGACTGGTAATTGATGTAAGGTCCAGTTTAAGAGTTTGACAGACTGCAGGAAGAAAGAGCTACTAAGGGAGAAGCTCCTAAAGGAAAGAATCTCAATTGAAAAAGAGTTTCCTAGAAGCTGCAGTGCTGGTTGAATACCCTCTCAGTCCTTCTATGTACCTCTAGTGCTGGAAGCAAACGACAGAAGTTTGCTTAATGGGCTGAATCATTTCAGTGCGTGTCAGAAAATCTTCAAGTCTGTTTCAATGTCATTCTCTAGATCTGCATGCCTGTGGTGTGGCATTTAGTTCTCTGATTTCCATTGGACTGACCTGAATGGGTTCTTTATCTCTTTAGAGAGATGAAATCAGAGCAGAGTTAGCTTTCTGTCCCTTGATGAAGTGATACTAGAATCCAAAATTAAGTGTATCGTTAGGTATTATGTCACCCAATGCCGAAATACAGGTAGTATTATTCCATGAGACGTGGCATAAAAATGTATTCTGTTTTTAATCCAGGTCAGGTTGTTGCCCCACAAAGTAGTGGTGGAACAGAGCTAACAGCTGATAAACCAGCCCAAGAGTCCTTCAACCAGAGTCCCTTAAAATCAATGTTGGTGATAAGTGGTGGAGAAGGATATATTGACTTCAGAATGGGTAAGAAAACAGAGTTTAAAATAAATTGTAACTTGTTCATACTGAAAGGCCATTAGCCATATGGCAACTTCTGTTGTGACTGCAGAGTGCATTTGTGTGGTCAGTCAACTTAAAGTCTTTACTAAGCAAGTGCAAGGACAGAAGTGTATTTATTCTCTTCACACACACGCCCCTTCAGCTCCGCCTTCTCCTCCCAATAAACCATGATCTCTGAGCTGACTGGGTATAAAAGCTTATTTGAATCTCCACTTGAGTCACGTACCACCTTGTACTCTTCATGCTTTCACTATTACTTTGACAGGTTAGTTTTCTATCTCAAACTGCTGGAAAACATGTTCTGAGTTACTTAACTATGCAGACTGACTATTAAAAGGTCATCAATTACATGAAAAACACTTGAAATTTACTCATTTTTTAATGGAAAGGGGAAAAAACACAGTTATCTTTGCATGTCCTCCTTATCTTGATCACTGCTTTTCTTGGATAGCATTTTTGCTTGATGTAGCCCATAAAAGATTTCTTATGTAAACATTGGGGTTTTTTGTTTTGTTTTTAAATTAAGCTTTTGGGGAAATACAACAGAAGGAGAGTGGTTTGTGGTTCTGTGCTTAGAATCTGCTTCTGGAGACCTTGACAAAAAATGCCTAAAAAGAAGTCACAAAATTCCTAGACCTGGTTCTGACCTTCTACCTAAATCTGTAGTGTTTTTCAGAAACAAGCAAACAAAAGAACCCCAAACAAACAAAACACAAAAACCACTACAAAGAAAAACCATGAAGGCCAGCCCAAATTCTGTCAGCCCACTAGTCAATGAAAAACAAGTTCCTGCTGGTGACCTCAGTGGAGTTACACAGGAGGCAGGACTTGAGGCAATTCTGTGCCACGCTGTAGTGCGTACTGACCTCTGCACTTGCTCCAAGCAAGCTGGTATAGCCACATACCAAATGTGTGGTTTGCTGTCCTTGGGGCATGAGGCAAAGCTGTGAACGTAAGCGGCCGAGCTGCATTAGCTCAGCCATTACCACGTTAGCACAGCAAACTGTCTCAAGAGCCAGTTCCTCAGACCTCCAAAGTAGTCTAACCAGAAAGCCAGCCAAACTGCGACTTGAAACCTTCCCAAAGTCGTAGGTCAGTCCCCATTTCATCTGATTAGACCAATGTTCTTTACCACAAACTGCCTGTGTGTTCGTGTTGATTACGTGCAGTTTTACGCGGCGGTTTGTCTGTCCCCTTTGATCCGAGTCAGCTCGTGTCACCGAGAGTCCAGAGGCGGTTACAAAACTGCTCCTCTCTTTTGAAGAGCAATAATGGAGAGCAGGCTTAAAGCTGTCTTGTGCAGCATGTGCAGAGCTGTGACGAGCTAGGATAGCTAGAATAAGAGGAAAGAAAGGGAAAGGTTCATCATGGGCTGAATTACTGCTCTTTCCAGGGCACTTTCCATGGTTGATGTGTTTATGCTATCACCCTCTCTTGTAGCATAACCATCTCCATTTCTGCCTGGGAGGTACTGCAGGTTTGCAAATTAGGCTGTTGTTTCTCTGCCTTAAAGAGTTATAAGTAATGAAGTGTGTAGAATATGGATACTTATGAAGCTGCAGCTAATTTTTGAGGCTAGAACTAAAGAATATGACCATCAGAGTACTAGGCTCAGAAATAATTATGTAACAGATGTTCAGTTGGTAATGCAATCTTGAATATGCTTTTATGTGAGCACATGGCAGCTAGTGTCTTTTACTGTGTTTTTCTTGCAAACCTCGATGTCATTTGATTTCCTCCATTTGCTGTTAATATGTTTTTTGTCTGCTTGATTGTTTTTCAGGGGATGAAGGTGGAGAATCTGAACTCCTTGGAGAAGCTCTACAACTTGAACCTTCTGTAGCCAAAGCTGAGAGAAGTCACTTGATAGTGTGGCAAGTAATGTGTGGCAGTGAGTGAGCACTGTAGGATACAGCTGGAGACCTTAAAAAAAAGAAAAGAAAAAAAAAAAAGAAAAAAAAGCTTCTGCATGTTTTTTTATTTTGTGAAACCTGTTTCACTACATAATGTTGAAGCATTTCTTTGCTGTTTAACTTTATATTGCAAATCTGTCATACTTTTAACTATACAGGAATTAGCTTGTGCTGTTTTACTGCACCCGTGTTACTTGGAACAGTATGATGAAATCAGATCTATCTCAAAACTGGTGTGCACACCATAGTAAGCAAATGAGACATTAGTTTTACTGTACCACAGCAATCCAATGTAGTTCACTTCTTCAGTAGTCTCGAGTTCAGCTTTCTTACAACTGAGCTTCATTTCACTGTATAATGCATTGAGTAAAACAGCAAAGTGATTCCCAGAGTAGTAAAAAATTGACAAATTATAAAATGGTTTAAGACTCATCCAAATATTCAGTGAGGGCTAAAGCAACTGTAAATTTCAGCTTTTGTTTTCAAACTTGGAAAATCTTGCTTACATAGTGTATATGGCTTAATTTGTTACAGTCGTCAGAATTTCGGGGGGAGGGGGGGAGAGGGAATTGTATAGGAATTAAGATGACAATATTTAAATAAAATCACATTTCACTATTGAACCTTAGAGTTTGAGAACTGCTGCCCTCAGTAATGAGCAATTTTGAGCATAGTGTTTTTCCATTTCCCTAACATGGAACAACTTGGTTTCTAAAGGGTATTCTTAGGATGATTTAAATTTGAAGCTAACTGTAAAATTGTTGAACGGGGGATATGTTTTGTTCTTTTCTTGTCTTAACTCCTTATGTCCGAAGCACTAGAATGATCTTCTCTGCCTAGCTGGTCAAACTCATGAGGCACTACACGTGTGAAGGTTAGAGACCTTGATTAGAGCATGAGAAAAGACTGAGAGTGTACAGGAAAAATGCATTCTGCCCAAGTGAGATTGTAAAGGAACTTTAGTGCCAGATAATTAGGTACAAAATGTTATTTTTTGTAGTTGCATACCCAAATTTAGTAAAAAAAAAAAAAAAAAAAGAGAGAGAGATAATTTTAGCAACAGCATTAGCAGGTAACACTGAGTATAAATTGAAGAAAGTCAGGAGACTCTAATATTAGGCTGACATTCTGTCTACTCACCATCTATTTTTTTAACCATAAGTGTGAGTTGAAGACTGTCTTCCTTTTACATTGAATTTCCTACATTACTGTCAGACCTAAGTTAAACACTTCATTCTTTCTGTACTTCAGAATATTTTAAAACCCAGATTTGCTCTTTCATTTAGTCTCTGGAAAGTAAAAATTCTGAGGGGTTTTAACAAACATCTGGCATTTACCCCCAGAAGGTTGGGACTGTTCTGTTCAGTTTAGCAGAGAAGTTTAGTAACTTGATTATGAGAGAACTGAACAGTTTCAGAGGAGTAAATATAGAAACACTTTTTTAAAACTGCCTAAACATTTTTATGCAATAGGAGCAGTTCTGGTCTATCAGGCAAACATGTGTTTATATATTTTCTTAATTTTTTTAAATGAACACATTTAGCTGAGGTCTATTGTGTAAATATATATTTAGGCAGCTTTTTCAAATGCATATCATAGCTGATAAACCAGAAAAACTCCATTCAGGTCTATTGGTTAGATTTATATGTATAAATACTTTTTAAGCAACATATTTTGTACACAGCTGTTCCTCTCGTAAATATGTATTTAGGACATGAACTATGTAGTAAAAATCCTTATTAAAGATGTCTAATATCTCGGTAGTATTTTTCTCTTCAGAATGCCAAAAGTGATGAGAGCATGTTGTTCATAATTTGCTTTCCAAATTCATCTTTACTGTCACTCTTTGAGTACTTTGGCTTAAATATAAAGTCTGGGAGCTTTTTAAAAACTATGTGAATACAGAAAGTAAAGAGACTCTTGGAAAGACTTATTTAAAACTTACACAGACGTATATGCTGAACCTGAAGCACATCTGAATTAACTTATGAAATTGGATGTCTAAGAAAAATGCTGTCTAAACTTTACTGTTGTGCAGAATCTTCACTGTGAGTGGTGCAGTTTCATTGCTTCTGCCATTTTCTTTAATTTTTGGGTTTTGCCTTTGGAAAACAGTCTCCAGAGCTTTTACTCACTGGTTGATTGTTGCATTCTCATGTTCTCAGAAAAAAAAAAGCGCACAATTCTGTTCCTTGGTTCTTGTGTAACATTTTATTTGTAATTAGGGGTGAGTTGTTTTCTCTGAATGGCTTTACTGCTATCAAACAGAGCAGTTCAATCTGGCAAGTGTGTACCTGGTCGTTTGCCAAATGTATCTGGTCCACCGTGCCATTTTAGTCACCTCAGTGGGCCAACTCTTGCAAATTTTTCAGAGAATGATTGTTTCTGTCCAAAAGTGGAAGGGTTTAAAAGGAAACGGTAGGTTAACTATGTACCACTGTGGGTGTAGATAAAAGGCATGTGCACTTCTCTGTATTTCTCATTTGAAGACTTTATCCCCTGTCCTAAGGTACCGTAGATTAAATGGGTCTCTATTGTCATCTCAGTGCACAGGGGTTTATCACCTCTGCTGAAGGTCGCTCTGAATGGCGCCTAAAGCACGTAAAACCCCAGGCACTGAGGTGCCAATACACTCCTACAAATCCCTCTCAAGAATGTGTTTATGCATACACTCATGTGATTAAAGCATCATATAAATAGGAACTAATCTCTTGGTAGCTACAGCTTGTTAATAGTTTGGAAACATTTCGAGCACAAAATATGCAGCACATTACTTGCCTGGGTAAGGGTGTTTGCATGGTAAAGGTGAAACACGTCGTATAAGCTGCTGCATTGTCCATTTCTTGTAAAGGTCTTCCTGCGTTGGATCAGATAGAGCTGGCAGAGCGTAGACACTTTATCATAGGCTGCCTTAGTAACAAACAAATGTTAAATCTGTTTTATTATACTAACTGTTCTAAAGAACGTGTGTCTTTTAAAATGCTGTGTAACCGAATATTTATTTCCATGTGAGTATTATAAAAGTTACCAAAGGATTAAACCTGACTTAGCACTCTTGTAAGCGGCCCTGTTGAGACAGGGTCTTGTGAAGGCCCTGCTCTGTAAAACAAGACACGGTAAACTCAAAATACAGTTCTTTAGGGAAATTAAACGGTTTGTTTCTTTTTTTTGTTTTCTAACAGGGTTATGCCATATTGTAACAACCTATGTTGCACCTCAAAGCATTTTTCTATACACTAAATGTCTCTCCCGCCCTCTAACAAGATTAAGTTTCCTTTATTAATTTTGTTGATGCACATTTCTCAATCTTTTAAGCATATATTTTAAACATTTTATGGTCTGTAATTTTTGAAAGTTTTGTCTGTTGGACACTTTACGCTGAATTTTACTTGCCTCTGTAATCCGAGATGGATACTACAGCGTTAAACTTGCTGTCTGTTAAAACTTGAGGCTTCTTTTCTGTGAGCAGAAAAGCTCATATAGCAGTGTAGTTATTTCAGTATTTATTTCTATTATTGAATCCATGGGGTTCAGAATGTAACTTTGTACATGAAATATATATAAATATGTATATGAAACATGCATCGGATCGGTGTGTTCTTTGTAGTCTCATGTTAAGTTCAAAGGGTTTTGGTGCTACCAGAAGGAGTAATCACTGGGTGGTTTACACTAGCGGCCAAATACTGCCCTCATAAATCCAGGTAGGAATACATTTGACTCATCCCACAACTATAATCCTGCTATCTCAGACTGGGACTAAGCAAAAGCTCTGAAGAAAATCTTTGTTCGCTGTCTGTTTCCCAAGTGATGCATTTCACTATTACACGGCCCACAAAGCCACTGATCAGTAGGTGAAGAATCCAGAAGAGATCCACATAACTGCAACTCAGATTAAACAGGTACTGACACTGGAATTTCTTTTTTCAAGTTTTCTTAGCACCTTATCAAAGATTCACCTAAGCTCGAAGGCGTGTTGGTTGCTTGCTGTGCGGCCAAGGTAGCAGCGCAATCCTCAGGCAGAAGGCTGAGAACCCCGTGACGAGAGAGTAGTTTCTGCTGCAGGAACACAACACTTGGCTACTGCCAGGTTTTAATTTTTTCTTGGCTCATCTGCCACTTTCTAACCACACTCCTCCCAGCGATTTATCTTCATTAGTATGTAAAAAGTGGCTGTGCCACTGAAAGCACTGGGTCACGCTGCATGAGGATGGGCGAGGAAACCTCTCCCCTGGTGTGCTGGGGGCACGATGCTGCCCAGTCCCTCACCTTGCCTGTGCAAATGTGTTGCCACGAAGGGCCCACACAAAGCTCTGGCTTTTTAATACCTCTAGGATGCAAATAGTTCATACTTGCAGACACAGGAGTCATCCATGGCTCAGAAAATGCAAAGTGCCATTACCAGTGTTGTAGCAACTTGAAATTTTATTGTATTTGGTGCTTAAAAAAAGAGAGATCATTTTGCTCATTTGTTGGAGTTTTCTCGCAAGACTTTTGCCTGTTCAGAACAGATGTACTCACAAATTTCCCTCTCCTCGACAGTGTTTATTCTTGGGATGTGTCCTGATGTGTCACACGCACATCATGTCATTGCACTATGCTAAGTGCGTGTACGTATTAAATAGGAAGAAGCATCGTAAATCTTTTCCTTGGAGATGTTTAAGCTTTTCCGACAGCCCCTCAAGTCTGTGGTAAGTCATTTAATTTTTCAGATCCTGTTTCGAGAGATGAGTGCTGATAGAATAATGGCCTAGGTTAAGATGTTAGAAATGGTGTTTGGAGACTGAAGTTTTAATCCACTGTAAATACCGAGGCCCTTCTGCAGTGAACGTGGTGATAACAGGAACAGCACTCACACTTTCTGTAGATTTTTAAAGAGTTATCTTGGTTGTATCAGTCTCCTATAAAAAGAAATATTCAGATCAGAATATGTAAAATGTTGATAGTCATTTGGGAAGTGCAAATGTTTCAGTGTGAATGCTCAGTATTGGGAAATACTAATTTGCTGGAAATTAAACCTTGAGTTTATTGAGAGCTTGAGATGTCTCTACAACAGGATAGCAAATCAAAATGAGGGATTCTTTTTGCCATCGCCTCCCTTTTCTCATCCCGTCATCTATTCAAGAGCTGGTTGAGCAATACAGTCTGTAAATGTTACTGAGCATCATCATCTCTGATGCACATGTGCCCCTTAAGCTGGGGGGCCTTTTGGCCTTGGACCATACCCCAATTCACGGCCTGGTGTTCAGGACTCGTTGCCATTCTGCGTGGTTATAGATAACTTCTTAAAAAGCTCTTTGGAGATGACAAACCCAAATCTGCAAATCGTTTTCATGCTTTTCAAAACACTCTGTGTAGTGATGGTGGGAAGGGAGCTGATGAGAAGTGACAGTGCTTGTTATTATCTGCTTGGGATTGTAATGAGGATGGAAACCCCAGGACTCGGTGCAGGCTGTGGTGTGTTTGAACACAAGATGGTGCTCTTAGAATTCAAAGACAACATGGAGACCTAGAGGGAAAACTTGTGCTGGAGTATTCTCTTCTCCCTGCCTTTCAACATCCACGTTTCAGGTTCCCTCTAACAGTTCAAGGTGAAGCTATTGTGTCAGCAGCCAAAGAAAGGCAATGGGAGTCTTTGACCATCAGGGCGTTCGGCAGGTGGTTCTCCTTTGCCTGCACCTCTCGGCTGGGCTAAAGTGACATTGTGGTCTCTCTGCCTCGGGTATGGCCCCTGCCAAGAGGCCGGGCTCGAGGTGGCTGCTTTGGAACTGGGACTTCTTCAGCCTGTTGCATCTAATGCTTAGAAAAACAAAAGGAAAAAGGTTTCCTTCTTTAAAAGAAAATAAAATGCTGAGCAGCCCCTGTGCCCCAGCCGGTGGGAAGGATCCCAGGCAGGGTGGGCACTGCCTGCAGACTGCACCAAGGCCAAGGAGATGCTCTGCAGCACCCCCCTGCCTGCCACTTCTCCAGCTTCAGGCAAGTCCCGCTGGCAGGTCAGACATTGAGGACCCCCTTAATTCACCCCCTGCCCGCAGGACAGCTGGTAAAAAGCCGCCCGCAGGACAGCTGGTAAAAAGCCGCACACAGGCAGCAGCTCTGGCCTCAATGATGAGGGGCCATGGGGCTCTCATCAGGATGTGGAGTTTTCCTTTTCATCTTCCACCTCTGAGACCGAGGGCGTTGGGCCATGCAGGTGGTTTCTGCAGTGGAAGGGAGGATTGCTGCCATCAACTGCTGCTGCTGCCACCTCTGCACAAAGCGTCACTGTGCCCAGGCTCCTGCTTTGTAGGCTCTCTCAGGTCTGGAGTTTAAATGAGGGGAGAAAATGAATAAACAAACAAACCCCGTATTGGAAACCTTCCCAGACTTCACATCTGCTTTTCACTCCCACTTTTCTGTAGGCGGGGCCGAGATGGGGGGTGTTGGGTCCTGGGGCACTGCCCCAGCTCTGCCATTGCTGCACTGGGTCAGACTACATCTCCTGGTGTCCTGTCTGACAGTGGTTGAAAGCAAATGCCTGGAGGAGAGCAAGAACGGGGCAGAGCCATAGGTCATCCTGCAGCCTGCTGTGCATTTAGGCTTGAAGACTCAGCTTCTACCTTGAGGAAACAACTGGATTGGTGGAAAATGGTGCAACTCTGCATCCCAGCAGGCATCAAAAGCAGGAAAATAAAGCATGTTGGTTTGTAGAGGCAGATGGAATATCTGGATACTCTTCTAGATGTGGTAAATACTGAGAATGAGATAAAGCTTTACATTTCTTCCACCACTTAGGTTTCTTGTGCCACTTTCCAGGTGCTCCTATCAGACACTGTCACAGGGATGTGGGTGCCATGCACGGCTCTGTCCCTGCTCACTTTTGGACAGCAGTTTCTCTTCTCTGGGATGACAGAGATGCGTCTCTGGGAATGGGAAGTACATGGATCAGGTGTGAAGAACTTCAGTCTTTCAGACCAGTGGTTCGGGCTGGGTAATTGCACTGGGAAATGGTGTTAAAGGCTGGTGGAGGAGGCTGAATCCAGGAGACAAAAAGCTGCCGAGGACATTTTTGGTTGCTAATTGATGTGTTCAATGAGGGAACAGTGGGATGTGTGTGTGTGGGCAGGGAAAAATGAATTCTTGTCAAAATTGCCCAAAAGGTATTGAAAATCCCTGAGATGAGAGGTGAATTGTGCAGCATCCACAAAACCATTAGAGTCCGGTTGACTCACTTGCAAATAAACACTGTGTGGGTGCTCACTAGTGAAAAAAAAACCCTCTCCTGCCCTTTGGAGATGTGCCTGTATCTCATTCTTCCTAGGAAGGAATGGTTATCAGAGGATTTGTACCCAGCCAGACCTCAGAGGTGTAGGGGAAGATCAGTCTCCAACTGCAATGTTGTAAACTCAGCACCAGGCAGGAGGTGCCCATCCTTGCCTTGCTGCTGGGGGCTGTGGTTTTCCATGTGTGAGAAGAGATCAGAAAGGACAGCTCAAGAGGGGGAGGTGGTACCAGGATCATCCCTAGCAATGTCCAATCAGGAGTACTATCACTGTGAAACACCAGGACAGAGTAAAGGCATCACTCAATGGGAGCAAGAAGAGTTTTGCTGCCTATCAGATGATGACATGCTGTCAAACCGACCTGCCATCACCTACCCCCAGCAAGGCTCGCCATCCGTCCCGGCCAGCGCCAAGTGCTGACACTGGGGTGAGGGGTTTCTACTCGGTGTAGCCACGTTAATAGTGAGAAGCTGGATGCCAGCACTGCCCAGCTGTCCTGCACCTCAGAGCAGATGGCCACCCACCCTTCAACCCTCCATCTCTGAACCCTCCAACTTCTCAACATCACTGAGCCTTTAACAGAGCCCAAACAAAATAAAAACCCACTATGAAATGTGCTTAGGAGGGCATTTGGCTACGAGCCCCACCCAAGGCCAGTAGAAACTGAAGTTATATAAGTTGGTAGGTCATAGCTCTAAGGCTTTTACAGACGACAAATCCATGTTTCCTGGATTTTGTAGCTTCTAGTTTAAAATACAAACAATACTATATTATGGGAATCAGCCAGTTGATTATCTCAACACAAATACTGTGCTGGAAAAAGCTCCTCATCCCACGAGTAGGGGGTGCAGTCTGTGGGAAGCCCAGGGATGCTCCCTAAAGAAAGCTGGATGCAAGCAAAAAATGAGACACTGCTACGTTTCTACATGCTGTACTCGAGGGACTTGGCCAGCACCACATCACCATATGGTGACACAATGTTGTGCCCTCCCTTTAAATAGCATCAGCATCCGACATCTTCATTTCTGCTGATTTTATGGCTGTGGAGGGTGCAGGAACCTATTGACTTTTAATAGCTTGAAGTTGTTTAGAGATTTTATTTGCCTGACAGCACTGTGCTTTCTGGGATGCTTTAGGAAGTGTAGTAATTAAATGGTTTTTATCAAATGTACCCACTTGGGGAATATTAAACACTTGCTGTTGGTAACTGCAATTTAGGGACTGTCCTGGCCTGTTTAGGGCTGTGACGACTGCTGGAGCTGAGTAAAATGTGAAGAGCTGAGTTGGTGACCCGAGGATGGGCACCCAAACTGTGCTGTGTACTGAGCCTCCTGGAGAGGTTTCAAATTCAATGCACCCACTGCGTGAGTGACTCTGAAACCATGGTCTGGGTATGTTTTGTTTCTTTTCTGTGGGGTGCCTGGGGTGTCAGGGACCCTCCTCCGAATAATGATGCCTGGGCTTGAGAGCCTCAATTCTGCAAACTTCTAAGCATGCCCATGGAGTTGCAGCACATGACTTCAATGGGGCTATTCATGTGCCCACAGGAAGGGTTAAGAAGGCTGCAAGCCAAGGGTGTGAGAAGAGAAGAGAGAAATCAGATTTGCCAAAAAGTGTCATGAGTTCCTTTATTACTGTGGAGGAAGGACAAAATGGCAATGACCACTCTAGACTTAAGGAACTCTGGCAAATGGGGGAGACATCACTTTCCTCCTCAGTGAACCAACTTATTCACAAGCCAGGGCTTTCTCATTTCCCAGCAGATGAACTTGAGATTTGCTCTTCTGGCTGTGTGTGAGCATGCTGGGCTGGGTCACTGCCCTGTGCAGGAGTGAGGGTGTGTTACCCAGCATCACACACATCCCAGCAAATGCCAAGGTGGTCCATAAGGTTTCAAAGCCATTTATTCTCCTGTGTCTGATGCCAGTTTTGTTATAATACTGGCTTGTCATCTTCTCCACTTGACTGGCGTCTGCGCAAACTATGAGACATCTGCTGCTTCATTTTAGCCATGGTCTGATCAATCCCTCTGACATTTGGCTTGGGTTTATTTCCCATCTTTCCTGCTTTCTTCATGAAGTTTTTGTGCTCCCTCAGGCTGGTGCTGTCCCCTGCACTGCCCCGTAGCTCCTGCCATTAAACCCAGTTACAGTATTCCACGCTCCAAAGTCTGGCTCAAGAACAAAGCCTTTAAGCAGATCACTCAGCATACAAATGTCTTTCTCTCTCCCCCCAGCCCTTCTTTTCTGATCATTTCCATCTCTCTCCAGACTTTTCCTGCTGTATTGTTCAGCCTGAGCAGAGCACATCTAACATGTGACAGTCCCCACGAGGTTTCCTAAACCATGCAGTACAGGGGACCTTGCTGAGCCTGCGATCCTCCCTTGATCCCTTGTCTTTTCCTGAGGATCTCCTGCCTACCTGACTGTTCCTTGGCTGTTATTTTTGCTGAGAGGTTTTATTCTGCCTTTGCGCTTTCAGCTCATGCTGCACTTTGACTCATTTTAATATTGTTACTATCTCAAACCTACTCCCTGTCACATATTTGGGGAGTAGGCAGCAGACATCCAAGAATCTGAAGCTAAAAATAGGCAGAATGAGAGAAAATAAAATTATGACTTTCAAGCTCTTCTGACTCAAACCAGTCTAGCTCTGCAGCCACAGCAGGTTTCCAGGGCACCCAGCGGGATGCATCCTTAGCCATGGCCAGACAGTTGACCTCTGTCTCCTCTTCCTGGTCCCAGTGATGTGCCGGTGCTGGTCAGGACTGCACTGGCTGTGCCATGAGATCTGCAGTTTTCTTAACTATCAGCCCCAGGTGGCTGCATCGCCCTTCAGACTGCTCATGCACCCAGTACCTGCCGTGCAGAACCAGCACCGGGACCCAGGGACAGGGAGAAAGAGTCGTGGGAGTAAGATGCACGTTTACTGATCAGAAAGTGTCGGGTTGTTCACACCCAGGTTAAATCTCTTGTGTATCTCTCCCCCAGCATCCTGTGTGGCTACAGCTGCTCAAGCCTGCCCGTCCGGCCGCTTCCCCCTGGGTGCAGAGCTCGCCCCGGCGGCCGGCCCGTCTCGCAAGGCATCGGGCTCCTCCTGGTCTCCACCGTGCAACGTTACCCTAAGGAACGCATGGGATACCTGTGTCTGCTGCGCCAGGTGAGGCCTG
>VWZY01011425.1:141929-173875 GCA_013399075.1 Chloroceryle aenea | reverse complement strand
AGGCTGGTTCCTCTTGTGCTGTCCCATGGGAGCAGAGCGTGATCCCCCTGGCTCCAGCCTCCTGTCAGGAGCTGGCAGAGCCAGAAGGGCTCCCCTGAGCCTCCTTCTCTCCAGGCTCCACAAGCCCAGGGCCCTCAGCTGCTCCTCACCCCCTTGTGCTCCAGTCCCTTCCCCAGCTCCATTGCCCTTCTCTGGCCATGCTCCAGCCCCTCCAGGTCCTGCTGGGAGAGAGGGGCCCAAAACTGATCTCAGGATTTAGAGGGATGGCCTCCCCAGTGCCCAGTGCAGGGGGATGATCCCTGCCCTGGTCCTGCTGGCCACACCAGTGCTGATCCAAGCCAGAATGATCATGGAAATTCTGGTTTCTAGGTCTTCCTGCAGTCTCAGTGTCACTGAGAACCTCACTTTTAGAAAGAAGATGCTGAAAAATTCAGACAAAGCTTCTATACGCTGCAGTGGGAGGAACTTTATCCCAATATTCCTGTTCTACCTCCTCTGCGTGTAGCATGCTGCCATTTTATCAACATAAAAATATAGTCTCTCATCTTTATAATCTTTACATGCCTCATTTTTTCATTGAGGATGGAGAATGTTTGGAAAGATCAGTTGGAGAGATTCCTGACCTTATAATTAATTACAATTCAAGGCTTCATATTCAGTAGCCTTCAACTTCCATCCTGCTCTTTCTTTGCTGTAAATAAAGCACTATCTACTGGAGCTAGCTTTTTTAGAAGTAAAGTTTATGTAAATCCCATTCTATATATGATTTTCTTCCACAGTTTTATGTAAAATAGCATGAAAAAACATACAGCAGATTAAACAGCTATTGAACCAGTAGACATGCATCTTGTATTTGTTTCTAACATATCTATTTGTGACTTGCATTTTGGCTTGACTTGCAACATCCTTCTTCCTGTATGGATCCTTCATACCTCTGCTTTTGATCGTTTGTCACTATTTCAGTATTTACATGACCAATCCTTTTTGAAAAGCCAAATGCAATCAAGACAGTGAAAGCATCGTGCAAAACTGATGACTAACGTGTTCCCCAAATCAAGTCCCTCCAAGCCTGTCATGGAGGGATTAGCTGGGGAGGCTGCTTGGCTATTGCTTTTATCCCAGAAGAAATGATCCTTTTGCTGTCTCCCTTCTCTAGCAGGACTTCAATTCCACCAGCCTGTCTTCCCAGTGTGGAGGAGTCTCAGTGATGATGCTTAAATCGTGCTTTACATCACACAGACTTATGGCTGAAATCTGGCTTAGGACAGAGGATTTAACACAGTGTAAGCAGAAGCAGAATTTGGCCTAACTATGCAATTTCTGCTCAAAATCAAAGCTCAATCACGTGGCAATGAGGGTTTATTTTTGGTTTTGTTGTTTACTTTGTTTTTTGTTGTTACTGGGTTTTTTTTTAAGATTTTTCTTGGTTTTTTTTGCTTATTTGGGTTTTTTTATTGATCTTTTATTTTCTCAGTCTGTAGATCGAGCACACCTGAAGTTTCACCCAGGTCCCTGTCAGATCTCTCTGTGTCACTGCAGTGAAAGCCAAGGCTTAATCTAATTAGATCAACAAATACAAAAGTTATATGACAGCCTCAAAATCTGAAATGTTTTCAAGAGAATACAAGTGAGCAATGAGATTATCTGTCAGTGCCTCATAGTGATCACATTTTAATATTTCACATCATTTGCCTTAATATTTAAAATCATCTGTCTCTCTCTTCTCGAGGAGCTGTATGTCAGCAGCATTGGTCTTACAGCACTTACCCATCTCTCCTAACTACCCACAAAAAGTTTCCTCACTGGAGACCTGCTTTTCACATACCTGATTTACGTCCCACAACTCTCACTGTTATTGAACCATTTTTTTAACTCCATGATGCCGACGCTCCAATAATTTTGCTTACCAGCTCATCATCTCCTCGTTGCTTTACATAATCATATTTCTATTAAGTAGATAGGAACAATTAACTTTGTTTTAAGTGTAGTTATTTGAAATACAGTAGTGGTAATATCTGCCAGAAGCAAATAAACATATTAGCAGGAAATGCTTAAATGATCTGGATAACCCTATGAGCCAGCATAGCAGGTGGTAATATCCTGTTTTTAAATTACATTTCAGCAAGTGAACATAATAAATCCTCTTGTGTTATATATTTCGCTGGTAGCAACTTATACTCACATTATTCTATTTGACCTCATTACTGCTAATCATTATCACATTTTTAATAGCTGCCACAGTGAGTGAAACAGTTAATACAGTATTTCTTGCCGAAAGAGAGCCTGTCAGGTTATTGATGACAAATTAAAATTAATAAAGAAGATCTGTGTTGAATTTGAGGGAATGGAATAACTGCGAGCATCCAGATGATTGGAAAGGCCTCTGGGGTACTCTGTGAAGAGTAATGTTTTTGGTGTGCGTGTATTGTCTTGAAAGGAACGCTAAAACTGCCAAATCTCTGCTTTTGCCTGGAAGACTTCCTGAAATAGGAGCTGTATTCTTTTGGCCCTCATCACACGTAATTTATCCCTGGGAGAGTTATTTCCCGCTCTGTACACCTCCGCTCGGTGCTGTAATAACAGCCGGTTGCTGGGGCTCGGCGCTTTTATTTACCTCGCTGAGCATCTTTACAAGAACCATCACCAGCAGGTCTGGACGAGGCAGTAAATAAGTAAAAGTCCAATAGCGAATTCCTGCCCTGGCTCTTCGCTGGAAATGGAGCCTATTGCTATTTATTTAAAACTTTCTGGGGCTGTACAATCCTCCTCCCAGCAACATCGCTAACCCGGTGGCCGGGCATCCCCGCTCTTCGCCGAGCCGGCGGCGGGTCCCGGGCTCTAACTAACTGGCTTTATGAAAAATTAATGCATTTACATATCCTCCAAACGCTCCCACCTGTGTTTAAAGAGCGGTGTTTATTAGAGGTGAGGGCTCCGCGGGGACGGGGCGGGAGCCGTTCCCTGTCGGGGAGGGCAGTTCAAGGCCATCCCGAGGTCCTGAATTAATTGAACGGCGCAGTATTAGCTCAGTCCTTAGCAGACAGTAGGTCCACACCGCAGAATCACCAGACATAATTTTGACTGTGCCCAGGAGGCATACCAGGGAGACTGAATTATCTCTTACCAAAAGAGAAAGTAGTCCTTTGAGGTCAACGGCGGAGGTCGTCGGTGGGTCAGCGCAGAGAAACGCCAAGGCGAGATCTGCCCTAAAAATGGGAAGGAAAATAAAGAATGGTCCAATTACTGCCTGTAAGCAAGTCATGCAGAATTTCTTCACACAAAGGGGTGGGTTTTTTTGGAACGGAGAAGGAGCTGGTAGCTGGTAACAGAAGTCGTGTTGCAAGGAGGTACTTGTGTTAATTCTTTGGAAAGGGTAAGAGAAGGTGCCACCAATAATTGCTTTGGAGCGTTCAGCAGAGTTCTCTGTAATTTCTCAGTGTGAGACAAGGCTCTGGTGGATCATCTGCTCTCCTGGTCTGGAATATCAACACGCTTTGCGTGCAGAAAGGTGATGTCTGTACTTTAAAAGCATAAGCTAAATGAAGAGCGGCCAAAAATTGGATTCTTTCTTGTAGGTGTTATTTAGAACCAGCCCCATTTGGAGGTGGGGGGAAAAAAAGTGGTATTATGGGCTTCTGAGATGTAAATAACTGGAGCAAATTTAAGTGCTATGAACTTTGTCCAAAGGTTCAACCACAGCAACCCCTTCCCCCACCGCCAGCCCGAGACACATGCTCCTTGTTGGCTCAGCAAATGGAAGTGCAATTAAAAGATGTTGGGCATTTAAATCTCCATCTGCACCTAGAAATGCATCTTTTTGTGTGTGATTAAAGGGTGCCGAGAGCCCCAGTACTGGAAGAAAAACTTTGTGAAGTCCACAGGGTTGACAAATACCACTCCAATTGCTCTGCCAGTGAAATTTGAAATGAAAATATAGGAAATGAGGAGTTAATTCAATTAAACGCTTTCCCACCCACATTTTACCTTTCCTCACCACTCAAGGGAATCATTCATGGAATGTATATCACCAGCAGACTTATTTTTACCATTATTTTTAACTTAATGAGTGTACCTTACACATCAGCGAGAAAGTACAAAGGTTAAATTTTACATTAAGAGCACATTGCAACATGGTATGCAAATATTCCTATGCAAATCTAAAGCCACCGGAAGATGAATGTGTTATATTTTTAACCAGTTAACTATGACTGTGAAGTATGGTGCAAGATATTCAGTAGTTTCATTTTATATCTTTCTTGTAAATAATGCATAAAGTATGTAGATGTTGTCAAAATATGATGAAGCTATTAGCTTTATAGTTTTCATAGTTAAGAATGTGTTCAGCATGGAGCTCATAATAACTCATTTCGAAACGCAGACACCATTATAAAATATTTCTTGTTCAAGTGAATGTTATCATGTGACATAATGATTTTGCTTAAAACCAAGTTAAATGAGGAGTAAAATTAAACAATATTGCATGAATTGTGTTTGACTAATTTTGTGTCACATTATATTAGCCAAGCTTTCAAAATATGTGTTAATGACAAATAGTGTAAGCCCCTAACATACTTTATATGTCTGTAAAATCACCCTTAAGTCATTAGCTTTTAAAGGTTCATTTTGTTTGCAGTTTTTGTAGCCACTGGCTTTTTAGTGATTACTTTTGTCTATGAAACTAGACATGATTAAAAAAGAGATATTTTACATAAGTCTTTGGGACTTATTGCCATATTATGGGGGCATACTGTGTGCATTAAAACAATGTCTAATAATTGATGAGCTCTACAGATTGGAGGTAAACATAGTTAAGGGTGAATTTTAATATTGACGTCGTATTTACATAAGAACCTCGTTGAGCTTTTAATCAACAGTTTGTTGCTGTGATGTCTGGATTTATCTGTTGCCTGCTATAAAAAATCTTTCATACCAAATGCAGTGGAAGTCCTACAGGTCTCTGGGTTTAACTCAAAAGTGCCCTAATTTTATACATTAAAAAACTGCCTCCTTTTGACTCCTAAGTGCTACCAGAGCTGGGCAGTGGGGACTTGCAGCGTGCATGGAAAGGCATCTTTGGACTTACTGTCACTGGGTTAAAAAGGTTGTGGTACTAAAGTAGAGCAGGGCAAAAAGCTGCCCCAGCTTCTTTACTGCATTGGCATCAGGGCTCATCTGAGCCTGCACACCCGGAGGGACATCTCTGGTCTCTATTTAGTCATTTTCCTGAAATTGTCTGCTATTTTTCCCTTATTTTTCTCACTGGAAATAAAGAGGAAAAGTGGGTGTCCGGCTGAGCTCCATGTCTCGTTGTGGGGATTTCAGAGAGGTGTCTGCCCCGTCACCGGTCACTCAGAAACACAGAGTGATCTTCCCCTGTGAGGCTGGGGCCAGGCAGGTATAATACCAGCTCTTGAGTCTTTCCTCAGAGGGGAAAAAAAAGAGACTTTTTATGTGGTGATCTCTTCCTATATATATGTTTAGTCTATTAAAAAAACAAGAGGAAAACCCTCTCGGTGGACTAGGGTGATGCTCAGTGATGTCAAATGGCTGGGTGGGAGGTAAGGGCAGGATACCGAGGGGGGTGGGGAGGTTCATACAGAATGCAATGTGGTGTTTTTTAGTGTTTCAATGCTCAACTTCTTTGATAAAATCTTCATTCTGCCCACCCTACCCTTGTGCCTTAGAAAGCTACAGCTTTATCTCAAGAATTTTCCCTCTGGACACTTGTCAGAACAAAGAGTATGGACTTTGCATATCATTTATCCTCTTGTATATAAGGAGCTTGTCACATCTTAATGTTGAACCTCACCAGAGAGCAGACCTCTCGAGCACTCGGCGCTCTGCTTTGCATTTGGGTGGGAAAAGCGGATCTGCGGAGCTGCTCCAGCTCCTGCCTGCATCTCACGGTGGGGCTGCCCGCTCCTGACGTGCGACACGTGCCACCAGCTCCATGGTGTGGAAGCGTGGGGCAATTGCCATGGGGCAATAACAGCCTGGCAGGGGACAGGGCTAGGCAGGGTGACAGCGAAGGGGAACCCTGGGAATGACCAGGGTCTTCTGGAATCACTTCTGAGGTGGCCAAATGCCATTATTCACTGCTTTCGTCAAACTTCTGATGTGCTTTTGTAGTATGTCCATGAAATGAAAATTGCCCACACAGGCTCGACTTTGGCATCTCAAGAATGGTATTGATGTGATGATATTTGTCTCCATCTTCCATTAAAGAAACCCAAAAGACACCCCAACAAGATACATTCTGTAATTGCCCTTTTGATATAATGTGTAGGGATTGAACCCAAAGCCTTCAGAATAATGACTTGGCCTTCTCTTGTTGTGAAAGGAAGAGGATATTTTCACCTGTGAGAGAAGAAATATGCATCTTGTTCCAGGGAGACCATCATCAGTTACCAGATGTGTTTTCTGGATGGCAAGAAAGCCTGTTACACCAACCCCAGTGGCCGAGGTTTACATTTATATTGTGCTCTAAACTGTTCTTGTGTCTGAGGAAAGTCTCTTGTTGTGCCTGCCTCTGGCTCCAGAGGGATAACAGAGTGACTCTCTGCATGATCTTTTCACAGAGGCGTAGCTGAGGTTGCATAGACTAAAGGCTCGGTGAGTCCTCATCCTCTGGTAACATCAGGATGTCCACCTGCTTATGTCACTCTGGGTTTTTAAGAGGTCCATTTAGTATCTTAGAATCATTTAGGCTGGAAAAGACTTTTAAGATCACCGAGTCCAACCACTAACCCTACTCTCACAAGTTCACTACTAAGCCATATCCACAAACACCACATCTGTACGGCTTTTAAACACATCCAGGGGTGTTGACTCAACCACATCCCCAGGCAGCCTGTTCCAATGCCTGACAAGGCTTTCAGTGATTTTTTTTTCCTGATGTCCAGTCTAAGCCTCCCCTGGGGCAGCTGGAGGCCATTCCCTCTTGTTCCAGCACTAGTTACTTGTGAGAAGAGACCAGTGCCTACCTCTCTATAATGTCCTTTTAGGAAGCTGTAGGTCCACTCTGAGGATGAATGGTCAATATGGATCAATCTGCTTTAGGCCCATGTCTTCAGATATATTCCCTAAACCATCACTGCAGGAGGGAAAGGTGATTTCATTCCCAAAAGTCCAAAACGTGATTTGGTAGGATGTCCCAATGGATAAAGCAGTGGACTTGTACTCTGGAGGTGTGGTTTCATTATCACCATTGAATAACACAGGATAAGTCATCTATGATCTGTATTTCCCCTTGAGAAAATGGATCTACAAGATGCTGTAAGACTTGCTGTTTGCATGTCATAGCATCAGAGGTCATAGAATCATAGAATACTAGGTCAGAAGGGACCTCAATGATCATCTGGTCCAACCTTTCTTGGCAAAAGCCCAGTCCTGCGTGAAAATTAAAAGGAGCTGTTCTTGGAATTAATTTTGGCCAGTATAATATCTGCCTTCAATTCAGAATAGCTAAAATAAATAAATAAATAAAATAGTAAATGAAATTGAAATAGTCAAACATAAACCTCCTCAGTTCAAAGGCTACAGAAGTCAAATACCACAAGCGGTGCCTAGAAGAATTCTTGGGAATATTCATCTGCTGTAAAGTTGGTGTCAGTGATTTTGAAGGATTGGAGCCAAATTCAATTGCTCTTCTGCATGGAAAGATGCCACTATTGCCAGGTCTTGAGTGCTCACAGGGAAGACAGCTTTGGGAAGTGGGATCTGGTGGGTTGTGTGTCAGTGCTGGCAGGGACTGGTAGAGTAACCATTCCAACAAACAAGGGCCAGATGTTTCCATTCTATTTCTTTTTCCCAGACTTTCTGCCAGGTAAAATAGATTCTGAATATTGGGATTTTTGGAAAGGACAGGCAAGAACCACTATGATTCCTTCTTTTTTTTTTTTGTGGATTTTCAAATTACAGTTAGAAGTTCTGTGGGCTTTCTGGCAACTTTCAGAAAGGAAAGGCTGTCAAGGAGGGTGTTGAACACCAGAATGTTTGGAGATGGTCCTGATCATATTAGCTAATGCTCTGCTGACTCCTGATTAATACTCTGGCTTCAATCTATCATGATGCAGCGACGGCTCTGCCACGGTATTACACGGAGTTGATTGAACTGGTGATTTCCATAGCTATTTCTGGAAGATCAGTAGAAGAAAAACAAAGCAGGTGAAATGGATAGCCAGCAGTGAAGCTGTTTAAATATTTATAAAACAGTTAGCTAAGATTCAAGATCCATTTAACATATCCAAATTTGATACATTAAGATGAATTATTGCTCTTCCGTAATACCGCTTATTTATTTATTTATCCTTTCAAATTGTATTACTGCTTTCCCTGTGACTTGAAGAAAGATTTTGAAAGTGATATATTGTCGTTGGATCAAACTCTGAACGATCATAAACTGTCATCCTGGAATGGTGCCATTCCTTATGAAAAGAGCTGTGGATTTACTTTGCTGCGTTGGGGTCGGAATTTGAAAAGGGAAAGTGAAGAAGAGAGAAGGAGAGACAAGAGAAACTTCTGGAAAGGGACAGGGAAAGGGAAAGGGAAAGAGAAAGAGAAAAGGGAAAAGAGATGAAGAGGAGAGGAAAAGAGAGAATCATAGAATGAAAGGAAGAGAAGAGGAAGAGAAGAGAAGAGAAGAGAAGAGAAGAGAAGAGAAGAGAAGAGAAGAGAAGAGAAGAGAAGAGAAGGAAGAGGAAAAATATAGGAAGAAAAAAGAAAAAGAAAATAAAAAGAAGAAAGAAAAAAAAGAAAAGGGAAAAGAGAAAAAACCTCTTATTTTTCCTAGATGGTTTGTTTCGAGGAAAAAAAAAAAAAAAAGAAAGTATTTTTATTTCCAGATTGGAAAATCACATTATTGTAACAACAGAATAATTCCACAAATTAATCTAGAAATACCTTTTAAAATTAAAATAAAAACTGTCTCTTTTTCAGAGTGTGAGAGTTACATCTGAAGGAAAATATTTAATGTTTTAAATTCAGCAGCGTTCCCCAGACCCTCTACTACAGCCCAGTGTATGCTTAGAAAGAGCTACTTCATCTATTTAATTAAGAGAAACTACTATCAAAGCAGATTTCGCATTTAAAATTCGTGTTTAAACTTCTCACAGATTAAGTGAGCTTAAACAGTTGCTATTCCTGACTTTAACAGCATTATAAAATACATTAGAGATTGAGAGGATAAAATTCTGCCATGTTAGGTTATAACCTAACTGCTATTTGCAGTTGTAAGGACTACTAATGGCGCGGGGACAAGATTTATTATAGTAAAGACATCCTGCTTAACATTACCCTTGTCATTCCATTAATAATGACTGCTTATGAGCCATCTCGTTGGCATCTTTGTTGTCCTGAAAACTTAAAACTCGCAGCACAATTCTTTACGATGTGCTACATTGCCCCCTCTGGGTATTCCTGACCATTATCCCATTTGGTTATATTCAAAACTGCTGCCTCCTGAGAGAGCATTAGGGCCGACCTTTAACCCTGCAATATTCTTGGTTCAAATGGCGTAATAACATGTAGTGAATATTTACAAGCATACTTATACTATAATAGAGTACTGCTGTGAACATTAGCACATATTTTCTGCTCAATCAGGCTTTGATGTAGAGCTTGGCTTGTACCCTGGAGAAAATGCAGTCCCCAATAAGCTGTGCTAGTGAAACACCCTTGAACCTAAACAGCTTACACCACGTCAACCGCCGCGGTGCAGATTAGCAGGAGAACCCATCCGTTTGAGCTGCCGTGCCACGGAGCGTCGGGATGCGGGAGTCTCCTCGACGGAGGAGGAAGGTGGAGGGGGAGGCGCAGCCCGGTGAGGGGTACCTGAGGTTGAGTGGCTCTAGAAAGGTGATGGATGGAAATCAATTAAACCATAATCACAGAGTCCCAGCATGGTGGGGGTTGGAAGGGATCTCTGGAGATGCTCTGGGGCCACCCCCTTGCTCCACCCAGCAGGGGCACCCAGAGCAGGGGACCCTGCGGGGGTTGGGAATCTCTCCAGAGCAGGAGACTCCACAGCCTCTCTGGGCAGCCTGGCACAGGCTCCCACACCCTCACACCAAAGAAGGTTTTTCTTATCCATGAAAAAAAAAATAAGAGCAATGAGACATCAACAGCACAGTGTTTCCCCTTTCCTACCTGAGTGGCTGTGGGTGTAACTGCACAGCACACCACTGACTCATGGAATCATGTAATTGTTTTGGTTGGAAGAGACCTTTAAGACTGAGTCCAACCATTCTCCCAGCACTGCCAGGGCACCACTGACCCCTGGCCCTCAGCACCACAGCTCCATGGGGGGCTTGGAAACCCCCCCAGGGGTCACGGGGACTCCATCCCTGCCCTGGACAACCCTCAAGGGGAAGAAGTTCTTCACCAGCTCCAACCTAAACCGTCCAACTTGCAACTTGAGGCCAGTTCCTCTTGTCCTGTCCCTTGTTCCTTGGGAGCAGAGCCCAACCCCCCTGGCTCCAGCCTCCTGTCAGGGAGCTGTCATGAACATCCCTTTGCCACAACACACAGATGGAGTCTAGGGCAAGAAAAAGGTCTAGCTCAGCCACAATAATGACTTCAACATTCATTTGGGTGTAGACTTTTCTAAGTTTGTTTCCCTTGATCACCATTTTCTTCTTCTTTCAGAGCAAGGCTATTATTCTTTAAATGTCATGAAATCCACTTTTGCTCTCTCTTGACTGTGTCTGTAAAGCACTCGGTGAAAAAGTGGAGGTTTGATTGATCCCGCACCCAAGTTTTGCTTGTGCAAGTTTTCAGATTTTCAGGCCTTGGAGGAGAAAGGGTCACTTTTTTAGTTTTGTTGGTTTATGAGTGCATCGTTAATCTATTTAGATAAGAGTCCAGCACAGAGGTAACATCAGCTTTTGAAAAAAAGAGTCTCCTGTGGCTATGCAAAACTTTGACTTGGCAATAACTGTCTATCTTCAGCCAAAGACAGAATAAACCTTCCTTATTTTCTTGGTGTAACTTATAAACCTGTTACAGTCTTTGCATTAAAATCTTCCTATACAAAGGAGATGTCCATTTTTGATATTTTATTCATAAGATCCCTCAAGGTGTCATTGAAATTCTTGCAGTCTTTCATCAGTGTGATCCACTCTAGGAGTGTACACCTGCACAAGAGATGAAATGGTTGTCCTCGGAGAATAATGGCAGCCATCCTGATATTAATTTGGTTCCAAGTAATTATCAAGTTCACATCTTTCAGTAACTTTTCCTTCCTTTCACTTCTGTTTTCTTTTTTTTTCTAAACAGAGTTAGCAGTTAGTGCTGCTCCAAGTCCTTCTGGAGCTTTTTGCTGGGACTTCAGCCCAGGTTGGAACCTTTAACCACATACTGCTATTTGTCTTGTCCTGAAATGAGTAATATTTGTGGTGTGAAGATCAACAATGTGCCACACAAATTCATACCTGGTAGATCTAGTGAATGCTCTGGGGCAGTAAGATATCTTGTATAAATTAGAGCTGGTGTTGCTCTAACTACAGATGGAAGTGGAGAATCAGGTCCAGGGCTGAGATGTCCTTTCTCCAGACTATTTAGGTGTATTTTTTTCTAAAACAGTATTGAAAAATACAGTTGGAATATGTCTGCAAATCTAGCTTGCAATATGAGCAGATTCAAGTGGCATCCCTACAGGGAACACATCCCTCACCGTGTGAGAAAACCAAGCAAGGCATGGTCCTCACCATGGTGGAGGAACAGCTCAGAACCTCAGAAGTCAATCTTAAGAAGCAGCTTCAGTGATTAATATGTTCAAATCTTACTATGATGCATCTGCATTTCAGAAGATAGTGACTTCTCTGTATCCAGTGCTACTGGATACACACAGCTTGGGCAGGACAGCTCCATGGCCATGAGCACTTGATGTACATCTTCATGTAAGTATATGCATATGTGTCTCCTCAACATATTGTTATATTAAGACAAAACAATAAGCCATGAAATGACAAGACATCTTGGCTGGTGGCATGGACACTGGGAGCGAGGGCACTGTCAGTAAGTTTGCCAACCACACCAAGATGAGTCAACAGGTTGGAGAGAAGTGATGCATCCAGCTGAACCTGGACAGGTTTGAGAGGTGGGGCTGTGAGAACCTCATGAAGTTCAATAAGGCCAAGTGCAGGGTCCTGCACCAGGGCTGGGGCAAGTCCCCACTGTTGGTACAGGCTGGGGGATGAGTGGATTGAGAACAACCCATAAATTCTCGACCCCCTTTTTAAAGCTGCTGTGCAGCAGGAGGACCTGAGTGCATCCCAAGGGGCTCTTTCAGTGCCAATGAACAATGTGAACCTTTTGGGCAGCTGAAGAAGTCTTTCAGTCCAATTAAAGCCTTGCACCTCAAGGCCTGATGGGCATGGAGGAGTTCAAAGCCTGAGACCATGCAGGACCAGCCCTGCACCATGTGTTGGTGTCTCTAAGGTAGCCTGTCCTCCTCCACACCCGTGCAAGGTGTTTGAATATTGCTGCCTGTGATGATTAGGACAGAAGAGCAGTGTCTCTGGTTGGACACGTAGAGTTTAAGCACATATTACCTGGAAAAAACCCCAATTGTTAACATTTTTATTATTATTTGGGAAAATGTATATATTTTATACTCTATTTTGGGAAAAGCTGTGGGTATTGCTGCAGTGCAGAGGGGGGCAGAGAAGGAGGCCAGCAGCTTTCTTCACACCATTAGGCTTTTCACCTTCTTTCCTCGGCTGTTGCCAACTAGTTTATATTTTGAAGGAAGCCTGCAAGAAATTTTGTGTTTTCTTCAATTCTTTCAGTTTATTTCTGTTCCTTCCCCCCCACCATTGGCAGTAAATCCTTAGTCTGAGCCATCCATTTATTACCAGTTGGCAGTTGTTCAGTCTTCCAGTCTACGGTGATCTGTTTTTAGCTGCCAATAGTGCAGCATTAACAAATCTGTTCTGATATTTATCTGTGGCAGTGTCTTTTGTTAAATGAAGAATACAAAGTTTAGGACGTTCAGTATTGGTATTTTTATGGCATCAGGTAGGGCACTTAAAACTTCCCTCCAATGTTTTTCCAGCACAGGGTAGCATCTCTAGCACTCTGGGCATCCTATGATGCAGTTTTTTCCTCTCTATATTTTAGATGTTGCTCCCTGAAAAAGAAAGATTTGATAGGAATCCTCTTTGGTTGGTTTGTTTGTTTGTTTTTAATTCCTGGTGATTTTATAGAAAAATCTCAATGTATTGAAAAACAGCTAATAATTTCTTGATATTACTTTTTTCTCCCCCTTTCTTGTCATGTAATTATCTCCACTTTTTATTTATTTATTAATTTTTAGTCAGCATATACTTAAATTGCAAGCTCTTATGAACTGTAACTCAGAGTCTTATGTCTCTTGGTTCTACATTTCCCTGCAGATCTTCACTTGTGTCAGAGCTGGAGGATGTGACTGTTAGGAAAAGGTATCACTGTACTAAGCTGCAGAGACCCCCCATACATTCAAATGACTTTCAGCATCTGATTTAGGACCACCGAGGCAGGAAACTGAGGAAGCAGAACCTCTGTAGATATTGCAGTCCTGCATCTGCAGATGTTGCATCCCACATTCCGCTCCAGTGTCCACACAAAGAGATTTTTCACTCTGAGGTGAGGTTTGGCAAATTTAGAAGCCCCTGGGAACAGGATAGTGGTGTTTAAGTCACCGTTAACATTGGTCTGTAATGGACTTTGACTTTATATGCATACTTTTAATTTCCAGAGACAAGTTTTTATGCCAAGAAGTCTACAGTCAGTGGAATCACTTCCAACAAGCTTGGGTGACTTTGCTATCAGTCCTTGCAATGACAAAATCCAGAATGAACATGGTTTGCTTGCACTTAAAATTAAAGATGCCTTCTTTTTGGCAGTTCAGCACTCTTTTTCTTCCTCTAATGTTTGATTGGTTTTTTCTTCTTTTTTTTGCATGTGTTTTTTTTTTGTTTGTTTGTTTTTTTTGACACGGCCAAAAAATCCCACCAGCCACTTTCTCAAGATCCTGTGCTTAATAGCATGGAAAACAGAAGCCTCAAACCCTTTCTGTGGAGCGTGGTTTTCACTGAAGATGATAGAATCACAGCATCATAGAATGGTTTGAGTTGGAAGGGATCTTAAAGATCCTCTCATTCCAACCCCCTGCCATGGGCAGGGACACCTCCCACTAGAGCAGGGTGCTCAAAGCCCCATCCAGCCTGGGCTTGAACACATCCAGGGATGGAGCATCCACAGCTTCCCTGGTCAACCCATTCCACTGTCTCACCACGCTCACAGGGAAGAATGTTTTCCTCATACCTACTCTAATTCTCCCCTCTTTCAGTGCAAAGCCATTTCACTGCATGGTCACCTTTCCTTCTTAGGGATTTCCTCGTGCCAATTGTGCTAACATTTCCGAGAGGTTGTTGCTATGGCACAGACATTTCTGGGGATTTTAATGAACTGCATTCATTCGCATTAAAAAGTTTTACTAATCTCCTGATTAAAATTGCTTTAAAAATTTTGTTAGAGAAAGGGGCTTCTGTTAGTACTGTTCCCATTGGTGTTTTATTTTTGTTGTTTGTTTGTTTGTTCTTTTTGTGTTTGTTGGTTGGTTGGTTTTGGTTTTTAAGATTCACAGAATTGTGGTAAGGTAGCAGTATTTCTTCTTTATCTTGGGAACATTGTGGCTGATGATACCTTGCTAATACTGAGTTTTAAAACTCATCTGAAGGCTGCTGGCTATGAGCTCCCTTGAGGGTTGGGATGCTGGCAGTGGGGCTGTGGGGTGCACCAGTGCCTCCACACCCCCACTCCCCCAGTAACAGGTTCCCTGCTGCATATTGCAGGTTTTGGAGTGGGGTCTGTTCCTTCAGGCACAGCTGATGGAGATCCATAAATGGGGATGCTTTGCCCTGGGTCTTTGGGAGCTGTGTCCTGGAGTGTGGGACTGGACCATATATTTGAACCCAGGAGGTTCCAGCTGAGCAGGAGGAGCAAGTTCCTTGGTGTGAGGGTGTGGGAGCCTGTGCCAGGCTGCCCAGAGAGGCTGTGGAGTCTCCTGCTCTGGAGAGATTCCCACCCCCCCTGGACCCTGCGCTGCTGGGCCCCCTGCTCTGGGTGCCCCTGCTGGGTGGAGCAGGGGGGTGGCCCCAGAGCATCCCCAGAGGTCCCTTCCAACCCCTACCATTTTGTGATTCTGTGATCAGCTCCTTTCACCATTAACAGATTCAAGCTTACTTAAATTATTTTTTCTTCTTCCTCTTCTTTTTCTTTTTTTTTTTTCCCTCCCTGATGCCTTTTTTCTTCAGAAATGTAACTGTTTATAATCAGTTTAATGCAGATGAAACCATTACTTCTTCACTCTTCAGAAACTCTTTATGCTTCTTAATTAAAGCCTTTGTCTGAACACAAAATAATTAATACATAAAATGAAGCAGAGGGAAAGGATCGGCTGTGAAACTAGTCACTCCGTTGTATATTTAAACAATATTTAATCATTAGAGTAACACAGTGCTTGCACTTTTGGAAAGAAAACAAGCCTTATACTTCATGTTTATTTAACACTTTGACTAGTTCATTCTTGGAGGTATGAAATGAGGCTTATAGAGTGCCAGAGCAGTAAATCATATGTTCTGAAAATTACTGGGTCTTAAACAGTAGTGTCATTTTAAGCCTTAAAAGTTCAGTGGTGCACAAGCATATAAAACTGACCTCTTAGAACAACATCTACTGTTTACACTGAAAGGCAAGGCAAGGAAATAAAAACAAGGCATAAAATACGGGGTGGTAAGGATGTCATTTACTTGTGTTTCTGGCTCTGTTCTGGATACTGATGGGTATGATAATGTTCATACAGCCCCTGCATTAAAGGCACACATGATGCAGAAAATGCCATAGGTGTCATATATACTCCCATACCAACTGTGTGTAGGCAAAAAACTTGGGCAGCATCTGACACCCTACTACTTTCCATCACTATTTGCTGAGATTTGAAGTCACATTTGTTTTGGCAACGTGCTTACTCACTTTATAATTTATTTTTCTTTTACTGGCATTCTGCTGAAAGAGCTTATTGTCAGGAATGTTTGTCGGTAAAAAAACGAATTCAAAGCAAATATTCAGTTTCTTTTGTGAGGAGTGAATGCTGAATGTTTGAATTTGTAGGTGTGATTAGCTCACACTTTGCTTACAAGCACAAAGGTGCTGTTTCACAACAGGCGCCTATAGGTTTCCATAGCAAGCTATGCATTTGGCTTTGGAGCACAAAATAACCAGAGAGTTTGGGCTCAGAAGTAATAATTTTGGCCAAAATTGTTCACTGATTTTATTTATCGAGTCATGCTTCAGAGAGGAGTGGGCAGACAAGATTTGATGTTGTGTGTAGGTGAATATCTGCAGTAGAAACCTGGAGATGCCCCTCACTCTGGAAACACTGGGCATCTGCATGGATTGGTGATAAATACTCTTAAAATCTCCTCTCTGAATCTGACCCACTTCAGTGCTGATACAGGTTCTCCTGGCAGAGTTTGCAGTGTTGTTCAAACTCCACATGGGAAAAACTGCAGAACTGGTGGAGGTAACAAAGCACCAGCCCCCTCCCAGCTACCAACCAGCCCTTGCCTTTATCCTGGACCATGCTGCCCGTGGGTGAAGTCTGGCACATGGCCACTTGATGGGTGTTGGTGGGCAAAAGTGCTCCAGTGCTTCTGTTCCCAACACATTTGTGATTAAAAGCTGTGGATTTTGTTTGTGTTAATTTGGTCATTTTGCTGCATTTTGGGGTTTTGGTTGTGTTTTTTGGTTTTTTTTGTTAGTTTCTTTTGTTTTGTTTTGGGTTTTTTAAGAGGATGAAACATTTCTGAGCTCTCAGGATACATATTGTGCTGACCATATGGAAAGTTAATAGAGGATGATGTTGATAGTGTTTTGCAGTTTGATCTGCAAAGCTTCTTGGCTAAAAATCATATTGATTTAAAGACTACAGACTATGAGATTGAGTGTCTCAGAAGCTGGCAACCAAAGGTGAAGTCTTTGCTGAGAGAACTTCTGAAATAAAGGAGTCTTCCCCTAAGAACAGGTAGTGATGTTTATTTCTATGTTAACAACCCATTTATCTTCAGTGCACATCAAGAGGCTAAGGCAGAGAAGCGATGGACTTCTATTTGGAGAGCACCTGGAATGTGCTTTTTATTAGTTCTGCTCCTGAACGAATGGAATATTGAAACTGTAATTATGAATATTTTAAAAACGTGATCCTTCAATTAACTGTAGCAGTTGTGCTTGTGAACTATGGAGAACCTGCATTATTAATGAACACACAAGGTTAATATTAGTTTATTTATCATTTGGAATATGACTTTTGAGTTAATCATACAAGTAATGCCACATTCAATTTTGATTAATGCATGAAGTTCACGCAGGCTTTGTTAAACAAATATTTATTATGTGTGATGTATTATAAAGTAATAAAGCATTTTTTTTTTCCCCATCTCAGGTCCTATATACAAACGCCCTCCAATATGTTGAAAGCTTTAACACGCCAGCAAACATCCTCCTGTTTATGAGGAAATTGAATAAATCATGAGAGTCCCCCATGTGAATTCTTTTTATTTATTTTTTTTTTAAATTCAGATATAATCCTCCTAGCATTGAGGTGGCTGCAGCTTGTAATGCCGTGCGAAGCAGTCGGCACACACCGTGTGGGGTTTCAGATGCAGGCTGGTTTCTGGGACTGCTGCTATAATTCATCTCCTTGCATCTCCTTTTACATGGTTTCAGCACAGTTGGAACATAAGGCTGCTGTTAGTGATAGACGTGTTGCAGAATTGGAATGACTTGGTGTTTAGATTTGGAACTGAAAAAGTGTTCCTTACCTATGACTTACTTGGTAGTTAGTGTCAGAAGTCTGGGGTGTCTGCAGTGAGGGATGTGCTGACGTGACCTCGCTGCCTCCAGCCCCCTCTGCCTTCAGCTTGCTCCACAGTGCATGCTTGAATACACAACACCATTTGTATCATGGGCAAATTATGTGACATAACAAAGTATTTCAACAACTTGGGAACACAGAGACGTCAGTCTTTGTTCACGTGGGTGAGCTTCAGGCTGGAGAAGGCAGTGGCAGAGTCTTCACACAGATCTTTGCCAGTGGACCCTGTTCTGCATGGAAGGAGACTTTTGGATGTGAATAAGCTTGTGTGCCCTTCAATTCTTATGAAGCACAGTCTTGTCAATCACAAGTCTTTAAAACAAAGAGTGAAATCTGATATTATTAAGAATAGAAAGTACTCTTAATCTGGTTTTTGGTTCTGAAAAGTGTTAAGGACTTAATTTAAACCTTCATAAAAGCTGAGAAACAGACACAGTCACTTGGTTCAAGTAGTCTGGGGCTTTAAAAAAACTCCCCGAGTCACAAGACCGAAGGTATAAATCCCCTGAATTACAACAGAGTTAATGAATTTCTTTTGCAAGTGGGATGTCTTCTTCTGGATACCATTTTTGCCAAGTTTCTGCTGGGCAACAGGCCACATCTTAAAACTGTTTAGAGGGGTTTAAGATGATTTAATTTAGGGGTGAAATAGAGATTTTATTTAAAAATGTGTAATGATAAGTTTATAATATATAATTTAGGTGTTATTTCTTATAATTATGTAATTATACAACCATATAATTATATAATTAGAATTTCTGTGTATTCAGATGATGCTCAACCCCTCCCTCTACCTCGAGAAAACAGGGGGTTGGTTCTGAAATGTCTGCGAATGATTCAATGATTTCTATTTTTTTTTCATCTCAGCTGTGAAATATTTCTGTATGAAAACCAAATTTAGTGTTGATAAATGATCTGTCAACAAGATGTGAAATTAACTTCTTTTATTTTTTGGTTTGGTCAGTAAAATTAATACTTAGTTAGGCAGCACCAAACTTGGCAAGGGCTGCGGCGTACTTCCGAGTTCATTCGATTCAGACGTGTCTGCTTTAACTAGTTTCAGTGTAGCTGTTACAATTTTCATCCATAATATATGATCAGTTTGTAAGAAATTTCCTCTACATGTGAGAAACAGATTTAATGCTAACGTTCTCAAATTGGAGTCAGTTATAAATAATGCACTAATAGATGTGAAAGAGCGTAAATGATTCCTTTGTGTTGTACCTGTGAGGTTGTTAGTGCTTCTTTAAAAAACAAACAAACCCTCTTTTGCATGATATTTATTCCCATCTCTTCCATCAAAGGGGTTACAGTCTTTGTACCTTTTTATGTAAATTAAAAATCTTTAGCCAGTTCTGTGTCAAAAAATAAATAGTTGAATGAGCTTGCAGACAACATTTATTTTGTATGTACATTAATGGGCACTTCCATTTTTTCCTGCAGGCTAGAATCCACTTTGAAATTCATGTTTGATAAATTCCCTGGCTTTCCGAGTAATTTAGCTGTCTATAGGGCTGTTGATCCTTTGAGTGTATTGCTGAACCATTGGGACTTGTGCACCACATCTGCATATCCAAGTTCAAATATATACTCAAGATGATTGGTTTAAACTTTAAGTTGTTGATCTTATTCCTGATAGATTTGTTAGATTGTCTCCCATTTCATTTCTAAAATCTGTGCCTAATCCATAAATACCCCTTCTTAAATATGTCTCCAATAAATTCACTGATTGCATTAGTCATTTTGTAAGCACAGAGCTAAATTAATATTCAGCGTAGCCTAATAATCTTAAGACACAATGCAGTCTGATAGTGTGTATGTGAATGAGGATTTGAGCACTTACAGACCACGCTGAGTTGAGGTGCCACTTTCCAAAGTAGCAAGATTCCATTTGAGAATAATTTTACATCTTCTGAGCCGTTAAAAGGAGATTGAGTTTTTATCAGGATGTGAAACCAGTGGGCAAGGGCATTTATCAGTTGTCTGAGTCTTCGGCTTTGCTTTTTCTCTTTCTCTTCTTTTTTTTTAAATTTAATTTAATTTTTTAAATTTTATTTAAATTTTATTAATTTGTTTTTTTTTTCACAGAGCTGATTTAGGCTCTCGTTTGCCTTCGAGGATGATGCAGCAGATGTAACAGCCAAATTCACAGCACTTGGAGAACGACAGCAAGAAACAGACATCTGCCAATTCTAGCCAGGCTTATTTTGAATCTAAACCACCCTGCACTGCTGTGCAATATACTCTTGACCAAAGATGCTCCTTCCCTGCCATATGTCCTGCCCCTGCTCTCAGGAGCGTGCATGCCCTGGTCAGGCACCAGCAACGGGCGAGGGACTTGGGCCACTGATCAAAACCAAGGACGTTTGTCTTCAGTTGTCACCTTAGCTTATTTCATACATTGTAGTTCTCTCTCTTATAGAGAAAGGAGGAATTTTAGAGATGTCCCCTGACTGAATTAAAAAATCCTTTTGGCCACAGCATTGCCATTTGATTACAAAGCTCCTTGTCTGGGTTTGCTCTTGGCAGNCCACTTCTCGTAGGTGAGTGTGTTTTTCAAAGGTAGTAATAGTTTCCAGAAAAACAAAAGCCATTACTGTTGTTAGTACTAGGACCACTGTTGTTAGTACTGGTTGTCAGTAAAGTCATCGGCTGAACCCGATGGTCACAACGAGGCCAAGAAACATAGGGAAAAAGAATGTGGGGACTCAGACGGAGCTCCCAAGCAGGCATGCAGCAGTGCAGGTCTCTGGCTGCAGTGAATGCCTGTGCCTGGCACTGGTATCAAAGGGAACCAGTGACACCGCATGTGTGCGGTGTGAGCAAGTAGATGATCTTCTCAAGCAGGTGGTTAAACTGACAGAGGAGGTGGAGAGACTGAGAACCATTAGAGAATGTGAGAGGGAGATAGACTGGTGGAATCACACCCTGAGGCAGGGGCAGATGGGAGAGGTTGAGGAAGTGATGGATCCCCCCCCCTCCTGTCACCAGACAGAAGGAGAGGACTTAAGAGATAAGAGATATGATATGACCTGAAATGTTCTGCAGTGTATGAGACCAAGAACCATTCCAATAATTCAAACTGGGGAATATTTGTTATGTTATTATAATTGTTAGAGGATTCACATTTCTTTTTTTTTTTATTCCTTTTATTAAATTCCTTAACTTGAGAGGACCAGACAGGGGTGCTTTGTTTTGTTAGAGGTATGTGGTAGGTTAGTAATAACCCCCTCCCAACACTGTCAGAGCATGAATTGCAATTACACTTCTCTTTTTGTTGCTATTCCTTATAAGGAGATTATTCTAATAATGTACCTTGTGTGGTCTTTCAAGGTAAATTCCAATAAGTTCCTTGTCTTAATTAATAAACCTGATCTGACTAGTAGTACCAAGAGTCAAATTTAGAGTCTCCTGGGCCTTTTTGTGGTAGGAAAAGCGAGGCAGTGGGGAGAGTTTTTCTTGGTTCTGTGGGTTTGGGGGGTTTTGGTTTTGTTTTGATTTAATAATATGTGAAAAGTTATTTTAAATTCTTAGCTGGGGTTTAATGAACTGAATTGATTAGAATCACAAGGATTAGGGAAATACATTGTGTTGATCCCTATACCCATGTCTCTGCCTTGTCTCCTGGAGGTTAATGTTTCCCCCCTTAAAAGTCTTTTGCATTGTGCTGCTTTTTGTAGGGGAGAAAAATGTCTGCAACTGCCTCAGAAGGGGGGAGAGTGGGAGTCCTCAACTCTGGAATTTAATTTGTCATTTTCCATAAAATCCAGTTTGCTCAGAAGCAGTACCACAGTGCCATAGTATTTAACATGATTTACTACTTTGCTCACTTAAATTAACAGATTGGACCATATTTCATCCAGGTAATTAAGCACATCTATAACCTTAATAATATGACTTCCTCACAGGTGCAGTCCTACTCAAGTCCATCAGCCTGACTTTGTCTTCAGATCTTAAGTGTATCCAAAGCACTTTGCTAAATCCCTGACACCCGTATCTCCCTACTTTGGGCTCTCCCCAGTCTTTGCATGGTTGCTGCTCTGTTTTGTCTTAACAGTGCTGGTCTGTGGGTTGATTTGGAATGATTAGTGGAGGACTTTAGGCCCAAAGTGGCTTTAGATGGGTGATTAAGCCATTTGCTTCTTTTTTTTAAATTTATTTTGTCAGTAAAACATGGATCCTACCTGGGAAAAACATCAGACCAAGGTTCAACATCCTTCTGTTCTGAGTCAGTGCATGGGAATCCATGTGATGGATTTCTAGTGCTTTCTCCTGATGTTTTCTTCTCTGATTCCTCTCCCTGCTGCACTTACTGTCCTGAAATACTGGATTTCATGTGATCTTAACCTTGGTAAGGAAGAGCTGGCAGGTCTTCATGCTCCAGAGAAAGCCCAGGCCAAGCAGAGGGAATTTCCTGGGTGGAAAGTAGAAAAGACCAGATCTGGTGTGGGAGCTCCATAGGACTTGAAATCATAGAGTCATGGAATGGCTTGGGTTGGAAGGGACCTTTAAAGTTCATGTAGTGCAAACCCCCTGCAGGGACCAGGGCCATCTGCAGCCAGAGCAGGGTGCTCAGAGCCCCAGCCACCTCCCCTGCAATGGGGACAGGGATGGGGCAGCCACCACCTCTCTGGGCAGCCTGGGACAGCCTCTCCCCACCCTCTCATCAAAAATGTCTTCCTTCTCTCTTACCTAGATCTCCACTTTTTTAGTTTAAAACCATCACCCCTTATCCTGTAACAACAGATCCTGCTAAATTCTACCCTGTCTTTTTGACAAGCCCCCTTTAAATACCTTTCTTGTTTCATTTTTTTTTCACTGAAAAAGTGGAAAAAATAAAAGGAAAAAAGTCACTGACTTAATTTGAGCTGTATCTCTACTTTTCTGGCCTCTCCCTGCTCCACAAAGCCATTCTGGGTGCTTTTCTTACGCTTCAGACATTTTTCTATTGTTCCTTTTTCCTGTTCATTCTCAAGTTTTTCCTCTGGGACTTCAGCTGTTTTTTGGTCATTTCTAAGAGATTCTATTCGACTTTTTCAATTGCTTCACCACCCCCCATTTTTCCTGCACCTCTGTTTCGTGTGTGCTGCCAAGTGAAACTTTCTCCTCCCACCAGCCCCTCGTTCCTCCCCAAGGTGCCCATTGCATCTGCTCCTATTCCTCCTTTCCCCTTCCTTCCCTCCCTCCCTCCTGTGCTGCAATGGCCAGCCCAGGTTAGCTGTAGTCAATTTTTGTTTCATCTTGTAGTCAGTATTACATAAATAGTGGAAGTTTGTCCTTGCCCCAGGAGATTGATGGGGAGGTATATTTGTACATATCGATTGAGATAAAAAATTAGTAGTTTGCAATAGGAAAGGCAAATTAGTCATCAGAAGGAAGGTGCTTGGAGTATTTTAAGAGTTCCTTGATTAATTCTCATGCTGTGAGTTCTTCTGACAGTAAGTTTTATGTCCTGAGATGTAGGAGGATGAGGCGGTAGTATTGGGTTATTGCAAATTTTACTTTTACTCCTTGCTGATTTATTTTACTGGCTCCTGCCGCGATTAGACACAGAGGGCTAAAAATGACATCATTTTGGGGTGACAACTGCACTTTTCTGTGCGTGAATTAGGAGCTGGGAAGTAGGGTGGAAGTTTTAGCTGCAAAATAATTCTCACTTTGCATGAAAATTAATATTTAAAAGCTAGCGTGCATAAAACCAAACTATCCCTTACCCATGGTGACAAGACCTTCAGTTGGACATTACCTCTAAAGATGGAAAGAACTAATTCTGTGATGCACTGATTAGTCTGAGAAGTAATGTTTTTTTTTTCTCTGCTTACTTGACAATTTTCTCCCTAATCACCTCATTCAAAGCAGTTTTTAATAAGCATCACAGGAGGCTGAGAGCTCTCAGTCTTCTTCCAGAAATACTTCCCACTTTTCCAAGGATTTTGTGCCATGTTCTTTAGTTTTCCTTCATTACAAACTATAATAGAATTCTTCCCAATAAAAATTGACTTATATTTGGCACTTTTAATTTGTCCGAGAATAATTTAGATAGAAATTCCAATTACTTTGGAAGGAACACATTTGCTGCTGTACCCTCTCAGCTTGTTTAAAAAGAAGTCTTTGATAATTTGCAAGCATTTCTCATGAAAGGCAATTTTACTTAACTTGAATCCAGAAGGAAAAAAAAAAAAAGATGCACAAAGGTTTCAATTTTAAAACTGATAACAAAGCACTATATTTGTGCTGTTACATTTTAGTACAAAGAGGCTGCAAAATAACCTTTTTTAGTTAATGGTAGGGAAAAAAAAGAGATTTAATTGCTCTGAAACACTTATTCTACGTATTATCTCTTTGATTAGAAGATGGTTGTAAATGACTTATTCAATATAATTGCAAATTCTGGTATGGAAACCAGAAGTAAATTATGTGTCTTTGCAGTGAGAGGAACAGTAAGTTTGAAGACTTTTAATTGTAAGAGTTTCTTGAAATGAGCAGAAGCACAATGTTTAGGAATTAGACTTTGCTTGGATGTTTGTTGGTGCTCCTCAGGCTTGAGTCAGGACAACACTGTTATCAAAGTGTGCCGTAAACCGTGCCAGGCCTTCTGACCATAACAGCTTTCTGCATCATGAAGGCTCTTCCCAGTATTTGCATTGTGGAGATGTTCACAATACGTCAGGCATGGGAGATGATTGGACATGGGACACTGCTGAGGCTGCTCCTTGAATCCTGCTCCTTGGAGGGAGGTATTTGAGGTGCCTCTGCCTATGCAGCTGCTTGAACTGCACGTGTGCCCACCAGCCAGGGACACAGCCTGGCAGGCAGGGAGACTTTGGAAACATCACCCTCCTTTCTTGTTAGAATGAATTCCAGCTATTTACTCTAGACTAACATATTCCATTCCTCTTCTAAACCATTGGTTTAGACTTTCTGGTGAGTACAGTCAGTTCTCATTAGTTACTCGCTGAGAAGCCCATGGTATATTTAGACATCATATACATTTGTCAGTGAAGAGTGGCTTAAACGATCTACTTTGTTCACTGCTTAATTATGTTATTTTACTGTTCCTGAAAACCTGACACAAGGCAAATTTACATTACTGTGCTCCTAATTAGCCAATAATCCTTAAGGATTTGAATGATACATACCCAAAGTAATTTCCTCGTTCACTAAATATGAATTTCCTTACGTTAGGTTAAGAAGATGGCACAATGACAGCAGGCATCTTGATGATGACAGCTCTCAACATGTTTGTCTCCGGAGTCAAAATCTATTAAAAGACACATAATGATGTCAGCACTTTCTTAAAGAGTAGAATGTGAGATCAATAGTTGTATGCAAAGAGCAACAGAATTTGCCTCTTTTCTCTGTCCACCACTCCAGACTACTGAATCGTGTGGAGTATTTATAGTCCTGGTTTTCTAAGCATGATCTCAGCTGTATCTCTTCAGGCATTCATCAACTCTGCAGCTTCTCATTTTGAATGAAAATGCAGAATTGGTGGCAGCCTGCTATGAAAGAGAGGTTTCTTAGGGTCCTTCAGACTCTTTTTGTTTGGTACCTGATTCCAGATGTGCTCATCTCATGCCACAAAATGCACCTGCTTGGCTTTGTCCACCTCTCTGGCCATTGCACTTCTGCGTGTGGAAAGATCTTTGGGTTTGTTCTTGTTGTTGTTGGGCTGTCTTGGCAGGGGGAGGGGGAGATATGGTAATGGTTTGTATTTTCACTGTAGGCAGTTTAATTTAATGCATTGTTACATTTAATCTTTGTAATGAATCCAGATGCTATGGTGATGGGTATATAAAAATAATTAAATAAAGATAAATAGACCGTAACAACTTTACCACGGCCGGTTGTCGTGACACGGAGTTATGTATCCAAAATGTATTGCCAAAAAATTATTTTAGTTTCTAACTAGTGCAGAAAAACTTTCTGTGGACACTGGGGCATGCAAACAGAGCTCACTACCTTATTCCTAGGCTAAGCTTCTTTGTCATGTCCAGGACTAACCTTCCTGCAGCTAAATGGAAATTCAGAGTTTTCAGTCTTGTTCTAGAACTCTTCCGGTGATTTTGTTTGTAAAAGAAAAACTGCTGAATGTTCTGAAGGTTGCCCAGGGATGCTGTGGATGCTCCATCACTGGATGTGCTCAAGTCCAGGTTGGATGGGGCTTTGAGTAGCCCAGTCTACTAGGAGGTGTCTCTGCCCACGGTAGGGGGTTTGGAACGAGATGATCTTGAATTTCCCTTCCAACCCAAACTGTTCTATCATTCTATAAAATTCCTTTGGACTCCTGCCTTGACAACCTTCAAGTGCTCCCTGCAAGGCAGTTTTGATTCTTTCCCCCCCAAAGGCATGAGAGCATCCTTAAACCCTGCTAGGGGTGTGTGTGTGTTTTGTGTGAGGTTCAGTCCAGCCAAATGAGCTCTGTTTACAGAGTCCCCATTAATTCCAGTGGGAGTTTATGGTGCTTAGCACAAAACAGCAGAACTTGGGAGCAGTTGAGCACACAATCTCTGTGTGTTTTACTCACATATCAGCAAAGCACACATGTCCACAATTGAGTATGCACTTTGTTAGGTTAAGAAACATTTCTTTATGGTCTGTAAAGCCAGTGAATAAAATGGAGAGGGAAATATATACCGTGTCAGCTTGCGAGGATGCAAAACTTCCTTTATTTTCTGTTGTAAAGACAATGCACCCAGGAAGAAAAAATGTAATCGTGTATGATCATCCTATATAAGCACATTAGTAAAGCACTATGATACCAGTCATATTGTGAACTTAAAGCCACCCCTAATTAAACTGTCTGCATCCCCTGTAATGATGTCAAGCCGTGCAGCAATTAGCTGCCCCTCTATGAATGTAAACACCGTTTGTAAATCGTCCAAGTTTAACCTGCTTTGCTTATTGAAAAGCTCCTAAAATGGCATTAATTATTGTAGGTTTTGGAGCTACAACTCAGAGCATCCTTTTGGAGCACCTTGATAAAACGTTGCCTGTGCTACCAATGAATTTTGGTATCACTTATTTAAAATCCCAGGTATCATTTGGGGTGGGGCTAGCGGTGTATACAGCAGCAGGCAGGGTATGTTATTGCACTAACACAGTTGCTGTGGGGTTATTTTACATCAAGATTTAGTCCATTCAAAGGAAGCAAGGGCCCTGACCTTACGTCTCTCTCCATTTTGTACCTCCCCTACTACTTCGGTCTAATTTGAATGTTAAGTTTGAATGCTGAAGAAGGATGCCCTTATGCAGTAGTTCATCTTCTCTTTAGAGATCAGACTAAATGCCCGTGGCAATATGCTGGGAAACATAGCACATTACCATGAAATAGCTCCATTAGAGACAAAGAAATGTAAACAAAACAAACGCATTTGCCACCGGTTTTAGCTCAATTATATTTCTCCTATTGATGGGGTTGCATAAAATGAAAAAGTGCTCGAGACCTAAATTTAGTAAAGCTTTTGTTGCCATTTACTCCAGGAAAAGCTCTGTTGCTGGAGGTGGATGGTTTACCTGAGCCATCAGCTACATAGCACGTTTATGGTTATTGTATTTTACAGGTTGATAGATTTTTATATTCTGTCCAAGTCAGGATCTTACACCACCTGGTTTATTATTTAGTAATTTACAGTGCAGTCAGGCATGTTTGGTTTAATGTAGGATAAACTTATAAATCTATTGTTCCTCCAGTTGCTGGGGTTGGTGTGCAATGAACTACAGAGCTTGATGCGTACATACATTTCAGCTCTGCTTATTTTCTTTGATAGGGAAGCAGGCAATAGATAACACAGTGACAGTAGCATCCCAGGGGATAGCAAAATGTGAGAGCAACACACCGTCAGGTTAGTAGGTCATTATTGTATGAGCACTGAGCCATTAATTGACTACTGTACCGGGCTCAATCTGTGTCAGATTATGGCTTTTGGCAGCAAGGACTGTTATCTAATAGCTAACTTTGCTTCTTTACTATCTTTTTATTGGATTTACTGGGAAAATTATGCATAAAAAAGTAAATATATTTGCTTTTTTTTTTGCTTTTGCTTTTTTTTTTAAACCATACAGAATACTGGTGATGTCAATAGGTAAAATTCCCTGTAACCATCTAGAAGAGTGTTTTTGTTAATAGTTCTGAGTACATTTTTGGAAAACTTCTGAAGAAACTGAGTAGTCAGAAACTTAGTTTAGGGGTAATAGATGTTGTGGGTGCGGAGCTATCAGAAATTGTCACCTGGATGATTTTGCTAGTTGGGTAAGAATAGAAGAATAATCAGAGTATATCAACAACAATAAACAGCACTTGTACAAACCTGTCTGGTTTCTCATAAAACCTGCCTTGAGAATAAGAGCTGGATTGTCCATCCTGGCAGAGTCAGTGGCCACAGCAAGAGGCCCATGGGGATGAAGAGCCTTGATGTGTTTCTGCAGAACACAGCAGCAGAGGGTGCCCAGCTGACTAGAGTGATGGAGGAAGAAATTGATGAGGTGAGATAGATTTGAGGAACAAGTCATCTGCTGTGTTCAGTTTTGGGCCCCTCACTACCAGAAGGACATTGAAGGTCTGGAGTGTGTCCAAGGAAGGGTAGCAAAGCTGGTAAACAGTCCAGAGCATAACTCTGGTGAGGAGCAGCTGAGGGCCCTGGGCTTGTGGAGCCTGGAGAGCAGGAGGCTCAGGGGAGCCCTTCTGGCTCTGATAGCTCCTGACAGGAGGCTGGAGCCAGGGGGGTCGGGCTCTGCTCCCAAGGTTAACAGGGACAGGACAAGAGGAACCAGCCTCAAGTTGCAAGTTGGAAGGTTTAGGTTGGAGCTGAGGAGCAATTTCTTCCCTGCAAGTGTTGTCCAGGGCTGTGCCAGGCTGCCCAGGGCAGGGGGGGAGTCCCTGTGACCCCTGGAGGGGTTTCCAAGCCCCCCGTGGAGCTGTGATGCTGAGGGCCAGGGGTCAGTGGTGCCCTGGCAGTGCTGGGGGGAATGGTTGGACTTGATCCTAAAGGTCTCTTCCAACCAAAATGATTCTAAATTGCTGTGATTCTTTGGGAACAGGAAAATGTCTTCCTGGGGGTGCATGTGTGCGCTGGTGAGGTGGGGCGCAGGAAAGGATATTTCTGCTGTTGCTTAAAGATAGGTAAAAGGTTATTCTTAGAACTCTTTCATCAGCCATTGAAGTTTTTCTGCTGAGAGGTGGTTTAGTTGACAGCAGGCAGGGTGATCCTCTGCCACTCATGTCAATTGTACAGTAAATTCCTGGCTTTAACGAACTGCTTGTAGGAAGCTGATGAAGTCGGTGTTCAGCCCAGAGCTCATTTTGGGCAGGATTTTGCTCTGGGTTTAAGGGCAAATCCTGTTTGTAGTTGGGGGATGATTTCAGGTTTCTGCCATCTTTCAGGGAGATCTTGAGGGATATTTCAGGCTGGAGCTAAGACGCTGTTCTGCCTCATCTCTACACCTGCCAAAACCAAATCCAGATCTTTCAGTCCAGATGAGAGGACAGTAGGAGTTAAATATATGTCTTTTTTTTTATATAAAGCCCTTTGCTAAGAATGATTGGACCTCGGTGAGGTAAGAGTGTGTTTTTATGGGTTTGGCTCTGAACCAGGTACTCATATTTTCTACAATTCCTCCCGAAGATTGAAGGGCTGCTGGCAGGGTTTTGGGGTGCATCAGCTGGGGCCACTTGCATTCCTGCTTTGCAAAGCATCTGCTGGTGTTTGACAGTGTTGTTAGACAGAGTCTAATTTCTCTTCCTACCCATAAATCGACCTGCTTGTGACCTTGGGCAAAATAGTTAATCCAGCCAGCCCTCAGTTTCCCTGTTTTGCTCTCCATTAAAAATGATTTGCTGTCGGAGAGTGTCAGGTACAGCAGGAAGACCAGGGTGGTTATTAATAATTATCAATATGGGAACAGGCTATGAGAAGATGGTAAAGGAAGACAGAGACCTTTATCTCATTAGAATTGTATTTAGATTGAATGTTATTACAGATAATATTTTGCAGATCTCATTTTTTTCCCGACACGGGTCTAAATTTGAATAACTTCCACTGGGTTTCTTGCACCTTTGAACGACGCCGATAAAAGCGCACAACAATTGATCTCGGAGCAGTTCATCTCATTTTGCTATTCTGTGCTTTCTCCTTTCTCTTACAGCAAAATCATTTCTAGAAATTGGATAGCAATATGTAAAATATGTTTTTTTTTCAGGCGGTGATGTCTGATTACATCGATTCCACACCGTGTAGTGCTCTTAATGGAGATTTCTGGCTTCCATTTGCCATAGATTTCTGGTTACCATTTGCTGTATCACGTGATGAGGCTGTTTCTATGGTCTCTGCTGCATCTTGTCCCCTTGGTACTTTTTAAAAAACTCATTTGGAAGAATTAACTACCTTTTACGTATTTAAAATTTGACTCCATGGAAATCGATGTACAAATAATTTTTATGGTTGCAATAAGTAGGTTCCATAACACAATACAAATATCTGTATGTAAATCTTGCCTTGGAGGTAGCTATCTACTGTACATCCCAGTACTTATCCCACTTTCACACCTAATTTTCTTTGCGAATCACACATAAAACTCACATACTCTCTGCTGTGCAATGAAATCATGAATTCTTAGCATGCCCACACATAAGATGTTTCTCTGAGCATAATATCCATAACTATTTTTTAAGGCAGAAAAAAATAAAAGCCAGGGAAGGTTTTGGTGCACCATTTATTTTTATGATAATTTCAATATGTTAATACTATACCTAAGAGTTTTATATACATACACATTTTGCATAAAGAAGAGTTTTCAATCCCATGCTTCAGTCTGCAAGGTTGGGAGGGGGAGAGAGAAACCTGTTCAGCTCACCGAAGGCGTCTTTGGACACAATATTAAATAACACCATAAACTGATGTTCTCTCTCGATTTTTAGTGACTGCCTTGTACTGCAGAACAGCTCAAAAATGTGTATTTTCTTTTGCAGAAAGGTGTTTTCAAATGAACCCCTAACAAAGTAGTGAGAGCTTAATAAAAGTGCATGTGCTGTTGGGGTGCCCCCGAATCCTGGGCTCTGATAACTGGCTTGGTGCTGGGTGGAAGAGCATTTAAATTTATTTAGTTATTTATTTAATCTTTTCATTATTTTCTCCCCCCTCCTTCCTCTTGCTTCTTCTCACAAAACCTGCTTACAGCAGGTGTTGGTGTGTGTTTTTCTTAGTCTGTTAATGGCACAACCCTTCATCCCTCTAGTGACATTCCTGGGGCTTTACACCAGGGAACTCAGATCTGGTTACTGCTCTCCACCGCATAAATGGAGGGAAATCCATTTCCATCCATGGATTTCTTTCCATTCCATGGAGAGATGGGTAAATAGAGAGAAATCCATGGAAATCCGCAGACAAATCCCTCCTCCATTGGGGTTGGTGGCAACCCTCACTGGCAGGGCAAACTCTACTTAACCAAAGGCTTCAGAACTTGGTCCTTAACTAGAAACATCTTGAGGATGCCACAAGAAGTTGAATTTGTGCTGTTTTGCTTTTAATTGCAATGCAGAAATTCTTTAAAAACAAATAGAAAATGCAGTAAAAGCAGAACTCAAATGCTTAAGATCATTAATATGTAAAAGAAAGTATGGACAAAGTTTTAGAAACTTATATATATTTTTATTTATGATGAGGCTGCTGTTATCCAGGACTTTTAAGAGTAGATATTTGTTTGGGGAATTGGAAATGAAGAAAATTTGTCACACTGAGTACAATCAGTCATTGGAATAACCTCCCCAGGGAAGTGGTAGAGTCTGCTGGGGACTGGTCACTTCTAAGATTCAGCTGGACACGAGCTGGGCCAGCTTTTGCCAAGAAGGGTTGAATCAGATGATCCCTGAGGTCCCTTCCAATGTGGGATTCTATGATTCTATGACCAAATTTCCATGAGGAAAACTGTTGAGTGCTATTAACCCTTGATTGCCACTAGATATTGCAAACACAGTCCTGAAAATCCTAATTATTGAGGAGGCTTGAGCCAAACCTGTGCAGAAGCTGGTCCCTCA
>VWZY01011425.1:74429-139429 GCA_013399075.1 Chloroceryle aenea | reverse complement strand
GCTCGGGCGCTTCGTTTTACTTTGGGATCAGACCCTGTTACTGAGCTGCCCCTTAGGAATGGGCAGTAAGAGCTGGTGTCTAAGTGGAGGTTACCACGTGAAGGATCTCACGTGAAGCTCAAGGCCTCCAGAAGTCCTTAGACCTGGGACACTTTGCAAGCTGGTGCTTTCAGCAGATGCTCTTTGTTTCCCCTGTTACCCTGCGACTGAAGGCTACAGCTCAGAGCTGTGTTGGGCTGAGTGCTTAATATTCACCTCCTTCCATCCTTCTTCATCCCATTTGCATGCTGCAATTAAAGAAAGTAGTCTTGTTTGCATAGTGCTTTAAAAATGTTTCTGTCAGCAACAACACTGGGGTTTGAAGAGCGCTGCCTCTCTAAGAGCAGAGCTAACTAATTGCAGAAGGGTCACACCATCTGCTGCTAAAGAAGTAAATCTTCAGATGATGAGAAGTTAGGATTTATGGAAAACCTCCTGACAGGGATAGATCCTGCTTTGGTGTTTGCTTTTTTCAGATGTTTTCAATTGCTTTCTATTAATTTCCTTTGCTTTGATTTTTTTTTAATCCTTTTTTTTTTTTTTTAAAGGAGAAAAAAGGCAAAAAGAAATCTTTGCTTCAATTTTGAGACACTTTGCAGAAGGAAGGGTACTGAAGTCCTGTCCCGTAGGCACCACTTAGAAGATGTTCCTTATTAGTTTGGCAGTTTGCTTGTGAACCCAGCATTTCCACCTCTTGCCCTTTTTGATTTTAATTCATAGAATCATAAAATTTTTAAGATGGAAGAGAGGTTTAAGATCATCAAGTCCAACCATTCTGCCAGGGCACCACTGACTCCTGGCCCTCAGCACCACAGCTCCACGGGGGACTTGGAAACCCCTCCAGGGGTCACAGGGACTCTACCCCTGCCCTGGGCAGCCTGGGACAGCCCTGGACAACCCTGGAGGGAAAGAAATTGTTCCTCAGCTCCAACCTGAGGTGTACCTGGATGGTACATTTGTGTTATTTTGTGCATATCATCCCCAGTCAACCAGTGGCTGTGCCAATGAGGGTAAGAAGTTTACTCCAGTGACCCACTGGCAGACATNAATTCATAGAATCATAAAATTTTTAAGATGGAAGAGAGGTTTAAGATCATCAAGTCCAACCATTCTGCCAGGGCACCACTGACTCCTGGCCCTCAGCACCACAGCTCCACGGGGGACTTGGAAACCCCTCCAGGGATCACAGGGACTCTACCCCTGTTTAAAGTCACATGCTGTTGAGTAGCAGAAACGTATCATGGTGATGCTGAAGGAACCAGAGAGATGCAATTTTTTATTTGCATTGCAGTGAATATTTGGACTTGTGGCTATGGATAAAAATAGCCTTTTGACAAGCAAATGTTTGTGGAAGCCCAAGGGACAAGAAGAATGCGAGGTGGTAATGTTAGGTTTGTACTCATTTTTCAGAAGGGAGATGAAATTCAGCCAAAATTTTCTGCAGGTCAGTAATCAGTGGGTGTTTTACAGCAAAATAAAGAAATGGACCTTTGACTGCAGTTTGAATAAATGTTTTTTTTGCCATTGACTCAAAAGAATTAGTGAATCCCTCTTTCAATTAGACAGTTGTCATGTATGTAAAGTATCCTGCTGGTGTCAACGTGATCACACGCATGTCCTGACCCCTACCTGCTAGGAATGAGCTTGACCAACCCCACTGCTTTGAACCAACAGGGGTCACCTCCTGACGAAAGGTGAAAGTTTGTGGTAAATGCAGTGGTAGGAAGCTGAGAGCAAGGCTGAGAGGATTCTGGTTTAGATGCTGACATGCAGCCAGCTTGGCAAAGGTTTCTAACTTTTCACTGTCAGCAGAGGAGCATTTGCAAGGATTTTTAATAGGCCACCATACAACCCGGGCAATACAAATGTGCGCCCTTTTCAAAAATACTCCTCCATTTTTCCCTGAGAATCACTCACTTGAAAACCAGCTACGACGAAGGAATATTTTAAGTTGAATTTTTAGCTGGTATATATGATTTTGTTACATTCATTTTCAGTAAAAGGCAACCGAGAAGTGACGGGATGCATAAAAGAGCAGCGTGCCAGGAGCTGATGTCGACAGGAATTGAAAAGTCACAACTCTCAGATTTTCAGTGAACCGTGCAATATTTTTAATCAGCAGAAGGCATGAATTAATATATCCGCTTTACATAAACCCTCACTTGTGGTGTTGATAACAATAGTTAGAAATCTCAACGCTGCAGCAAACCTCCTTTGAACAAAGGATCTGTCCATTCTGATGATGTTTTGATTGGTGATGAAAATTTCATTGCAGGGATAGAAACTGCAGGCAACCAATGTGCAGAGACAGTTGAAATCTGCATTTGATTCCTGCAAGTGTGCCCCTCCTATAACCAGAGCTTATTCAGCAAGGGGAATGGCAAGAGTGGTGATCTATTAAATAGAATATTTTTTATATTTGTTTTCAGGCAAACCACTGCTTTTCTGCACCAGGGGAAAGGGCAGCACAAGCTCCACCATCCCTAGAAGCATTTGTTGATTTTGTGTTCACTCAGTGGGTGTTTTTTGGATCAGACATCTGTGAAAATCGTGCAGAAGATGATGCTTAGACACTAACTTTGTCACTTTGACTTCTATTTCCAAACCCTTTCTTGACTGTTACCAAACTGGCTTCCCAGGGATAATGTGCTGTGGGATCTTCAGCACAGAGCTGAAGTTAAGGCAACACAAACTAGGCTACTGGTGAATCAGTTCTGGACCACCGATGCCTTTCCCCATATTAACCCATATTAAAAATAGCTGGAGAAGTTCTGATAAAATGTTTTTCTCACCAAAAACAAAGAAACAAACCCAAAAGCAGCTCCCTCACAAGAACTGCAAGAAGAATCCCTAAAGTGAAGCCAGTGTTAAGGGTTAAAATCTTTGTGGTTCCCTGCAAAGCTCCTTAGACAGTCCTGAGCTGAAAACATCCATCGCTTCATTCTTTAGCACAAAAAATAATATTTCAAATTGTACTTTGGACAAGACATTCACTCTTTTGGCTCGACAAACAAGCCCAAAATTGTTTTTAGATTTCCTCCTTGGCATTCACAAAGTTTTGCCTAAATCCCTTGGAGACTTGCTGAAAGAGATTTATTTATGTGCATTGCAAGGAGCTTGCCAAATAACTTCTGCTTCATGTTTTTTAATATTCTTCTAAATTTAAAAATTAATAAAAAGAATAAACTTTCGGTTTAGTCATTATTAATTTTGAACATTTCCATCCATTCTGCTTAAAATATCATAGATAAACAAATGCTAAGATGCTGCTGGGAAGTTAAAAATACTGGCAAATGCCCTACCCCCCTTCTGTCCATGGGTTTTGTAGAGTGTTTTCTATTATTTTTATGGTGACACTTTCTCCACTTTATCAAAACTTGAAGATCGACTTGGAGACTTCCTTTTGAAAGAGCTGCTGGCTAACTTGCTTCTAGCAACATTTGAAGGGGGTTTTGGAAGTTTTAGAAGGAAAAAAAAAAAGTAGTTCTGTGTTAACAAAAAAGGACACGCTTTATGAACTGTGATGTTTTTCCTTTCAAAGGAGGAGGAAAAATTCCCAGAGTTAAGTAGGAGCGAGACCAGATTTTGTCTCCTTTCCCATGTACGTAGCAAAGTTGAGGAGGCTGGAGTTGAAATTAGGGTTTGAGTTGTTTCATAAGTAGTAAAAAATAATTCCTCTGGTTGTTTTGTGGCTTTGGAGCACTGTGGTTGACTTCAGTAGACTGGGACATCTGTTGGTGTGCTCATTTTGAGTTTTACATTTGATTTTATCAAGCATTTGATTTTATCAAGTATTTGATTTTATCAAGCATTTAGTTTTACCAAGCATTTGATTTTACAAAGCATTTGATTGAATTAAAAGATTAATTAAAACATACTCTGCCCATATCAGATAGACATAAATGACTGTGAGCTGTTGTCCTAGCCAAGCCTGTTCTGCCCTCTGTAAGGGACAATGATAATATTTATGTCTCCTGTGTAAATGAGAGACTGATAATGGCACAGTGATATGAAATACCAGTTGTTGATAGGGATTTTAATATAACCACGATATCACAAGGCAAAATGGGAGCACTAGAAGTTGCCTGTAGATCTATGATCCTACACATTGTGGGTACTCCACCAACGTTTAGCAAACTGCCTATCACCAGTGTTGTTTGCTTATATGTGCATAGCGGGGCTAAATCAACCAGTTATGGCACAACTTGGTCCCAGTGTCCCCACTGGGATCATGGAGTAGCTCAAGTATTGAACTAAGCCTCTAGTAAATTAATTTTAAGTGTTTTAGAATAAAATCTAACCATAGGAAGCAGCAACAGAAGTGTTTTCCCCAGCATTTTTGTTCTTGTGATTGTTCATTTTTGTTTATTACAGGCACACTCATCAGGGGACCCCAGGGAATGACTTGAGCTCAGATCTCCTCTTTTCCCCCACCCTAAGCCTTCGGATCTGTGCTGTGCCATTCGCTAGCTCCAGGTTGAAAGCAACTTGTTGAGTGCTATGCCTGGGACCGTGAGTGAGGGGGAGGGAGGGAAGGAGGGAGGGAGAAGTGGGCATTATTACCAATATTTTCCTGGCCCCATCTCTGAGGCTGCCCCAGGATGCTGTCCTGCAGCAGGAGCTTATCCCTTCTGTGGGCAGGAAACAGCAAATGGACTTTGTACTGGAGTGAGGAGAGTCATAACTACAGGTACCAGAGAAATAAGTAAGAATAGAAATAAGCCAGGCTAAAATATGGCTTGAATAATGCCATCTTTGGATCACCGTTGGGTGTTTTTCCCCCCTGAACTATGTTTTGTGGTGGAAGGGTATTGAAAGAACTGTCTTTATTTTGTTTGGTTTTTTCCCCCTTCTCTTTTCCCCTCCTCCCTTTTACTATGTAATACAAAAACAAAGAAGTATAGTGTATTAACATGAATACGTGCCAGGGAGAGCTTTATAGGGTCATTAATACATTTCTTGGGAGGTCAAAAGACATGAAACTGAAGGGCTTGTGCCTCACAATAAAAGTGAGGCATGTATTGTTGGCCCAGGAAAACATGCCCTGGAGTGTAATATTTGTGTATTTAAAAAATTATACGGGCAGAAAATACAAGGGCAGCTGCAGTGCCTTGGACTGTGCGTAACAGAAGTGACACAGGTGAGGGCTGGGATTGAGGTCATAATGGTGGGAAAATTGGGCTTTTTGCCTCTTTTTGGTTCTTTATGAGGAAGAAAAAAAAGGTCTTGGCAGTTTGAAAAACATTTTTCCTCCTTGCATGCGTGTGTTTTTTGTTTTTTCTTTAAATATGAGAAACTCCAGTCACCTGTATACTAGGCTCTGGATGCATGAACAGGATATCCCATGAAAACCCTGGAGAGGGGAAAAAATTAACTGCCTAATGCAATGTCTGAAGTTCAGAAATATCTCAGTTGAGGCAGAAAATATTACCCGTGTGCCAACCCAAACCATCTCCTCCTCTCTGAGCTCTGTTGGGAAGGGGGTAGTTCCCTCTGCCTCGGGGTGGGGATGAGATAGATGAGATGAGATGGGATGAAATGGAATGGGATGGGATGGGATGGGCAGGGAAGCAGTGCCTGGGACTGGCACAAGGGACATGGTGACCCCCAGCCCTCCCTGGGGTTTATTGCTATGTTTTTATCTTGCTTTGCTGGCTGGTGCAAGGGTATTTTTGTGTAGGTGTTTTTCAAAGGAGTCTTTCACAGAATGATGGGGGCTGGCAGGGCCCTCTGGAGATGCTCTGGTGCCACCCCCCTGCTCCACCCAGCAGGGTCACTCAGAGCAGGGGACCCAGCAGCACAGGGTCCAGGGGGGTTGGAATCTCTCCAGAGAAGGAGACTCCACAGCCTCTCTGGGCAGCCTGGTACAGGGCTCTGGCACCTTCAGAGCAAAGAACTTTTTCCTCCCATTCAGATGGAACCTCCTGGGTTCCAGTTTGTGTCTCTTGCCTCATGACCTGCCACTTGGCACCACTGACAAGAGTCTGTCCCCATCCTCTTGCCCCCCAGGGGCCCTTTAGTTATTGATCAGTATTGATCAGATCCTTTCTCAGTCTTCTCATAAAAGACTGAGAACAAACAAGGTAGAGACAGAGGTAGCCAGTGATAGATGTATATTTTCTGTTATTTCTTGAGTAAAATAAAAAAAAAAAAACAAAAACCCATAACAGTGCTAAATTTCTCCAAACATAACTGCTTTCTCTATTCAACTCCTCCTTAAAAAAACCTTCAAACAAAACTTAAAGCTTCCGTTCATAGCTGCACAAGCCCTTTGCTGGGCAAGCTGAAGCCTTTTTAAATACTCGTGCATCTGGATAGTGGCAAAAATCTCTAATTTTTAACACTTATCTGGCCTTTTTGATGGCACAGAACAGGCAATGAGTGTGTTGTTGTTCTGTCTACGTAGGTCAGCACCGTGGCTGAGCAGAGGGCTGTGGCTGGAGAGCCTTGTTTCACCCTGGTGATTTCTGCAGGAGCACGAGGCTGTGCCATCAAACCTCTTCCATTGCTGTGGGAAGTTGTAGTGAGATGTTTGTTTAACACTCTGATGAAGCTTTTCATTATCTTACCACTAATACACTGCAGAAAATGGAATCATTAGAGTACAGCAGCATTCAAATGTAAACATTTGAATAATTCACACTTCCAGCTGGTGTTAAATAAAAGGTTTCAATCTCCGATGGATATCTGACAATAAATATTCATTTCTAATTTTCAATAAGTAAACTTTATGACTTCTTAAAAGCTTTTCTTTGTTTTGTTTTTTCTTTTTCTTTTTTATTTTCCCGAAGTGTAATGACAATTTTGACACTTGGGCGCACTTGGGATTACAGTTTCCCTCTGGTCAACAGAACAATGAAGAGTCATTATAAAAATTAAAAGCTAGAAAGAATTATGAATGTTACAATTAATAGCAATTTTTGGGTCTTGATGTCCCAGGGCGAACAAAAGCTGTGCCTTTTCCATGAAGTCTTCCTGAGGAATGTGAAAAAAGAAGGAATTGCCTTGCCAGCTGTGGCCTGAGACTGGAAGGATGCCAGTGCTGAGATAATTTTGTGACAAAGGAGGCAGCAGAGAAGTTTCAGGAGGGTCATTTATAGGCAGAGCTTTGGAGAGGAAGGTGAGATTTGCGGGGGCAACTCAATACCTGCAAACCATGGGAGCACCCGGGGTTCCCATGATAGATGCCTCTCTTGATCTCCACTACAAACTTTTATTTTCAGAGGTTTATGGGTCTGTAGTAAAAATCCACTCAGAGTTTACACTTGGTTTACACCGGGTCTCTGTCTACCAACGTTTATTTTAACAACATTTTTATGTGGCTCTTCTTCAGGCGGCTCGAGTTGAATAAAACCCGATGCGCACCAGTTCCTGATGCTACCAGAGTTTCACCACCAGAACAATGTCTGTGGTCAACAATCAGGTGGGTCATAATTAGAAGCACAGGTTTCCAATGCAACTAATGTGGTTTTTTTTTTCAGTGCAATTTTAGCATCTCATTCTCTGCAAGTTTCATAAAATGCAGTGATGAGATCGCACAGTAAACGTGTCCATGAGACAGACACCAGCTCCTCCTTGGCTTGCTTACCTGGTCCAGTGCTCTGTGTCCTACTGTGCCCACCACTGGCCCAGGAAAGAATGGATTTGGGGAGTTCTCTTCTCTAAATTTTATAGAGATGAGCTTGCAGACAGACGATTGAGGTGCAGGGCCCCTTCCAGAGCTTGTAATTAGCGATTCTGCTCCTGTCTGCTACATAAATGTCCATACTTGGATATTGCTGCCATGCCGAGCCCCGTGATGTTCATTTGTCTGAGTTTCAGCCTAGGCAACACAACATTTCTTTTCACCCGCTTTGAATTTGTGAGCGTTTAATTGATTGTGTGCTTTGAGTCAGAAGCTCTTGATCTGGCTCATCTGCACTGATCAGTATTTTTTATACTGCATCACATCTTCTCTTATGGGCTTCCTTCTAAAGTATAATTGTTACCTACCAATCTCTTTATATTTCATTAATAAATAGATTTCCAGCCCTCCTTTGATCGTTCCTGTCATCATTCCCTGAGCTCCTGGGACTTGTGCAATGCTGTTTTCTTAACACGAAGTAACCAACGCTGCAGTCAGCAGTCCAGAACAATCTCCATCATTAATTTGCATTCTTTCCGATAGTTCCTACAGAAACTTCTGTCTAATGTGACTGTGTGGTCCTGATTAACGTCAGTAATCCCCATGACAGAGTTGTTCAATAATCACTATGGGGAAGGGGAGAGAGAAGGGAAATAAGAAGTAAAATAATTTTTGGATTGTTCATGAGTACAGACCATCAAACTCCCCACAAAGGATTTAAAACAAAAATAACGACACTTTCCAAATCTCCTACGTTTAATTTCTTCCTGTGTCTAGGTTGGAAGGAATGTTTGTTCTTTGCATTAGTGGATTTTTACAGGGTAATAAGAGAGGAAGGGAGCAGGAGGGGGGACCACAAGGGATGGTCAGTTGGAGGAAACCACAGGAGCAGCCCCATGCCCTTCTCAGCAACTCCATGCCCACTCTCCTGCCTGGGAGAGCAGCATTAAGGGAGAGAGTTTGATTACTGCCTTTGCACTTCTGTGCTATAAAAATGTTTAGAGCAGACCGAAGCCTGACACGTTGGAGAGAGAGGTCAGACCTGGCTGACTTGTGGGGGGAGAGAGAATGGGGCTGGAGAAACTGGGTAACTTTCCTTCATACCAAGGACCTTTTGTGCTGCCCAGGCCTGGGTCCTCACTGGGACATCATCATCACTTCTGATAATTATGAGGGGGTTTGGCAGGAATCTGAGTTAGTGTGACATCTAAATGGAGACTGTTCCTGCTGGTCCCTGCTGACCGAGGTGGAGTAGAAGAATGGATCAGGATGAGGCAAGAGGATGGGTCCAGACTCTGGTCAGTGGTGCCCAGCAACAGGACAAGGGGCACTGGGCACCAACTGGAGCCCAGGAGGTTCCCCCTGAGCAGGAGGAGCAAGTTCCTTGGTGTGAGGGTGTGGGAGCCTGTGCCAGGCTGCCCAGAGAGGCTGTGGAGTCTCCTGCTCTGGAGAGATTCCCAACCCCCCTGGACCCTGCGCTGCTGGGCCCCCTGCTCTGGGTGCCCCTGCTGGGTGGAGCAGGGGGGTGGCACCAGAGCATCTCCATTCCAACTCCTACCAGTCTGTGTGATTCTGTGATTCTGTATAACGTGCAGGACTTGTTCCCACACTTCATGTCAGTGTGCCCCCCCAACATGCTTTGGGATGTGGCAAACCCACTTTAAAAGTAAATAAAAAAATCCAAAATAATTTGAGAAACGTGTATTTTCAGAAACCAGCTCCTACCTATGGATATGTGTACACATAAAATGGTTTATATACACATGTATCTGCAGTTCTGGGAGTGGAAAAGCTGTTGTTAGACTCTTTGAGCTGCACTTTGGTGATATGAGTGACTTTGCATATGTTGACCACTCGACAGCATCCTCTGTGTTTGTCTCATTGCAAACATGCAGGAAAGCAGCAGAATGAGATGACTTTTACATGTGCCCCCACACAGTCTTTACTACTTTGCTGTGCTCTGGTCCAGAGCAGACTCTTCCAGCACCATCATCTGTTGTTTGCAGAACGNCCCAACCCCCCTGGACCCTGCGCTGCTGGGCCCCCTGCTCTGGGTGCCCCTGCTGGGTGGAGCAGGGGGGTGGCACCAGAGCATCTCCATTCCAACTCCTACCAGTCTGTGTGATTCTGTGATTCTGTATAATGTGCAGGACTTGTTCCCACACTTCATGTCAGTGTGCCCCCCCGACATGCTTTGGGATGTGGCAAACCCACTTTAAAAGTAAATAAAAAAATCCAAAATAATTTGAGAAATGTGTATTTTCAGAAACCAGCTCCTACCTATGGATATGTGTACACATAAAATGGTTTATATACACATGTATCTGCAGTTCTGGGAGTGGAAAAGCTGTTGTTAGACTCTTTGAGCTGCACTTTGGTGATATGAGTGACTTTGCATATGTTGACCACTCGACAGCATCCTCTGTGTTTGTCTCATTGCAAACATGCAGGAAAGCAGCAGAATGAGATGACTTTTACATGTGCCCCCACACAGTCTTTACTACTTTGCTGTGCTCTGGTCCAGAGCAGACTCTTCCAGCACCATCATCTGTTGTTTGCAGAACGGACATAGAAAATATTCCCTCTTAGCACTGTTGTTCACGGAAAGTATTTGGCTAAATCAAGGTACTTCTCACCACCATGTCTTCTTTTCCCTCTTTTCTGGTTTCTTCTTGCCCTCCTGGCACTGTGGAACTACAATATACGTTAGGAAGGAAAGATGTGTGAATTGTTTTCCTTTTAGAGCAACTTGCCTTTATTGAGATGCATTTGTTATCCTGGACTCCTGAGAAGCACCTTGCCCTTTCCTTGCTCTATTTTCCATTTCTGTCTCTTCTTCACCCCTAACTTTATTTTCCTCTTTATTTTCCTTCTCAGCTTTTTCTTTTTCTTTACATCTTCTTCCTTTCTCTACCCATGCTCATCCTTCTTCTCATCACTCACTTGATTTAAGGTACGGAGAGCGACATGCGGAGAGAATTGCCACGTACAAAAGTTAAAGATATATATGGGATCCTTCATAATGCGGTTCACTCAGGCTGGTGATAGTGAAAAGGTATGTTTTCCTGGAGCTTGCCAGCAGTGTAAACCATTCAATTGATAACATAATACGTTTTTATGGTCTCTGTATAGCGATTTTCCATTTAAGTGTAAGTTAAATTGATGAATTCACATAGAGGCATAGAGGAAAGTTTTTCCTTTTTCTTTTGTAGTATAAATTCTACATGAACGCTCCTGCCCTCCATTGTGAGTGGGTTTTCCTCCCAAGCATACATGAAATGTGCCCTTAGGTTCTGTTACAAATAGGTTTACACTGATGTGTATGGCTGCTATAAGCATTATGGTCTTGATCCTGCGCTCATTGAAATCAATGGCCACGTCCCCCTTCCTGCAACGGCGCGAGATCAGAGCCCGCAGGTCGCTCTGAGAATACAAAAGACCTCGTGGCTTTGTCTTTGGATGCTTTTTTTGCATCTCTTTTTGTGAATGTCGGTTGTGAGCCGGATCTACTCGATGGGATATTCCTGGCTGGGTGACACACAATATTCATTCACATTTTGGTGCTCGCCCAGGCAATTACTTAGGAATTTTTCTTTGCAGGTTATCCAATTACAGAGTTTCTAGTCTTGTTCCTGTTGGCTTAGGAGACCTGTTACTTGAGCTGAGATCTTTTCCCTCCATGAAAACTAAGCAGCACTTTTGCCAGGTGGGTTAGAGAAATGGGGTCTTCCACAGAAATAGGAGTTGCTGCAGGGAATGGCATTTGTTGTTCAGCGGGTAACGTATTTCCTTCGTAACTTTGCTGGTTTGGAGTGCCTGCCTTTCCCATGAAATGTAAAACGTGACCATTTGTGCTCTCTGACAGGATCCAGCGACAGTTTCAAAGTGTCTGGTCACATTTTAACGTGGCTAAGCTATAATTCACCCCTCGAAAATACATGAATCAAATATATTTTCGGCACTCTGCTTCCTAACAAGGACTCACATATTTATTTTCTGTGCCAGGGCTGCTATATTTCACATGAATTCTAATATTTCAGTAGTCGGTAAGGAATTCTCATTCGTATGGATTTGAGCTCCACTTGGCTGAAAGGAGCCATGAGAAAGAAGGGGCTGAATGTTTACACAATATTAGCTAAGATACCAGATTGATCTTTGCCATGCTTTCTGAGGAGCTAACCGTGGCATGTCCATAACCACAAGTTTCAGAGCATCAAATGCCATGTGCCCTACTGGTGTGAGCCCCCATTTTGGGCTCCTGTTCACAGAAATGTCTAAGCACGTGCTTAAGTCTGTTATGTGCAAGCACACGGTGAATACATTATTATTATTCAGAATAGTCTTTAGTAGCTTTTATACTCATCAAATCACAGAGTGGTTTGGGTGGGAAGGGACCTTTCAAGGCCATCCAGTCCAACCCCTGCAGGGAGCAGGGCCATCTGCAGCCAGAGCAGGGTGCTCAGAGCCCCAGCCACCTCCCCTGCAATGGGGACAGGGATGGGGCAGCCACCACCTCTCGGGACAGCCTGGGCATGGGGCTCACCACCTTCAGTGTGAAAAATTTCTACCTTTATCTAGTCTAAATCTCCCCTTTTTCAGTTTAAAGCCATCAACTTCTGTCCTATCACTACATGCCCTTGTAAAAAGTCTGTCCCCATCTTTCTGACAGGCTCCTTGAAGCACTGAAAGGCCCCCAGAAGGTCTCTCCAGATGGAGCCTTCTCCTCTGCAGGCTGAACCCCCCCAGCTCTCCCAGCCTGGCTCCCAGCAGAGGGGTTCCAGCCCTCCCAGCATTGCTGGGGCTCCTCTGGCCCTGCTCCCCCAGCTCCCTGTCTCTGCTGTGCTGAGGACTCCAGAGCTGCCCCAGCACTGCAGGGGGGTCTCCCCAGAGCAGAGCCCTGGGAGCAGAGGGGCAGGACCCCCCCTCCCCTGCTGCACCCTGCCCAGGGTGCCAGTGGCTCTGTGCTGCCAGGGCATGGGGCCAGCTCACGTCCAGCTAATTTGAGGGCATAGTGAAGTAACACCCCAAACTTTGATGCTTTCTCAGTGGTGAGTTGAAGCACCACATCTGGCAACATCTGCATCACCCGGGCTGGAGTGGAGGCAGGGTGGATGGCACCAACTGGCCCCAATTCATCATGCGGGTGGGTTCCTAAGTATGCTGCTTATTTGCCTTGTCCCTCCACCTGTCAAACAATGCTGATTAGGGAATCGTGTGATAATAGGTGCTGACATGGTCTTCAGAATGCAAGAAAACTCATGACCATTTGTCTTGAGGCATGTGGAACTTTTGGCCCAGCCCCACTTTTATGTCACGTTTGCCATATAGGGGTCCCAGGGTTACCTTCCTCAACACCTTTTCTGCTGTCTCTGCACCAGAGCCATGCTGGGAAGTGGGTCACTCCTTTGTTTTTAGAGTGAGAATTGAGCTTTGCAGCATCTTTGGCATACCAATAAACCCAGCAACAATAAAAAGGAACCGTGTTCATTATACTGCTGTGTGGGGAGTTTCTTTAAGAGTTGGGCCCTAAATGGTTTTTAATCCCAGGATGCACTGATTGTGATAATGTGGAGAGGCAAACCAAGCATCAGTTATAAAATCATTGCAAATATGAGCGGAATAAAAAACGGGCAAAAGGATCTTGTTACAATTTCCGTTTATTCCACAAGGGTTTAAGGAGAGTAAAATAGGCAATGATTTTGTTTGGGACTTGTTTATGAAAGATTACTTTTTGTATAGGTAAGTCAAAAGGTTAAGGAAGTAAACAGAATTTAAATACAGTCAGTTTTAGTAATTTTTCTGTTGTTTGCCTTAACTGCTTCCTAACATCGTAAAAAAGCCTGCAGCAGTCAGGTTAAAAGAAAAATAAAAATCAAAACAAAACAAAACCAGAATACCAACCTCAAGCCAACAACAAAACCCTGCACCAGGTCAGCGTAAGGAAGTAAAAGCTGTAAAATGTAAGATATGGCACACCTATAAAATATAATTTTGCTTTTCAGCCTGCAGATCTAAAATTACAATAAATCTCCAAATGTCCAGCATTGATTACTTCAAGCTTGTGGCTTTAATGGACAACAGAGCAGCACATTATGATGCCATGATTAAGGAATTGTGGAAAAAAGTGAGAGTGGTTTTGGACTTTATTTTGGCACCTTGCAGAGCTCAACGTTACCACAATTATTGGTTTTCTGAAATATGTCCCTATGCATTATTCTGATCAGATTACTTGCATTGCACAATCCTCTGGTGAATAACAGGACAATAGCACAAAATAAATCTCTCTCTGAAATTTAATCTCCATGTCTGTAGGCTGGCAAGAAGAACATCCACATCCCTCTGATAAGAAGTTGTATATTTTCCTGAATGGTGGTATATTTTTTGTCTTATAATTGTCCTTAATGTAAATTCTCAAGCAAGAAAGCAGTGATGTCAAAGATCTCCAAGGAAAGAAGGGTTGAAATATGGGTAAAGTGCTCCCATAAGCTCGGCACGAAGAGACCCTAATTTTCTTAGTAAACTACAGGGGCGGGTGAATTCGGTGGCTTACAGAAATCATTAACCTTTCCCCTATTATTGGTTCTCAGTGTAATTTGTTTGATAATCTTCCTCCTCGGTGAATAGTAGTCCAGCTTATCAGCTAATAAAATATCTGCTCGTACTTCTCTGCAGTGTTTGACACCGCGTGGCTGTGATACAGATGACAGTAAAGCAAAATTACCTGCTCTTTTTGAGGTACGCTCCTAAGCCAGGGATTGGAAAGAAGCCTGTATTTATGGACTGAAGAGCGAGCGTGTGTTTATTATTGCTCATCCGCTGAGCTCCGCGGACAAGCTGGAGAACAACTGTTATATTAAGAAAGCAGAAAATATGCTGAGTTTTAAGCACTCGGCTTCCACTTGGACAGGTTCAGAGATAAACCTTCATAAATGTGCAGGGGCTTGCTCATCCTGGAGACACCCATTAAACAGCCTCTGATGTGCTTCGAGAGCAATGTGGGTAGAGGGGTTGTGTTGGTACAGCCAGGGGATGGTCTTGGGTGGGTGTCCACAGTCACAAAATGTGGCTGTGAACTCTGCTAGGGCAAAGTTTCTGGGAACTCAGTGAGGGCTGGGGTTTGCTCTGCAGGTCTGCGAGGGGGGTTGTTAGTGTTTGTTAGGGTTAGGGCTGGGCCAGCCACTGGACAATGACAGAGGCTCTCTGATAACCCATCTCCCTTCCTGAAAGGGAACGAGGGAGGCAGACCAAAGGGTTGGAAAAGAAACCTAAAACAGCTTTAAGGAAAATAATAATAATAAAGTGAAATATATACAAATATAGACAAACCCAGTACTGAACCCAACCCCCTGATGGCAATTCTGTCACCATCACCACTGATGCTGTGGAGCAGGCACTGGGGAAGTCCCAGACTGGACTCAGCAGCAGTCAGGACCTGGATTCAGGATCTGTATTCTGGAACTGGATTCACATGGGCTGGGATTGAAGGCAGAATGGACAGAGTCCTCCCAGGACACCAACCATTGGAGAAGAGGTTTAACCCTTGGGATCCCTCAGCTTTACACTGAACATGCCGTACAGGGGATGGAATCCCTCATGGGTCAGTTTGGGGTCAGCTGTCCTGGCTGCTCATTCCTGCAGGTGCACCCCAATGTGGGGAACAAGACCGAGCAGTGCCCTTGGTCTGCACAGGAGCAAGTCTAAGCAAGAGCCTTTCTGCACATCAGCCCTTGGCAGTAANTAAGCAAGAGCCTTTCTGCACATCAGTCCTTGGCAGTAACTCCAAACATGGAGCGTTATCACTGCTGGAAGCAGACTGTCTGCAGAAATCTGCTGTTAACTTCAGAAAGTGCTGCCACTTAGGAGAGACTGAGCTGAAAACTAAAATCACTGACCAGAACTAGTTCTGTTCCAGCTCAGACCAGGCCAGCATTGCTCAATGGCTGCTAGATCTGCCTGTGCAAAGTGCTGCATTCCTCTTAGGCTGGCATCTCATCTCTTGGCTGGGGATCTCTCCCCCAGGCAGCCCCATCTCCCTCCCAGCTCCCGATGCAGGCTCATACAGCATGTGGAACATCATTAGCAGATGATGGCAGAGCTCTGGTGGCATGGCAGGACACTGTGTTAGCCTTTCACCTCTGCAGAGCCGAGTACAAGCCGAGACTCAATTCACAAGTGAAAATTGGATTTGGGAACTTCATTTTAGTGTCCTTGCCTTTCTATCATCGAACCCACCACGCAGGTGGGCACAGCTGCCAATGCTGCTCAGAAACAGTCCAAGCCCCGGGTGGAGCACTGAATGTTGCCAGTTCAGATGAAGATGTATTGGCAGAGACATTGGTGGAAGTTCACCCAGCAACAGCTTACATGATGCTGGCTCTGATCCTGCTACCTTATCCATGCTTCCAGTTGCTAAATAAATCTATCTGGGAAAAAAAAAAGTTGGCGTTTCTGGACTGTGTGCTTATTTCAAACAAAAATTATGGGAAAGGTTATGGAATTGGTGTGGTTAGGGCTGAAGTGTACAATATGTATTATATTGAAACAGAGATTATTAAGACCTATAAATTGTCATGACTCCAGGGAAGCACTATCCAACAGTACTGTGTTGGTTTGCATCACAGAACCATTTTGGATGGAAGGGATCATTGAGTCCAACTGTTCCCCCAGCACTGCCAGGGCACCACTGACCCCTGGCCCTCAGCACCACAGCTCCACGGGGGGCTTGGAAACCCCTCCAGGGATCATGGGGACTCCCCCCCTGCCCTGGGCAGCCTGGGACAGCCCTGGACAACCCTCAAGGGAAAGATGTTTCTCATCATGCCCAACTTAAACCTCTCCTGGCACAACCTGAGGCTGTTTCCTCTTGTCCTGTCACTTGTTGCTTGAGAGAAGAGACCAACCCCCTCCTCTCAGGGAGTTGTCAAGAGCAAGAAGGTCTCCCCTGAGCTCCTTCTCTCCAGGCTCCACAAGCCCAGGGCCCTCAGCTGCTCCTCACCCCCCTTGTGCTCCAGCCCCTTCCCCAGCTCCATCGCCCTTCTCTGGCCACGCTCCAGCCCCTCCAGGTCCTGCTGAGAGTGAGGGGCCCCGCTGATGAAGTCCTGACCTTTCCATTACAAACGTGCATGTGTATGTACATACAGAGGAACCCCCTTTTTCATGCCATGGGGGAATCTGTGAGCTGCTGTGTGTGTGCCCTGGAAGGTCTGTGAATGGTGATGGGAAGCACTGTGTGCGCTGCTGCTGAGAGCATCCTGACACAACTGCAGAGGCCAGAGCAGCTGTCAGAAGTAATTCTTGGGTGACTTTGCTCTGATTTAGCATTCCCTCACAACACAGAGCTAGAAGTTGACTGTCCTCAGTTCTTCTCCTGACCTAGTATGGGTTCAGAGATTAATCTGATCCATAATTTGTTTCTCATCTGTGGCTGGAGCGAGACCCTTTCCCTGGCACACAGAGTTTCCTTTCTATGTCTTTCTCATTCCTCCAAGTTGATGTTTTTTCCTCTCTGTCTCTGCTCTACTGTGTTTCCAACAATTTTATTTTCATTATTTTTCAAATTTCACTGGTCAGGAGTACTGTGAAATGTCAGTTTGAAATAGTTTTGCTCACACTGTCTTAAAACATCCAATTAAAAATCCAGATAGTATTTTTCAAGCTTGTTGAACCCTGCACCACTCATCTTTAATTATCATGGGCTCTACCCAGAACTGATCAACATTTCTCTTCCTCCTTCCTCTCCTCCTCTTCCTTACCCCTCTCAGTTTTCCTTGTGATTTAGGCTTTTTCCAGCCTTCATCACAGCTGCACACGCAGGGATGCTGCTGTGCAGCTGGAGGAGTGGCAGTGCCTGTCCCTGGGCACATCTGCACGGTGCCAGCTCTCCAGAGGCACTTGCACCCGCAGGGTACCACGAACTACCTTACACAAAATGGCTCAACCACTGTCATTCTTCATTCCTGTGTGAATTAGAGGTGTTTGAGGCTGGAAAAACTCCACCTGAACTTTTGTCTTCATGTCATTTTTTTAATCTGGTGGTGTGAAGAGGCAACGATGAAGAAAAGGGGGGATGGTGCTCAATTTTATCTCTTCCAAGGGTGCTAATGGTGCCAGCCAGAGGTACCATCTGTTCTCTGACTCTTCTGGCTTGAGAAGATACCATCTGATGACATTTTTCTACATATAGTGCAAGCAGCCTGGCATTGACATAGATCAAACCCCACTCCTTTTAAAGTTAATGGTGATCTTGCTCTGGCTTTCAGTGAAACCAAGGTTGGATGGTTCATATGGACCAGGTGAGGATGTTAAAGCATATAGTGGGGCTATACAAGTTTCAGTGATACCTGGATTTGTCCAGGATCCACATTCACTTTGCCTGTCCCAACACTGCACAGGTTTATGCATCACGTACATGTGTGAAACCAGCATCTCACCGTCCTTGTGGAGTGGAAAATCTGCCTCATTTATTCTGCAGAGGGACATTTGTCCTGCAGAATTACATTAACCTGTAGCCAAACAGGTTCGTTAACAAAGATTTGGAGTGAATGGTCTTAATTGGGGGAGTTTAAAACAAGGAAAAGATCCTGAGAAGAGGCCTTTTGTTACCAGCAAACTGCAGCTTTCTTAAGTTGGTGGAGGTGTTGCAGAGTGAAATGATGCAGATACTGAAGCTGATGGTAAATCATCCACTTGGTTCCAGGGGACGGGATTTCAGATGCTAAATTTCTAGGGAAAAAAGAAGCATTGTAAGTAAATATATCAGCATATTGCAATGCACGTCATCTGACCATTGCTGATCTCATTGGTTTTGTTCATGTCACCGACAAATTGTTAATAGATATTATTCATAATGATATTTTAGGTTATCTTAGGAGATTTCAGTGAATTAAGGTAGTATTTATTTCTCCAGATGATTTTCATACTTTACAGCATTAGTCTACTGGTTATTAAAGAAGAAATTGAAACTCAGTACTAGAGGGAAGATGTCTAGCAAAAAAATATGTGTTGGCTTTCAGCACCTTGCAGTGCTTGCCACTGATGTCACCTAATAACAACTTCTGTGACTAGTTCACTAGCAAGTATTCAAATCCCACAGAACACCATGCTTAGTCTTGTCATCATTTCTAGTTAAATGTGTTTTATAAGACTTAAATTGTTCAAGATTCTTTAGTAATCTAATTTTCTAAGATACCTGAAGTGGTCTGAAACTTAGGAATTCCCAGCTCAGGTTTCGGTAGAGTTACTCTAAGTTCCCAATATTAAATAGACACAGTTGATGCTTAAAGAAAAATATCTATTCAAGGAAATGAAATTGTTAAAGATATTCATTTCCAAATTCTTAGAGAGCTTGTATACTTTACTTCAGAATTAGATAACTCAATGGCAAAAGACACCTGGACTTTATATGTGGGTGCAGGGAGTGGAACAGTCTTGAAAGCCCTTGAACATGTCAAGAGTCAACAGACATTACATCATTGACCAGCGTGCCTGAATGAGGAGGAGGAAACCTTCAGGAGAGATTCCTGGTAGGCACCCTCCACCTTCTTGTCTCAGCAGCTGCTCCCAAAATGCCTGTTTTGTCCAACTATATACTTGGAATTTTGTGCAAGATGTGTTTAGTAAGTCCTCAAATTTAGTCTGGTGTGCAAAAAAAATTAATTTTTAGGGGTAATTTAGCAGCAATTCAGAGGCAGAATTCTTTGCTGTTATTTTGTTTTCTTTGTGTTTTGGGTTTGGTTTGTTTTTTTTCTGTTTGGTTGGGGTTTTTTATGTTTTTGTTATGCAATATATTGTAGTGGGAGGATGGGGTACTTCTGTCCGGGTGTGGTTGCAGAGATGGAAAGTGGAAGGAATTGGAACAGTTTCTCTCCTTTTAAAGCCTGTTCAGTATACAGAGAGGGACCAGATTTAATCAATAATGATTGGCCTAATACACAGAGATGTTGCTCAAATACAAGGGCATTGGCTGGTTGTGATGCATACTCCAATTTCACCTGTTAAGGCAAAATAAGAGTTGAAAGTTCTGGGTTTTGGACTCAGGAGAAGGAGCTTCTTACCAGCCTGACTTTTCTAGCATTTGAATATTCTTCCCTTTGATTTGCTGCCTCACTCTTCTAGGGTTTGTGTGCATCTATAAATTCCCCAAGGCCAAGCTCTGAGAGGCATGCTAAGGCTGTGTGGAGATAGATAGATGTCCTTGTTACTGCTTCCAGCATGTGTAGGGACATGGCAGGCAGGCAGAAAGGGGACACTGGCCATGAGCAGGATGAAAGCACATGCAGCATGCCAGGAGAGTTCTTGTGGCTCTGGAGGCATGGAGGAGCTGCTCGTGGATGACATTTGATAGTGCACATCTCTTCTGGAGGCAGGGAAGGGGCTTAGTGGGAAGCCTGGAGCTGTGAGGGTCTTGGCCACAGCCCAGATGAAGCCCTTGAGGTGTCTGAATTCAGCAACTGGGGATCAAGCCTGCAAACGTGGAGCTGCTCTTGTGTCAAAACACACCTCGTCTCAACCCAGTATGGCTCAGTGCCGAGGTTACAGTGAATCCCAGCTGCCCGTGGCTGCATGCAAAGGGGATGATGTGAGAAAACTGCCAGGGAACTTTGGTGATGGGCTTTGTACTGCAAGGTCAAGTAGTAAGCTGGCTTTGTTCTTCTGATTGGACACGAGGAAATGGCCTCAAATTGCCCCAGGGGAGGGTTAGGTTGGAGCTGAGGAGCAATTTCTTCCTTGAAAGGGTTGTCCAGGGCTGCCCCAGGCTGCCCAGGGCAGGGGTGGAGTCCCCGTGACCCCTGGAGGGGTTTCCCAGCCCCCCGTGGAGCTGTGGTGCTGATGGGTCAGTGGTGCCCTGGCAGTGCTGGGTTAACAACTCGACTCCATGATCCAAAAGGTCTTTTCCAACATAAATGATCCTGGTACTACGATTCTAACTCATTTCAGAAAAGCTCAGCAAGTGCATTGGGGAAATATGAAATAAAGCAACTACCAGGTACTATGCAGATACTAATTTGCCCACCATGTGGGCATCTTTTAATCCCTATTTCATTAAAGGACAAAAAGAGGAAATTCTGGGGTGGTTTATCAATATTCAGGCATCAGATCTCTGGAGAATGTGGCTTATGTTTGGGCTGTCTATGGAGTGCCCCATTCCCTTGGCTGTGCTGATTTCTCCAGCTCTCTGTTGCTGGTTTGGAACTGCCCTGCCCTCTCTGTGCCGAGGCAGGACGTGAATCTCTGGTGCAACGCCCCGAGCACCAGTTATTTAACAAAACCTACCGTGCAAAACGAGATCTTTCCATGTTTCCTCAAATGTTTATCTTTGGCAGCTTGTTCGTTCCTTGTCCCTGACTTTTACTTAGTCATCAAGAAGCAATGAGCTCATCGGAAGCAAACAGGGTTTGTTTCTGCCGGTGCTGCCCACCCAGCATCCCTTTGTGCTACCCAAAGTGGCAAAACATTCCTAACGTGTTTTGTGGGGTGTTTTTGTGTGCCTTTTTTTTTTTTGCTATAAATGTGTCCAAAAAGGAAAATAAAATAATAATAATATTTAAAAAAAAGCATAAAAAAAGAACAATGCAGATCTACAGCGAGTGGTGCGTCCACCCAGACAGTTTAACCCTTGGGTCAGCGTGTTTGTATTTCACTTATTGGATTGTTAATAGATTTTCTTCATTTGTGCGAGACATTGTGAATGATGTGCTGAGGCCTTTCTATTACTTCACCGCCGGCGCCCGTGGTCCACCTGTAAGAAGATAGCGTTAAAAGCTGCTGGAGTTTCTACCTCTTGACAACATCCCAGCTGTAGACTAGCAATAGCAATCCTCCCGTGGCAGTTTTAATTATCGGCCCCGGCGATACCATCAGTAAGTGTGTAATTACGTGTCACTTTCCTGGCTGTTGGGTATGAAAAGTGGAACCAGTGAGATGATGATCGTTGAAGCTGTAGACTCATATTTAAACAATTCAAAATGTGTAACTGGCAGTGTCATTAAACAGAGAGAGTCTGACCCCAGCTGTCAGTTACTTTTCCTTATGCAGATTTTTTTTCATGCTGTCTGTCAAAAGAGCTCCATGGGCTGAGATGGGACAGAAGAGGCAGCGTAATGCAGAAGTGCTGCTGAGGTGGTCTTTTACCCTAAATAAATACTGCTGGAGAGATTGTAAATACACGGCCGACCGCGCAGGAAATTATATAGACTTTGGCGATGAATAAACAAAGGGAGACTATCAAACAGATATTCGACCCTTCAAAAAATATGAATAAAATCTGACTCATTACCCTGAACTTAAAGAACAAGGCTTATGGTAATTTGGGGGATTCATTACTGAAGGATAAAAATGGAATCATTTTCGTATCTCCGTTTCTGGCAAAAAAAAATTTGAAGCCATGGAAGATAAATGAAAAAACTGAGGGTTATTATTATTATTTAAATGCATGTATGTATACATGCACACATGTATATTTATATATAAAAGACATGCATACATATATACATGAGCAATAACCATTTTTGAATAACACTTTCAAAAAGCATTAGGATATGATTCACTTTACCTTCAAAGTCAGCCGATGTTTTAGGTGTGCAAAGTACTCAAAACTTGTCACTTGGCCAATATATTCTAAAGAAATGGGGGGAAAAAAATATATGTGCATAAGAGTAGGCAAGTAAAGAGTATTTTTTTTTCTTTGTGAGTCAGAAATTTCGAAAATGACAAGGCTTGCTGACTGAAGACAGGCACGCTTGCTTGACTGGGAATTTGGAACTGGCATTCCAAGAGTTAATTCTGGAAATGCAAGCAAATAAATGAAACAGTACTTTAGGAAAAAAAAAATAAATAAAAAAAATTGGAGGTTAAGTAAACATTAATCTGTGAAGAGAGAGGAAAATGTTTCTTTAATTTTTAAAGTGTTTACATTCCTCAGAATGGAGCGAAGTTACAGCTGCAAACAAATAACATTATCTCATGCCCGTAAAGACACCTTAATTTAAAGCTTTGGAGTTCACATTGGCTCCGGCGTCAGCAGCGGAACAAGAGGGATGCAGCCCTTCCAAAGGCACAGTGTCCCACCTACTCTTGCAGATTTTAAGGAGAAATAGATTCCTTTTCCCTGCCTGTTTCTTTACGTAGCTGTGTATAAAAGCTTTGCATATATTTCTTGTTTCAAAGACAATGCTACAGACCAGCGCTTGCAATAGTGCAGGCTATATTAATTGCAGCAGTACTTTCATACTTGAAAGTAATAAATAGGCACATATTAAATCCTCCAAGGATTAATTTGTATTTTATCAGCTGTGAAAAGGGCAATTTTTTTACATATCCAGACTTAAGAGGTAACCCTATTAGACCTTCATTGGAAAACAAATTCTGCATATATTTTGTACCGGGGCTTTTTCAATTTTCTTTTCCTCCCTTTTCTCTTTTCCCTGTCTTTTTTAAAAAGCATTTCTTGTAGCAAGTGGTTATGTAATTTAAAGCAGAGGAGGAAATGAGCCCTTGTGCAGTGGACGGACAAACAGGCTTTGTAAAACTCTGCCTCCTCTCTATTTGCGTGAGCAGTTCCCAGCAAATGCCACGCCGTGATGTGTTAAGTGTCTCGCTTTTCCGTGGCATTTGAAATATACAGTGCTTAAGGTCATTCGGGTTTGATGCATACATATTAATATCATCGCAGAGCTCTTTATAGTTATATTTACAAATTATTTGCTGTCGCCGCTAACGAATCGTTGCCGGGGAGCCCTCCCAGAGACGGTGCCGGAGCAGGCGGTTATGAGGAGCCAGTTTTTGCATGCCAAATAACCATTTCTCTTTGTCTTTCATGGAAGTCGTCTGTAGGGTTGGGTATTTTCAAGTTCTGTCTCTGTCCTACTTGCATGTTAGCTGCAGGCGATCTGCATCACAGGGAGGAGGCGGTCCCCTGGGGAGGGCCCACTTTTCTGCATTTAGTTGGTTGCTTTGAAAGCAAAGGATGCTAAAAAAATTAGCTCCCTTTTAGGAGTGTCGGATGACTTGTGCACAACAAACAGATTCGGAGTTGAAGGCTCCCGTGTTGTTATTTTATTTTTTTTTTTCTGAAGGAAGGCGAAGTTGGGATTTTTAAAGGGACACGGTGCGCTTAATCTGTGCTCAAATTCTAGAGGTTCTGCCAGGAGATGAGGGGGGGTGGAGCTTCTGTTTGTGTCCTGGCTGAGGTGGTGGAACCTCCCTTGCTGTGGGTAAGAATTAGAGAGGCATTCTGGCTGGAAGAGAAGGGGGGACTGAGCAAAGCAGCAAGCTGACTCCAAATGCTTTGTAGAATTGCCCATAGCCTGCACTCTGTCCTTTTGTGCTGGACTTTCCGCATGCTCTCACACATGCCCTTGGTCATTGCAGTTAAAATCGATTGGGGTGCACTTGATGTGTCTCCCCAGGGGCCACGAACAGGGCTTTCTTATTCCAGTGCCCCTGTGCTTTTTGTAGCTGTCCTCCAAAGCCCAACTCCTCCCAGCTCCAGGACCCACCAAGCTGCCAGCTCTTCCAGGGTTCATTAGTCCAAAAGTCCATGAAAATTTTCACAAACCCATTTTCATAGACATGAGCAATTAAAATATTGTGTTATAAGTTATTTTTTCTGTGTGTTTCATACTGAGGCAAAGTTTTCCTTATAAGTGTAAGGTGTATGAATGAGCACAGTAAATTCTTTGTAATCCTCTTGCTTTTCAAAGCACACCGCTCATTTCCAGTCCATCTGAATTGTTCTTTAACAAAAATGATGACAGTCTGGAAAAAAGTTACAGCTTCTATGGGCTTTTGAAACGAATATGCTGTTACCATCTTTGCTGTCACTGTCTGGGTGCTCATTATTTATTTGAACAATAAGGGGACTTCTCATAAAGCAGTATCATGGGCATGGACTGTGGTGACAGTGACCCCAGAGGCTGTTCAAGCAACGTGACAGCTGAAGGGCCACTCTGAAATCGTTGTCCAGCTGTGACCTCTGGTTCTCCTCTCATTGTCAAATCACCCAAATTCACACTTAAGAGTTGGCACCTTCGATAAGATCAGATCAGTGTTGTGACCCTTCTTTGCTGTTGCCTATCAATACAAAATAGAGAGGCATATCTTGCTAATAATAGCAAGCCCTTGAAGATTTTCTGTTGAGAACTTTTAAATTTTAAAGGAATATCTGAATATGGTTATGGGAAAATAACTTTTTTTTTTGCCTTATGAGTTCAGTATGCCCGCTTCTGTTTGGGTATCAAAAGAGTAAAAACACACTGTACTGCAAAGATAGTCATTTTGGATACAGAGGAATAAATTCCAGTGGACTGGGGCTGGTGGAGTATTTCCTATATCAATAGCATCACAGAATGGTTTGGGTTGGAAGGGACCTTAAAGATCATCTGATTCCAGCCCCCCTGCCAATGGCAGGGACACCTCCCACCAGAGCAGGGTGCTCAGAAGGAGCAACCTGAATAGGAAGTGGAGCTGCAGTAAGGCATGTTCTGCAATGGAAGAGCAGTTGTCACGTGATAATTACTGTCCAGCTTTAGGCAGAGGTGTTGGGTTTGCCCAAAGTCTGGGGTCAGCCATGTGCTCTGCAGAATTGCCACTGGTGACAAGGGGAAGCCACTGGGCACCAGGATAGACTATCACTGTTGATACCCCTGAAATAAAAAAAGCATTCTGGTTTTAGCTGATTTAAAATAAGGTGAAAACAATTGTTGTGGCTAAAACCCCCAAATGCAGTCAGGTTAGTACTTAGGTGAGTAAAGGAAGCAGGAATGTGCTCAACAGTCTCAACCTGAGCTTGCTAAAAAGTTTTCATTTTCTTTGCTTTTAAAATGTCAATAATTGCTGCACGATGATAACTACAAACCACCCTGGCTCAGTCAGAGATTTTCTTCACAAACTTGTTTTCACTCTTGTTAAATTGGACCAACACAGTGGCGTTTTATGAGTGCTTTAGGACAAAAACATGCAACTTTTATTGCTTTATCAAAGAACTCTGTTCAAGTAGACGTGACCAAGCAGCTGGGGTGGCTTATCTGCAGCGTCGCAAGACTCCCTCTCTGTCTGCTTCTCAATGGGTGCTTTCCCTTTCCAACTTTGCCACCCTTCCCAAAGCTGTGGGCTTATTTCCTGCTCAGTTTTCACTCCCAACAGGATCAACCTGGCCGCTGTCATCACAGCTGCCCTGTGGAAAATAACAGCAAACAATAAAACATCTTCGCTTACTATTTGAAAACTACCTTGAAATGATGAAGCAGGAGATGTACTTTGTTTATCACAGTGGAAACCTATTAGAGAAGTACCCTTGGTGCACGGAAGATATATGCTTTTAACAGTTTTAATCCTTTATCAATTATTCATATGCGAAGGTTTTCCTGCATTTGTACACTTTGTTGGGTGGAATTGCTAGCATGCCTTTATTTGTCTAACAGTTCTGCTCGAACTGTATCAGATCAGATATTTAACACACCCAAACATATTTAATTTAAGAAATAAAGGGCCATTCTTTCTGTGGGGTTGTACACATCATTCTTCTTTATTACGCCAGGTTTTGCTCATCATACCGTGTTCTTCCTCAGAGGACAGAGACAAATAACCATTCTCCACAAGGACAGTGTGTGTGTTGAATGCATTTTAAATGCTGCACTTTGTTATGATTGCAACCAACATTTTAAATATGCCGCAATCAAATTCCAAAATGACATGAGAAAAATGACATCAGAGAATAAATCTATTAGGCTGCTCAGGCAACAGGAATGTTTGAGCTGGAACATACTTAGCTTGAAAGTTAAAGATTGAGTACAATGTTTATTTTATTTGCTTAAGAGAGGCAACCCTAATTCATCCCCGTTGTGGAAATCAATGGAGTTACAGTATAAATATACTCTTCAAATATATTTGGCATATTACACGAGTTAAATAACATTACCTAAATATAGTTTAGCTTTTAAATATCACATGAGATTACCGATTTGCTTTTACATTGTGTTAGGTTTGTTTAAACTATTCAAGGATCTCACCCATGGCTTCCATAGTCATTCTGCCTATAGGCTTGGAAGAGCTTCCTGGTGGGTGTTTTAGGACTGGTGAAGGCTGGGTTATCCCGTGCAGTGTCTGGCTGATTAGGTGGAGACAGTAGCAGCATTGAGGGTCAGATGTCTATGGTCTATTTTATGCTTTTCTAATTTATTTGATGCATTGCAGGAATGAGATCCTAGTGTAATGCAACAAGGGATTTGGGAGATACCCAAATAAACAAAGCTCTCCTGTTGCAACTCATTTGATCTCTTCTGCAAAAGTCCTGAAGCTTTTAAGTTCTGCTTGGGATGGGGTTTCTTCTGAGCAAGGATAGGAAACCAGGGAGAAGTGAACACGTTGAGGACAACTTTATGGCTGGATGTTTTCCTGTGGTTCCAATGGACCAGGCTCCTGTGTCTTGCAATATGTTTCTCATAAATGGGCTTCCAGCCAGGCTAGAAAGTACCTCAAGTGGTCATTTACTATATCATGGGCTAGTTCACAGAATCACAGAACATTTAGGACTTGAAGAGACCACCCGAGGTCACTCAGTCCAACCCCCCTGCAGGGAGCAGGGCCATCTGCAACCAGAGCAGGGTGCTCAGAGCCCCAGCCACCTCCCCTGCAATGGGGACAGGGATGGGGCAGCCACCACCTCTCAGGGCAACCCAGGCCAGGGGCTCACCACCCTCAGCATAAAAAACTTTTCTTCCTTGTGTTTCTAACTGGTGTAGAGGAACATGAGCTGTAGAGTGAAAGATCTTGGAGAAGAAAATCCCATGGAGCTTCTTGCTAAAAATGGTTCAGGTTTTGAGAGGGAAACATTTTTATTCTAGTAGGGATATTTATCCCTGGAGTCTAGTAAATACTTTAGGAATTTCTGGGCCAAGTCATGCTGCTTTCTGGCTATGATTAAGGTATTAGCACCTCTTACTGTTGGTATCAATATTCCTTATACATCTTCCTGAAAAATTCCCCTTAAAGAAAATAAATTATGTCTTTACATTCAAAGCTCTTAAGTGAGTGTGGCTGGGATGACGGATTTAACTTGTCTGACATGCAAAAAATAGTAGGAAAAAAAGTGGTGTACAAAAATGGGGTTTGTTTGCTTTCAGAATTGTAGCTCTAGTTTTCTCCAAAGAATTGGAGCTGAGCAGGTGTAGCCTAGGTAGGAAAATTTCACTTAAAGATCTCTGAACTGTCCCAAACTGAAGTCTACTCTCATCCATAACGTAATTTAGCCCTTGACAGATATATAGAGCTCTTGTAGCTTTCTGTTCTTCACAAAATCTCCTGAGCTTCAAGTCTCACTGACCAGATGGGTTGTAATTTGGCCTCTGACATGGCGCAGTCCTGCCAGAGGGTGAAAATTACCTGAACTGGCCAACGCCGAGGTCACACTCCCATCTCCTTGAAGTCATTTTCTTTTTCTCAGGCTCCTGCCTCCCATTTCCCAGCACACGGATCTCCGTTTTCTGCATTTTAAACAGGGCACAGCAGCAAAACGTGGAATACTTATCCCCCTCGGAAGTCAGGTATTATATTTAAATGTCTTAAGCCTCTGCTGAACATCAGTCACAGGATTGATTTAGCCTTAGAGATATCTGACTCCACAAGTGAGATGCTGAGATTACCCCGTGTAGGGTAGATTGAACTACTTTGTAGTGTGTCAGGAGCTGGAAACAGCAATGCGTGGCATATAAATGTGCTTAATTAAGGACAGCCTTGAGTGCTTTTCCAGACTGAGACCTCATGGCAGAACAAATAGTCATGCGTATTTTCCATACCTTAATTTTGGGGGCAAAATAAAAATGGAATGAAGATATTTTAGAAGAACTCCATCTACCCGCCACTTGCCCTAAAGCTGTTACTTCCTCAGACACTTCTGCCTGAGCAGATGGTGGGAATACACTTTGCTTAGGATGAAGTGTGGTAACTTGGGCTCTTGCACGTAACAAAACCTACAGATTTTTGCATTAGCCTTTCCCCTCCTTCTCTCTTTCAATTGATCTTTGTTCTCTTTGCTGCTCAGGCTTCTATTGACCTCCAGAACAAACGGAGGGGAAGATACATAGAGTACACCTAATTCTGGGAATGAATGTCTTTTTTTCAGTTGGTTCAGAAGAAGGGATTGCTTCTGACTGTTTTCCTCTCCAGGAAAAGTTTTCTTTGCTGGCTCTTCCATGCAACCCTGACATGGTGTTCCCATGGCATGGCCGCACTGATAACCACCAGATCAGCAGCTTGTCTTGCAATGAACACAATTTACCCTTTCACCTTCACAAACCCTCTCTGCTCTTGTATATAGTTTTTTTTTATTATTATTATTATTTTTTTCCTGCAGCAGAAGTAATTTTTTGCAGGTGCAAAAAGGAGCCTTTCATTTTCTCCATCTTAAGAAAAAAGTTAGAAAAAAAATACGCTTTCCTTTCTGAAAGGCAATATTTTGCTTTTAGCACTACTTTATGTGCAGCGTTTTTTAGCTCCTCTAATCTTAAATTCAGTACATGAATGGATGGATAATTTTCTCCCTGTCAGTTTTTTCATGCTGCTGAATTATTTACTACTCCCGCAACTTGTAGCTGCGAGTCCACTTATTTCTTGTTGAGCTGTAGGCAGGCGAGAAGCTCCCCATCGCCCACTGTCCTGGGGGGCTGCTGCCGTGCTGCCGGGGCGGGCAAAGCCCATGGATGGGGGTGGGGAGGTTGGCATCCTCAGAGGCATGCCCAGGCAGGACCCCCCCAGAGTCCTGCAGAACCTAGTCCTTAAGTAACACAACCTGAATCCAGCTAATTTGTCTTCATCATTCATCTCTCCCAAATCTTGAATCATTTTGGTTGCCCTCCACTGCACCTTTTCAATCTCCACAATGTCCTGCCTGTAATATAGTGACCGGAATTGCACACAATATTTCAAATATACTCCCACTAATGTCTTATATAAAGTAGTACCAGAATAACTTGCCCTGATTTATAATCCTTACAAATATATATATTTGTTTAGCTGCTGTTGGGTTTGGTTGGTGTTTTTTTTTATTGCTGCCAAACACTGAACATATGTCTGGTGGTCTGAAGGCCTGTTAAAGACAACGAATGAATCACATTTTCTACACAACAAAAGAACACACCTTTATTTTTTATCATTGTCTAGCTTGAGTGGTGATATAAGATAAACTGAAACAACAAAAGGAAAAGAGAGTTTAGGAAAGTCAAGTAATAAGGTATTGGGTTTATAAATGAGGTCTTCCAGTGCCTGAAGTTAAAGAAGTATCCACAGGCACTTCACACTTCTTAAAAATCAAATAAATTGCCCAAGAGGGCAGTGATAACGATGTCCTGTTTAAAGTACAGAATCCTACCCCACCCTTTGGGCAGGATAAACAGAATAAGACTGAATACAATTGGTAATTTTTCAGTGGATTTGGAACAGGCAGCATAATGTGTGATGGTCATTCACAGGCTAACTCCTTTTAGGTTGTTGATGGTGCTCTGCTTGTGATGGTGCTGGTGGCTATGGGTTCTTAATGGAAATGAGTTTCCAGAGGTTGCTTTGCATCTGTTGGGCAAGATTCTGGCCTTGTTTTTGGAGCCATACCATTATTACTGAGAAGTAAGGCATTTCAATAGTGTTCTTTACAGTAAAGAAGAATTGTGTGTAAATATTTTCAGTTCCTTGGTTCATAGAGAAAGAAGCAATACATCACCAGAAGGTCTTACTGTAAAGCATCTCCCATTCCCAAACTCACCAGATCAAGGACTAACATTGTGTAGAAGATGGGAGATCAGACTTTCAAAAACTGAAAGCAAATATGGTCAAGGTGAAATTCCTGCGAGAGGGTGCTGGGAATGGCAAGGCCTGCAAGTATTTTCTCCTAATTGATACAGCAAATATTGAATTCTGATGGTTTCCAGTTTAAGAAGAAGTTTTTGATGGCTTCCACCTGAATCTGGTCTGCACTATATAGTGCAGGTGACCTGCATTAATGGCCTCATTTTCCCAAGACAATGCAATGCTATTAATGTGTTGTACCAGGTTTTACCTTGGCTAGTGGCCATTATCACCAATAAATAATGGCTCATGTTACATCGACTTCTGCTAAGGTCTTGGGACATGAAATTCATGTGTGCTACCAATGTAGATCAAACGTAACCTTGACATTAATCAGACAGGTGGAATTTAAGGTTTCCCCAGGTTTTCTAGTGCCGCTTTCGTAACAAATCATGAAGTTCCTCTGCAGTTTTCTGGTGAGGTTCAATATAAAAAAGCCCACACCTTCCTTTTCCCCTTATTGTTTGGTTGATTTTTATTTTTTTTTTAACCACATTAAATCTATTACCATGACCATTATGGTGTTTACAAATATTTCTGCCTGCCTGGTGCTCTCCTGAATCCTAAATGGGCTCCTGTTTTCCGAGAGCAAACAACAAATGGAGCAGACCTTTGAAGAAACCCACCCTCGATTAATAGTTAATGATGGCTCAGGAGAAGGAACAAAGCCCTTGCGATGTGAACACGGATTAGCCCTTTTATAAACACGGCCAAACAGTTTGTAGGAGCTCCAATGCCCGGGAGCAACATGCTGTGCCCTCCTGCTGAGACCAAGGCTGGACAGTGGGCTCAGCGTGGGGGGCCAGGGGCCCCCGGGGTCTGCACCCCAGCTGCCCCCCCTTTTCCCAGAAAGCAACGAGCTGGTTGATGCAGGAGCATCCCCTGCCGACCAGTGCCTCGCAATAATTGCCTCTGCCAAGGACCTGGCATTAACCCTCCTGCCTCTCCCTTACCACAGAACCATTGGGCTCAGCTGGGTCTGATGCCCAGCTCTGAACTCTTGGCCCTGCACAGCTCATGGGTTGAACTTGGTTTCACCTGACACAACCATTACTCTGCTTTTCCCCCCAAAACTCTTCAGTGTCATCCTCAGGGCACATCTTCCTACCGGGGTCAAAACAGAGGTAGACCTTTGGAGGTGAAAGGCTTCACATCCCCATAACCCACTTCCAGAGCCGTCTGTCCTCGCACGGCGTATTTTAAGTTTAGGACTTCAAATATTTCTATTAATAAATTACTATGCATCATGTCAAATTAGCATTGCCATTACTGAAAGATTAATAGCGACAATGCGTTGTGGCACTCCATTGCTTCAGGGTAATTTTCTTTTGTTCATGCTTTGGCATAATATCCTACAGCAGAGCGGCGGAACCGCCGAGCATAAATTTCACCACAGCCCCTCAGCAGAAGAGGTAATCCCAATCACAGCCAGGGCTGAGCAATTAGCTCCCGATACCAGCGCGTCGCAACCTTCTCCGAAGGTTGCCTTCGACACCAGGGCTTTTTATGACCGACATCCCTGGCGCTTTGCAGAGAACAAGATAGATCCCGACGTTTATGTGTTTTTATTTACTAAGTGCCGGGGAGAAATAAACAAGGGTAATTTGCCTGTGAAGCCTTTTTATTTTCGACCTTGAATAATTGGTTGGTTAGCGATGGCGCGTACGCTTAAGCGTGCGCCACGCCAACAGAAATCTTCCCTTTCATAAATTCTCCATCTTAACTGGAGTTTACAACGGAAGGAATTACTCTCGTGCTCGGGTCCCTTTCCATTGCGCTTGTAAAAAGGAGGAACTTTTTTTTTCCCCTCTGCCTCCTCGGGTAGGGACGTGACAACAAAGCAATTAAGCAACGCGTCTTAGTGGCTGCAATTTAAAATCAAGGGTGGGAGTAGATCATGTGGCATGGTTTTAGCTAAAAGATGTACACGAGGATCTCACACCTGCGGTTTAATGGTGGGCAGGGAGAGGAAAAGCGTCTAAATCTCATTTTGAGACACAGCCTTTTTTATTTTTTACTGGTTTAACAAATGACTTTCACAAGTGAAATGATTGCGTTATCATCTGTTTGACTTCATGCTGGCTATATCCAGGAAAATATCCTGATGATGGCTCTTGCTTAAATATCAAGTATTGGTGTTTTTAATGTTTTGGTAAACATTATATATTTTAATACTTGGGAAAATGTATCTCATAAATAAGCTTTATTATCTGTCAAAAAGGATGAAAATACAACTTTACATTTCTGTTTTAAAGTAATTTTAGTGCCTATTAGCTATAAAGTAACAGTTATATATAATTTAGAGTATGTAGTCACTCGAAACAACTTGACATTTTCACACAAACACAGAACCTTAATAATAGTCTTGGGATTTCATTGGAAGTATACACCACTACAGGATATTAAAATAACTTATGGTGCACTGTAATTCTTGTTTTGTATTTGTCCAAGTAGTTTTGAAGCATGCTATAAAGTAGAAAAATAAAAACCTAAGCTCCAAAGTCAGCTAAGCTGCAGTCTTAAAGTTATAGCGGTCTTTGCCTATTAAGTATGATTAAACCAGCTGACATTTCTAGTTGTCATCTTTCTCTCCTTCCTTCCTATTAATATGCTACACTCAAAATGGAAATGCTCCACGAGCTGCATGTTTTATTTAAAGCCCTTGCAATTGTTTGCTTAAAACAATGATACTGATCGGAGGCATTCAGGGATCATAATCAGAGCTTGAAAACAGTAATTTACCTGTTGATCTCAGAGTAAACTCCAGATTTGCACAATGAAATACTTCGCCGCACTCGCACGTGGGGGGATGCTGCTGCCTGCGACTCGGATCGCTCCAAAACTCCGATGATGCTTTGCACCTGTTGTTCTGCACCCAAAATCAAAACCAGGAGGGCAGTGGTTGGAGGGTCACCAGCCTGACTGGTTTCTTCTTGAAATGGTGACAAAAAAAAAGAAAGAAATTTTTCCAGACATTTTATTTTTTTTCAATAACCCTACAGACTTTATTGTGATTAAAATTTGCCCAAGATTTTAACTTGTTCTTTTTAATTGTAATTGAAGCGGCATGTGGGTAGAGATTAGGTGAGTGTGCAGATGTGCACAAAAATTAATCTGAACTTGGAGGAATAGCTTCATTGCCATAAAAAAACCTGACCAAATGTTCACAGATGGAATTTGAGTGGACCCTTATTGAATAAGCCAGTAGGGCCCACTTGGGTCATTTCTGCATCAGTCCCATGCAGTCTATTTGGAAAAAGCACAGCCCAGACCTTTTCCACAATAATTATTCTCATGCCTGATCCATTAATTTTTTAATTTGCATTAGGGTTGCTCAGTGACAGCACTGCCACTGTCAACAAGAAAAGAATTTAAAATACAGTTGGAAGAAAAGTGTGTGTGGCTACATTGACTTTTTAACCTTACTAGGATATGGTTAGACACAGAAATTAAGCATATTAGTACTGTAGTCAGATGGAATACAGAAAATCTTGCATATGATTAAATTCTTTCTCTGTCAAGAAACTTTCAGAACCCGGTGTTAATTAGGGAATTTGAAATGAGAGAATCTGGTGATATAAAAGGAAATCACTTGAAAATATTACTGCACATATCCAGAGTTTCTTTGTTCCTTTCCCTTCTGTCCTACCCCAATGTTTACCTCATTCTTATCTTGACATTGCTTTTAAACTGTTGATTTTAGAAAAATTCATAGCAAAAAAAACAAAAACCCAATCCATAAGTTTTTCTCTTCATGCCATTCCTCCCAGGAGTCCCACTGAATTTGTACACAGCAGAAGATAGCAGAAATGAAATGTAATCATTAAACTGTGAAATATGGAATTATTCCTAACAACGCAGTAAAGCTGACAAAAGACTAATTTCAACAGAACAGGTTTTAAACAGTACGTCGGGGTATAGAAGCATCTGTTACATGGATTGAGGATGGATGTCGTTACCATGCTTGGGTATAGTCAGGGGAAATTGAGGATCAACCCTTGAGCCTCCTTGCACTGCACTGGGCTCCCATCACTGAAGACTTTTTATTGAGGGGCATGGATCCCCCTTTCCCATGGAAAGGACACGGAGGGCTCAGGGGTATGAGGTTTTTTGGCCAAAGGACTCCTTTTGTCCACAGTCTACCACAACCATTTGGCTTGACCACAATCATTTCACCTTTGCCAGGACAATTTTTGTCTGAGGCCTCATCTAAGCCTTGAGAGCTTCCTGAGCTTCGTGGGGCTTACTGTGAGTCACGGCATAGAATAAATGCAAACAGAAATGGCTCTGAGGAGTTGCTGTCAGTCAGTGTAAAGCCTTGCTTGGGATATTCAAAACCAGGATTCTGCTGAACCATAGAATCACAGACGAGTTTGGGTTGGAAGGGACCTTTAAAAGTCACCTAGCCCAGCCCCCCTGCAGGGAGCATGTAGACTCTGAATCCATCATCACATCTTTCTTTCTCTGGTTAGAGCTGGAGCTCTTTATCCCAAATTGTCTTATTGTTGGATTTTGTTAGTTTGAATGAAATGCAGTCGTAGTCCAGAGCAATTCTGATCTGGAGTTTTGTTTTGCAAACCTGAAATGTGGACTCTGGCCATGTACGCAGCCACGTGCACTTTTTCCATCCCATACCCTGCCATGTTACTGGGTGGTTTTGGCAGCCATGGCAGATTTTGGCAAAAAGAATGACCATTATTTTAGAAGTACACAGGGGTTTTTTTATAATTATTTTTATTTATTTCTTTATTTTAGATTTTGTGTCCTCATAAATTTAGAATTAAATTTCTTTAAGAAGGAATTTGGTGTTGACATCACCAGTTGTATTCTCCACACTGGGAGATTGACTTAATCAGGGTGACATGAGAATACCAGCTAAAAGCTGGAAGCACATGAACAGGACTCTATGTGACATGGTGACAATTTCCCTCTCTGAAAATCAGAAATTGCCCATTTGCTGTTGCAGGGGAAAAGAGATGGATACTTCTCTTTCTTGCTCCCTAGGATATTTTTTTTCATGCTAATCTTTTACTGCTGGTGCAAAGGGAGGAGAAGTATTTGTGTTATCGAGAACTGGGTTGGATTTCTGAAGCTCCATGGGTTTGGTCTAGCCCACCAAACCCAGTGGGAGCTACAGGTACCTGGTATTTCTGAAATGGCAGCTCCTGGTTGCATTTTATGGGGAATCTGTGCTAATATTATCCTATAAAGTTCAGATTCTGGTTCCATAACTCAGACTGACTGGTACCGTACTACGGAGATAGCATCATAAATAGTAATCTAGCTGGTGAAATTTGGATGCAGCTCAGTACTGATTTTTTTCTTTTGCTTTGCTTCCCTCCTTTTCTTTACCTCATGCCTTTTTTATAGCTTACAGTTGAGTTTTTATGGTATTGTTGGGCAGTTTTACATGATCAAATATGTGGAAATTTATAAATAAAGCAAGCAATTCTGGAATTGAAAAGCACAATAATATGAATCACCTGGCTGTGAAAAAGGTATGTAATCAAAAACTTGGTTTGCTTCTACTTGTCTGGGGTATCATTTCAAAATGTATTCTTTTTTTTTTTTAACTGTGTCTCATCTAAATAGCTGAGCAGGAGGGAAAAGCATTAGAATATTGATCAAATAAATAGGCACAAGGAATAGAAAATTAAAGTGCCGAATGTCAGCAGGATTGTGATAAGAGGAGCCCATGTCTCTGTAGCTGGGGTTTCGTAGCTCCTAAAGGCAGCAGGTAGATAAAGGAGTGTGTGGAACCAGGAGGAGTTCCCCGTGGGACTTCAGATGACATTGTAACTGATGACTCCAGATGACAATGTAAGGGGAGGAATGGAAAGAAATTATATTAACAAACTGTAGTCGATGGTTATAATAAGATTTGAAGTGCTGAATAACCGAACCTGAAAGACCAACATATTTTTCAAGATGGTTTAGAAGGATCCCACGATTGAGTGTGTCAAAAGCTGCAATTATGTCAAGAAGTATTACAAAGGATGGATTCCCAACATCAGATACAATAAGTGTATTATTGCAAATCCTGATGAGCGGAGATTCACCGCTGATGAAAAAAAAAAACCAAAAAACAAAACAAACCCACAAAGCAAAACTGAAGTGAGACTTTTGTGATAAATTAGATCCTTAAAACGTGTGTCAGGTGACTCTTCCCCTCTCCTAATATTGATAGAAAAAAAAAAGAAAGATTTAAATCTTTATTGATTACTAGAACATCCAGGGATTAAAAAAATCCATGTAATACAGTTACTTTTCTAGACTTTTAGATAGTCATGGAGGATAATAATACCTTTGTAATATTTTCAATATGTGAAACTAGCAGAAGAAAGATTTTTCTCAAAAAAACTATCAGATATTGGCTCCATGGAGCGTGCTGTTGGACAAAGATTTTATTTCCCAAATTCTACAACGGAGAGAAGCACATGAAACCATGGATTTTTTGTTGTTGTCGTTGTTGTGGGAAGAAGTTCTATAATAAGTCTATCAGTTTTCGGGCATAAATTTGTCAGGGGAATAAATGTGTCTAATACACATTTTTGATGATTGATAATGGTTTTCCAAGTGCACTAAATAAGGAAGCAAGACATTTTCTATGTTTAAATGATGGGAAAAATAGCCTGAGTGTTATAAAATGGCAAAGACAGTACTAGTTCAGAGCTTTTTGAAGTTCAGAAAATTTTAGGTACATTTAATAGACTCGCTGGTTTTGTCAATGAGGGCAACAATGGTCTTAAGATCAGCAATTCTTTTTTTCCCTTCTATGACTCCCACTTGCCAGATGTAAATATTAAGAGTTTTGAACACAAAAATCTCAGTAAATCATTCCCAAACTAAAAGAGGAAAGCCAATTCTAGAACATCATAAATCCAAGATTTGGGTCTTGATTTGTTGCCAAACATGCCTGGGGGTTGCGAGGTGTGTTGTTTGTGTTGTTGGGTTTCCTGCCACGTGCACATTGCTGCTTCTCCTCCACACCTTCCAGCAGGGAGTGAGAGGAAAGTCTGTTTAAGGACCAAATGAGTGACCATGGCTAGAAATGGGGAAAGGTTTTGTTTGGAAGATGTTTTGGAGGGATGCTCAGAAGTTGCTTAGCACCATGCTATTGAAAGAACGGAGAAATAAATGGAAGTTAAGTGTGTTATCACTGCTGAAGAGAAGCCAAACATCTACTGGCAACGTGAATCTTTAAATACCATCAAAATTTATCCCTCAGTTTAGCATTTGTCTCGGTCCCCCTTTTGTTTGGAAGGCTCTGAGCACCCTGCTCTGGTTGCAGACGTCCCTGCTCCCTGCAGGGGGTTGGACTAGGTGAGCTTTAAGGTCCTTTCCAACCCAAACCATTCTATGATTGTATGAAAATATCTTTCTGCTGAACTTGCAGCTTTGGTTGCTATTTTGATAGTCTGTGGTACTTGAAGCAGCTCCAATAAAATAGAATTTGCAAGAGCACTGGATGAAAAAAAATCTATCTTAATTAGATGCTTATTGAAATCTGGCACAAACTGTATATGAAACATGATTTCAAAACTGAAGCAAATATTTTTATATTTATACACACTCGCTAATACATATACCTAATGCCAATGCCATGCACAGCTTTCCTGAAACAAATGGGAAAATGGAGATTGCTGCTGACCTCAGAGCTTTTCTAAAATAAGTTTCTCTGATGATTGTAAAAATCTATAGCAGAGTCATTTTGCAGTAGCACGTAACTTGTCTGTTGAACTTTGGTGTGCAAAGAATGATGGTTTATAGGAGGGAACATCTCCTGCATGGGTACAGGGTTGTGCTCAGTGGTTGCAGTCTTCTATTTTTGTCACAGGTGTCTTGTTTTATGAAGCAAGGTTCTTTTTTCTTAGCATCTGATATGATGTGATACGTAATATAATATTCAGTATTGAATTCCAAGACTTGGTGCTCATATTGTTTGTCATCCATGTTCTTACCTTGTGGAGAATCTAATAAGGGAAAAAGCCTGAAAACTTCATATTTTACATTTCAAAAAAAATCCATTTCTGATGTGGGAGAAGAGAAACTGGGTGCAAAAAATAATTCATTATTATCTGAAAAATGGCAAGAAGTGGTAGGGGAAAAATGGGGACATGAACCTTGAGAAATTTTATTTCCTCCGTGTTTTCATCTTCCTGTCTGGTTTGGTTGTCACTGATTGCATCCTCTTCCAGACTAGCCAGACTTTCCAAGCACTTGTTCCTGTCATGATGCCAAAATCCTGTGCTTCATCTACACATTTCCATTGCATGCCCAGCTGGGGGGGGGTGTCTTCTCCAGAGCCAGCTCCTGCAGAAGTGTCTGCTCCTGTTGACCGTTTCCATCCCCACTTTGCTCCCCACAGCTGGGACCACTGCTGCTCACTCCAATGTGCATCTACTGGGAAATGGTTAAACAAAATTGGGTTTATTTGTGGAAGTACTCCTGGAGCCAAACATCACACAGGGCCAAGGTGGGTAGAGCATCCTGGGTGGGGAGACTCTCCAAAGCCCTTCGGAGGGCTCCTTCCCAGGGGAGACTGCTGCAGCTGAAGCTGCCTGTGAGGATGGGTGCTTGGGTTTCCCCTCTCCTCCACTCCACTCTCTCACTCTCAGGGATGCACCAGAGAGACAAAGAGCCTTTTATGAATGCAAATTTCAATAGAAGTTGTTATTTTTCACCTTTATGGAGAAAGAAGGAAAAAAAAACCCAACAAAGAAATTGCAGGAACAGTGCAGCTTCCCCACAAATCTCCAACTAACCCTTGCACTCAATTAATCTTCACGACCTTCTAATGCCCTGTGCCATGAATTGTACCTTGAGGTTAGGAAATGGTCTCGTTGTAGTTCCCATCAACTCCTATACGGCTTTTGTGTTCCAAGCCTTCAGATGTTGTTGATTTGAATTTGAAATTTCTTCTGTGCATAATGTCTTGATCTGGTAGAGCTCTTGCCTTTAAAGCTGAGCTTTAGTTTGTTTAATCTGGCATATTCTTAATTAGACGAGCTGTAAATTTTATTGTATTGTAAAACCCTGAAATATATGCATAAAGACGTGGTGCCAAGGTATGACTGGTTAATGGGACTGTCTTGTTCCTGGGTGGGACAGTAACAGGCTCAGGAACAGACAGTGGGTGTCTGGGAAGTAAATCCTGGTGCAGAAACACTGTCCTCCAATCACTTGTGAATCTGTGCAAGTAACTTTGTGAAAGCTGCACGTGGGCCAGGGGCTCGACTGGGATAAATGGGACTGTTCCTGGCCCATAGGGCTTTAGGAAATGGCATAAAGTGGGAAAGGGAAAGATAAATTAAAAGAAAAAAGGGAAATGGTTGAAATATCTTCCTGATGTCTTGCTGGGAGATTGATTTCAGCCCCCTTGCCCTTCATTATTAGGAGGTTTCCAGATGGCGTTGCCAGGACTGATGCCGTGTGACAGCTCATCCTTGGGTAGGTGTTGCCTGCACTGGTGTTACCTCCACAAGGACGCAAACAGCAGCGGCACTGGTGGAGATGGCAACGTGCTAGATCAATGAGGGAGGACACACAATTACTTCATTATTCATGCGTGGGATCTCAGGAGACTTGCTGTGAAATTTCAGCTTCAGAAACACCAGAGCTTTTTTTTTTTTTTCTTTTTTTTTTCTGGTGAGCCAAAGAAACTGCTCTGCCAGCTGAGCTGGTGGAAGTAATCTAGCAAGGCTCAGGGTTTGACACAGGCAGGAGAAGGCAACCACATGAGAGGTCTTTTATTGTAAAGCAGGACAAGGAGCTGCTCTTTGCACCCTGCACGATGCTGACATCTCTGAAGCATCGAGGTGGAGCTCTGTGCCGTTATCCCTGTCCTGTGCCAAAGGGATGGTGTTATCCACACAGTCTGCTTCACCCCCTTCTCCAGGTGGTGGCAGGAATCACTACTGCCTCAATTTTCCAAGAGGCTGGTCATCATCAGAGGTCCCTGGGGTGATGTGGAGTGGGGATGTCTGTCTAGTTTCCATTCACCCACCTCTTCCTCTATCTTTGTTTCGGGGGCTGCTTAAAGCGGTGCCAAGCTTCACGTGCTGCGTCTGTAACTTTGGTTGCACGCTGCCTTTCATCAGGAACTTCACATGGTCTGTCTGGCAGATAGTCGGCAGTCATCTGTTACCTCCAGATAATGGTGGGACAGTCTGTTAAGTGACTGATGGCTTTTGCTAAGTCCTCTAAGTATGATTAATGTGTAAAAATGTCTAGCAGGGTAATAGGTAAGTAGGAAAAGCAGAGGCACTCTCCTCAAGCCAGGTTTTGCATGTCCATTCATGGGCTTTGATCAGGAAGAAAGGTTACAGGAGCTTGCTGATAGCCCAACCCACCAACTAAGAGAAAACAGACATAGTCAGGGTATATCAAAGTCCTGGGTCTTAGAGTCATGAGTACACAAAAGTCCCCTCTCCTAGAGGAAGCAGAACAACAACCTTAGTGGCTGAAAAGGCTGAAAGATGTGACACATTCTGTAAAAACATCTACATGCCAAAGCAGGTACCTTCATGTCTCCTGCAATTACATGATTTAGGGAATCCTGACTTTTCAGTGGTGAGAGATGGGAACACCATAGTAGCTATGATTAAAAAAATCAGCAAAATATCCATTGCTTTTGATTGTGTAATTGCTGCAGTGCTGTAAAAATAGTCTCATTATCTGGCCAGCAGGTTGAGGGAGGTGGTTCTGACCCTCAACTCTGCTTTTGGGACACTCACCCTGCAGTGCTGGGGCAGCTCTGGAGTCCTCAGCACAGCAGAGACAGGGAGCTGGGGGAGAGGGACCAGAGGAGCCCCAGCAATGCTGGGAGGTCTGGAACCCCTCTGCTGGGAGCCAGGCTGGGAGAGCTGGGGGGGTTCAGCCTGTAGAGGAGAAGGCTCCATGCGGGGAGACCTTCTGGGAACCTTGCAGCACATTCCACTGACTTGTTAGCAGTGCTGCACTGGGGGTAGAGGACCCTGTTGGGGTACAAGGCCACATCTGGTCACCTGGGTGTTTTTGTTTAGGAATAAAGTTGCATTAGTGGAAGTAATTGCTCTGTCTGCACTCAGCCTAATGTATAACTAGAGCTCAATACATAGGTTGTGACGTTAAGTCCACTGGTATCTGCACACTTAGACTGTGATGGAGTTTCTGAGGACGTTGGTTTTAGATGTGCATGTGGACAGTTTCAGGTTACCCGTCTCTGAAGGCTCTTTGCACTTCAGGAGGCTAATTTAGTTCACCAACATTAAATTAATTACCCTCCAGCCTGCTATTTATTTTAATGTACACAACAGAAAAGCATCATATAGATAGGCAGATATACAGCTTGCCAGGTTACATTATTCGTGATCTGGCAAGGAGAGGCTCAGCTTCTGGCTGTCCTGGATGTCCACAACTCATTTCACAGCCAGCATCTCTCTGAGGGCTTGTTGCTTCCAGGAGCTGCTGGCCACCATAGAGCCAAATCCTAAATACACCAAAACCAAGTTAAAAGTCCTGTGGATTCTCTCCTCCTCCTGGAACTGAAATACATCTTGCTTTGGTCTGAAGGGTCCAACTCATGATCTCCTGCTACACGTTGGAATCACTGGAGGATATGTCACTGACTTAAGGAAAAGGATCACACAATTCTGGAGGATGTATCATGCTGTAGCTCGAGCACAATTCCCCAGAATAATCAGAGGACGTAAAATTGGTTTGGCCAGTTATGGTTTTCCAGATAAGCCTTCAATTTTACCTCCTGTTTAAAGGCTAATATACTGCTCACTGCTGTTGCTGCTGCAGTTGAAGGTTTGCTCAGAAAGCAGACATCGTATTTGGACTTTGATGCATATCTGTGGAAAGTTATGAAAATATTTCATTGCAAACCAGAAAGAAAAAAAAAAAATCAGCCAGTAAACTTGTGTGGAGTGAGATAAAAATCAGTCTTTCATTACTTATTTATTTATTCATTTATTTAAAAAATCTTTAACCAGAAAAATTCATTAAGATGCAATATCTCATGTACAATGATGGCCTAGGGACGGGAGATGGATTAAAAAATGTAAATACTATTGGGTCTAATGTGCGTACCATTAACACAAATATGAAATTAATGTAAAAGTTTCTGACAGTACAAACTTAGTTTTAACTCTTTAACTATATGTCTAAAAATAGTGCAGAATGGTGGTAGGCTTTGGCAGATGATAGATGCAGTAAACAAGCGTGTCTCAAAAGAGACAAAATGTCAGCAAAATAATTGCCTCGCAGTACTTCATATCAATTAATTCATTTGTATTTAATTAAAAGGAGTCATAACAATTGGCTGCTGTATAAAAGCCCCTTAGCTCTGGAGTCTTCAACGCCTTGTCTTCGTTTGCTAGGGCCGGGTATTGTTTTAGCCTTTTTGAATAATTCAACCCAGACCTATTTTCTAAACAGAAAATCTATCTTGGAGTTATTCCCTTTTCTGCAGGGAAGCAGCAGTAAACAGTAGCTTGGTGTGCCTTAGAAATGACACTGGGGGAGACCAGGGGTAGGGTTTGGAAAAGTACTTAAAGCTGGAAGTGTCTGGCTTCCTACATCAGTGAAGTGCTTCTAAAGATGTACATCATCCAAGAGGACTCCACTGAATCCATGCAGAGGGTGGGCGAGAGCATCACTGGCCTGGCCGTTGCTACAATGCCCTGGCAGAAGTGTGGCCATGACATCTAAGTTCACCCAACTTTTCCTTTGTGGTTGTGAGGTTCATTTTATGATGGATAATTTCTGCATCTGGCCAGGTTTGCAATGCCTTCTGGTGTCCTATTGTACTAGCACAGAGGTATTGAGTATAAACGTGATCCCTAAGTCTGGTGAAGAGACCTTCTAGTTTAAAAGCTCCTGGTTGAGATCACACGAGTGTAGGACACCCAATCAACCTGGTGAAGAAATCCCATCAAACAAGGGGTTCGTGGCTGCCCTCAGATGTGGCAGTAGCAGTGGTCCATGTGCTAACTCCCATCTCAGCCCTGTGTTTCTGGCCACCTCAATCCCAAACCTGTCCTGGGTCTGCACACTTAAGCAGAGCCCCAGCATGGTTTTTCCTTTCCTCATCAGCAACCACATCTCTGGGAAGCAGCAGTGGAAGTAGTATCTTTTGATTTATCCTGTTTTTTTTCTGTCTGAGTTAGAATAAGCTTCTGTTTTAAACTAAATAATGCTTGCTGAGTGAGGTGGACAAATTGCTTCATTCTGAGTATTACCTGTGGTTGGTTTTACTGTTTATTGGTTTTTTGTATCATTTCCTAGTGAACTCACAAAAGCTGAAAATCTGTGGTGTGTTCCTCAGTCATGAATGCAAATAAACAAAGTTTTCTGCTAGACAAGTGAACATTACATCAACTTGCATCACATGTGCTATAAGGCATTGTCTCTTACTACAGTACCTCTGGAGACACTCGTTACTGTGCTGTAGGATGGTTGACTTGGGGAGACAATGATTTTAGGAGTAAAACATGAGGAATTTGGAACTGCTTCCTAGGTGGATGTCATCATCAGCCNCCCCCCTGGCTCCAACCTCCTGTCAGGAGCTGTTGAGAATGAGGTATCACCTGAGCCTCCTTTTCTCCAGGCTGCACAATCCCAGTTCCCTCAGCTGCTTCTCACCAGACTTGTGCTCTAGACACTTCCCCAGCTTTCTTGTCTAACTTCAGACATGTTCAAGCACCTTTTTGAAGTGAGGGAACATCACACAGAGGGATGCAAGAATGGCATGAGTCTGTCCCTGGTATCTACCATCCCTTGGGTTGCCTGCGCTGGAGGTACCCCCTGCTTCAGGAGGAGCTCCCTGTATGGATTCACAGTTACCACAATTTCCCCCCACTTTTGGCCCCCANGCTCCTGGTTGAGATCACACGAGTGTAGGACACCCAATCAACCTGGTGAAGAAATCCCATCAAACAAGGGGTTCGTGGCTGCCCTCAGATGTGGCAGTAGCAGTGGTCCATGTGCTAACTCCCATCTCAGCCCTGTGTTTCTGGCCACCTCAATCCCAAACCTGTCCTGGGTCTGCACACTTAAGCAGAGCCCCAGCATGGTTTTTCCTTTCCTCATCAGCAACCACATCTCTGGGAAGCAGCAGTGGAAGTAGTATCTTTTGATTTATCCTGTTTTTTTTCTGTCTGAGTTAGAATAAGCTTCTGTTTTAAACTAAATGATGCTTTCTGAGTGAGGTGGACAAATTGCTTCATTCTGAGTATTACCTGTGGTTGGTTTTACTGTTTATTGGTTTTTTGTATCATTTCCTAGTGAACTCACAAAAGCTGAAAATCTGTGGTGTGTTCCTCAGTCATGAATGCAAATAAACAAAGTTTTCTGCTAGACAAGTGAACATTACATCAACTTGCATCACATGTACTACAAGGCATTGTCTCTTACTACAGTACCTCTGGAGACACTCGTTACTGTGCTGTAGGATGGTTGACTTGGGGAGACAATGATTTTAGGAGTAAAACATGAGGAATTTGGAACTGCTTCCTAGGTGGATGTCATCATCAGCCTGAGATATGCAAGTATGTGTTTTGGGAGGGTCCCAGCCATAGACATTTTGCTGGTAGATGATTATGAACAAGAAGCTATTCCTCACTTGACTGTAAATTCTGAAGTGGCATAGATGCTAGTGCAGCTAAGTGTCACTGTGGGTCAAGTCTTTCAAAGTCCAGGCTGATCTACCCCCCACAGATCTTCAGAGTAAGATATTTTGAGGGGAAGATTGTAATGTTTGCTGCTGCAAGTTGCAGCAACTCCCCAATGGCATTTGGGGGATGCTGTCCATAGGCTGACTGACATGGTTCCCTCCAGCCTTTGGCATAAACGAGACATAGTGTTGGCCAAGGGAGTGGGGTTAGAGGCATTCAGACATAGAATCAGNGATTCACAGTTGCCACAATTTCTCCCCACTTTTGGCCCCCACAAAGAGGGAAGCTGTCTCCTGCCCTGCGTGGTGGTGCTGGTGCAGAAGGGTTAACCCCTGACAGCCCCCCCTTCTTTGCCTGCTGAAGTGCCTTGTTTGCAAAGGATTGATAGAGTACCCTTGAGAGAAAGATTCGCATTTTCACTGTTCCGTGTCAGGGAATGAGGTTGTGTGATTTTTGTGTCATTTTGCACTACCATATTTCTTCCATTAGGAATTCTAATATTTCACAACCTCTGTCAAGGAAACTGCTACTCCTAATGCACAAGGCGAATGCATTCCAGATGGCCTCATAATCCAGTTCAGGTTTTTCACATACATTATTTCAGTTCCACTGCGGGTCCAGGCTCAGGTTTGCCAAAGCTGGTTTCATGATTCATTTGCAACTGCAACAAGTTAATCCCCGGGCGAATAGCTGTGTCCACTTCAGGTGAATTCTTCTTGCATGCTGGCTCCAGACATGGGCTGGTAAGAGGTGCTTCCAAAATAGCAATTTATATTCTGCGTCCTCGTGCCAAATTCTTCCTCTCCGTATCCACGGCCAATGGATCAAGGAGATGTTTCTAAAACACGAGGTTCCTTAATTTATGAACAGTCTTAGCTAGCCATTGAAACCGGTCCAGTTCAACGAACGCGTTTGAAAGCATCAAGCCAAACATTGGAAAGGGGGAAGCCCAAGGAGCTCTGCAAGCAGAATATTAAAATTTAAAGCTATTCCATGGATTGAGTCATGATTAGTGCTCATCTCCATTAATTGTCACCTCTACAACATAAGCAGTAGCCAATAAGGAAAATAGGAGTTTACGTAGCTTTCCTGAGGTTTGTAGGGTCAGCCTTGTTTTCTGCTTGCTTCCTTCTATGTTTGTTGGGGTTTTTTTGGACAGAGTTTTTACGGTGCATTGCTTGACGCTGTTGTTCATCCAGGAGCTTCCATAAGGCTGTGCTGGGTATTAAGTACAGTTCCCTATTTGTATTTTGACAGTGAAACGTTTCCCTAAACATCGCCCTAGTTCTCCTCATCTGTTGTACCCTTGTCTCAGCCGGGGAGAAACCCAGCTCGAGACAGAGCTGCCTCTGTCCCTTTTGGTCTCCTTTTGTCTCACGGCACATTTGGCACCATTACACCGGCTGAAATGAAATGATATTTCCTGAGCACTGACCTCCTCGACACTTATGTGGATTCAGCATCTTAATTGCTGTTAGTGTGAATCATCTGAAGCTGGTGCATAATTTCTCGAGACATTTATAGGAGATCTACAGTAGACATTTACTCTAAATAACGAAAATAAAGAAATCCATAAATCCCATGAAACTTTCCCCTACTTCATTTTAAGTTGTTTATACAAGGAACTTCGTGTCGTAATAACACTTTTTGGCCTTTGTTTGATTGGAAATTTCTATTAAACCGTTATGAGAAAATAACTTTATGCTTCAGGTTTTATGTTTCGATTTGATTAACAACAGGCTTTTACGAGGACTCGAGCAGGGCTGCCTACGCCGTACGCGGCCAGCGTTATTGCACGAGCTGCTTTTCTGGACGGAGTGGACTTTATCACGAAAATTATATTTCCTGCATATGACATTTTGGAAACGTATTGTATGTCATATCCCCGTCTTAAACGCTGCGAGTGAGAATCGTCTGACTCTGCTTTATAATCTTTGTATGATATTTATAGCAGACCGTTGCTCGGTAGTGTTCTAAATTTCCTGCTTATGATGCAATGGCAAAAGTCATTAAACATTAGCAGTAATAGTGTTTTCACTGTAATAAAGTGTTAATTACTTCCACATGTTAATCGAGTTGGGGGGGTAGAGAGATTTTTGCTATTGTTACTGTGCCTAAAATAATTTCCATGTGATAATTTTCCAGGATATCAAAAACTGAATAATTATGCACTAATTAAGAAAGTAGAGCCTGCTCTGGAGTTAAGACTGCATTAATTTTAATGTTTTTACAGTCCTTTAATTGGGGAACGGGCTGTAAATTGAGAGCTGACGCACTCTCCCACCATAAGCAGGGGCCTGCCTTTGCAATCTGCCTCCTATATACCGCAACCCAAGGTCAACACAAGTTTGCAAAATCCCTCTGCTCTTCATACGAAATGTATTGGTGGTGAAGCGTGCATCTATCACTCTGACAAGCATTTAACTCTCCAAGAGCACATGCTCTCACTTCTTAAATTATTAATTGCATTAAATACATTTTCATATTGCGGGCCGTTTGCTACAAACTGTTCCTGGGCAGGGAGAGATGGTGTCGTCACTCCTCACCCCCCAGGATGAGACAGTTTGCCTTCTGTTGTTCCAACGGGCAAGGGCTTGGGAATGAAGCGCGCAGCGCCGCCGAAAATTGCTGCAAAAGTCACCCTTGCAAAGTCTTTTTGTTCGTTTGTTTTAATGTTGATCAGTTGGCTTCGATTTCCCCCCTCTCTTTTGTTCCTCACTAATGTCTATAAGTCCATATTGTTTGGGTTTGTTTATACCTTTACACTTATCAGCTCGTGCAGTTTTCCAGGGTATTCTCCCTGTCACACCATTATCACAGGCAATGGCATCATCATCCGCTTCATTATCATCTCTGGGTCATTCCAGCCCAGAATGGCTTCGCGTTACAACTAAAAGGAGGAATCTGGCAAATGGATCATATTATCTCCCTCTCTCACTCTGGCATTTGAATGCATTATACAAGACACAGTCTTTATATTAACAGGCATCGTGACCTTTGCCTATAACATGTTTATTTTTGCAATACTTGCTGGTGCTGCTGGAGTTCAGCTCCTGCCAGTTCCTGATGCTATTGTAAGTCCTGTGTTTATACCTTGCTCATGCCAATTCAGCTCCCAGGCTGCAGGAGAAATGTTAAGGCCCAGGTGGGGAAGTGGAACTGGGGAGGTAGCTCCCATCCCTACCTGCATCCCTGCCTCCATCTCTGCCTGCATCCTTGCCTGTATCCTTGTCTCCATCCCTGCCTGCCTGCTGGGATCTCTGGGAGGGGGTGGCCCCTTGGGCACACTCCTGGGGGGCTGCTCCCAGCACTGCCCCAGGCAGCAGTGACAGCTTTCAAGGAACCCACTCCTGCAGTCACCACACAGGTTTAGACCTGGGGGTGGTGAGGGGCTTGTTGATGGCAGAAAATAAAGTCTCAGGGGATCAGGAGTTAGAATGAACTCCAGAAATGTCACGCCCAGATTCTAACGGGAGCATCTTGTAGTAATGGAGGTTTGGCTCAAGCAGGATACTCCAGGTCATGGAAAGTAAAGGATTCACACCATTTTTAAGCAAAAAAATGCTTTAAACTAGCAATCAATCAGGGAAGGTGTTTGGGGTGTGGGTTCCCAGCAAAGCATTTTCATGCACTGCAAGGATGGGAACTTTCAGCAGACTTTGACTCCAAGCTTCCATTTGGTGGAGGTTTGAATCTCAGACTTTCTTCCTGGTATCTCCTTTCTTGGTCCTCAGGCATTCTTGGAAAAATCTGAATATTTTACAAGCACACACGTGTCTGCTTACTTGGTTTGCTTGCAGTTTTCTTACAGTTTAGTCACAGTTGTACTTGAATATCTGTTCCACGGGAAGAGCTTTGTAAAGCGATAGGAAACCCATCACCTTTTTAACATTTTTATGGTACCCTCTTGCTACCTCAGGCAAATCTCAACACTGCTGAGAAATGGGAGCTTCTCTCCATCTGCCCTTTCCTGGAGACATCGTTGGACAAACCCTGTCTAGGGCTCCTTTTAAAATTTCCTCACTTTTCTGCTTTTGTGCATTTCCTGGTAGCAATATTTTAATGCCTTACTGGTGTCAAGATCAACATATGACACCATTTCCAAGAAGTAGGTGTAAATACCTTGATGGTAGGCATAAAGAGAGATCACCTTCAGCATCCTCCATGTCATTGCAACAATAAATATTGAGAAGATGGTGGATGCTTGCCAGTAGCGCAGGACAAAGCAAAATCAAGACACTTTTAGAGGTGTTTCCAAAGTGTGTGGATGCATTTTGATGCATTTCTCTCTTTAACGACGTGAGGAGACATAAGCTAAAATCGACTGGCTTGGAAGCATCTTTGCAGTTTACTGCTCTCTGCTAAAAGAGCACAGAGAAATAACCCTCCTGCCTTCTGGAGGTGATGGTTTGAAATGCAGAGTGTGTGAAAGTCAATGTTAAATTTCATTTTGTCCTGCATCCTAACGAGGGCACATGAATTGCTTTGTGGGACACACGGGAGAGTTGGGTAGAGAGCAGTGGAAAACTCACGGATGGAACTGGGGCCCAAAGTGCAGATTTCTTAGCTGGTTTGGAATAGTATTTCTTACATCATCTGAATGGCACATTCCTTTGAGGCAACATAAAGAATGTTGTGCTACAGTTGGTGTTTTTATGGCGTCTGTTGAATGGTTCAGGTGGAAGAAGTCACATTTCTCAATGACCAGCCTACTTTTGTCCAGTTGGGAAACTATGAAACATCTCCTCAGAGATCAGTCTACCTGTTGTTTGAGAGGGAGAGATTGTGGGAAAGTTAGCAAAGACAGATTATAGAGAGGCCAGGAGAAATATTTTCTTCTGACTTTTTTTTTTCCTTCTTTCTTCTGCTCCAGTTTCTCTATTACCATTACATTAATTAGAAATTTAGGTAAATGACATAAGTGCCCTAATTTTTTATTTCTGCCAGGAGAACAATTAGGCCATTAGAAGTAACAAATGGTCTGGACGCATGTTGCCTGTTGAAAATTTCAAGCTGCATTATTTCTGACACGAAATAAAACAAATAATAGTTGTTTTGGCCAATTTTTACCATAAGCAATGTCAGCTTTAGCAGATGCAGTGTACCATCGGCTTCCTCTTTTTTTTTCACTATTGTCATGGCTCATTAAAGTGTGCTGACTCTTGTGGATTCCCATTTCCTTTAGGTAAATAGTTATTTACATGAACTGAGACATTTTTCTTTGGTGACAATTTCTAATTGTTCAGGCAACCAAGGGTGATATATTAACCGCTCGGAAGAAAGCTTCACCTATGAAATAAATTACTTGAAATTAACTATCCTTTCAAAAGAGGCAAAATTTCCAAATGGACAAATTAGACCCTTCTTAGCCACATATGGTAAGTGTTTTAAGCATTTCCCCACTGGTAGATACTCTAGAGAACAATTCCTCATGATGGAGTGGAAGACTTCTTAACTCATTTGAGGTCCTTTTGATGGCAGCGCTTGCCAGCGGTGTGCTCTGATGGGCTCGCTCTGTGGCTGAGGACCATGCAGGCTGTGTCACGTGTGCCTTTAGGAACTTTGTGCTCCTATGTTTTTAACTCTTGCCTTGCTATATTGGAGGGCAGAGGTAAAAAAAGTCCCTGTCCTGGTGTTTTAGTTACTTTCCTTTTTATAAAGTGAAAATTTGATTTCCAGCTTCAGCATTTCTAAACAAGGTGCAAGCNCTCTGCTGTGCTGAGGACTCCAGAGATGCCCCAACACTGCAGGGGGGTCTCCCCATAGTGGAGTAGTGAGGGAGTTGCAAAGTCTGTTAACAGACCTGATTCTGCTTTTACTTATGCAACTAAACTGGGAGAAATCCCACCAGAGGTAGCTGGCTTAGACTGGTGTGAAAGAGTTCACCAGAATGGATATTAGATTTTTTTTTTCCCAAAGACTGGTTCTTTTTAACATAACTCCAGCCTTTTAAGCAGNGAACTGAGACATTTTTCTTTGGTGACAATTTCTAATTGTTCAGGCAACCAAGGGTGATATATTAACCGCTCGGAAGAAAGCTTCACCTATGAAATAAATTACTTGAAATTAACTATCCTTTCAAAAGAGGCAAAATTTCCAAATGGACAAATTAGACCCTTCTTAGCCACATATGGTAAGTGTTTTAAGCATTTCCCCACTGGTAGATACTCTAGAGAACAATTCCTCATGATGGAGTGGAAGACTTCTTAACTCATTTGAGGTCCTTTTGATGGCAGCGCTTGCCAGCGGTGTGCTCTGATGGGCTCGCTCTGTGGCTGAGGACCATGCAGGCTGTGTCACGTGTGCCTTTAGGAACTTTGTGCTCCTATGTTTTTAACTCTTGCCTTGCTATATTGGAGGGCAGAGGTAAAAAAAGTCCCTGTCCTGGTGCATGTTTTAATTTCTTTCCTTTTTTTTACAGTGAAAATTTGATTTCCAGCTTCAGCGTTTCTAAACAAGGTGCAAGCACATCAGCACAGTGCAAAGCTTTGCTGATCAATGCTGACAGTAGGAGTGATATGTCTTTAATTNATTTTTTTTTTCCCAAAGACTGGTTCTTTTTAACATAACTCCAGCCTTTTAAGCAGAGTAGATGTGAATGGGATGTCATCTCCTTCACATCAGAATTTTAAAAACATGTAGCTGAATTTCATAAAGACCCATGTACCTTTTTTAGGCACCATTAAACATTTGTAATCCCTTACAAACTCCTGTCCTCTGGACTTTGGAGTACCTAAGTCCCCTTTCACCATAACCTAGGTCAAAGCCACTTAGGCACTTCTGAAAACGTTACTGACATAACTCTTTCCCCAGTGTCTGAGTCGTGCCAAATATTGCAAGATAGAAACCTAAGAAAACATGTTTTTCTAATTTAAGTCATAACTTGACCACATTTCAATGTCCACATTTTGTATTTGGAAACTAAGAACTTCGTACAAGGAAGCATCCAATCAGTTTAAATTATGCTTAGTTTGTTTTTATGGTTTCCCATGACTTTTTTAGGCCAGCGTAGTTTCCCGTTTCCCACACATTAAAAGTCAGTATGTCAATACTTTGGAATGTATTAGGCTGTTTAGCATAATTTGAGCACACTTTTCAAATGGTTTCTACTACAAAAGACCTAGATATTGTACATCCATTTCACAAAAATAGCAAATTAAAAGAAGATTGTGTTTTCTGTTTGTACGGGAAAAATTTAATTAAGAGTTATTTTGGTACTAATATTTACTTTACAAGAGTAATTAAAATAGAGAGATCAGTAAAATGGGTGTAGCTCTAAACACATGTTCTTGCTTTGTTTAATTATGTTGATTAGGTTTAAACCCCAATTTGGCATCACCTCCCTTGTCTTAATATGTTGTTGATGAAACCATGTGGAGACCTGACCTTAATATAATCGTGACAAACCTCATTTGATTACCTTTAGCTAATTAAAACATACATTATATGTACCATAATATTATTATTATTCATCTTGCACTCCTCTCACTCTGTGCACGGATTTGCTGGAGAGCAAATCTTATTGCGAGATTTCTGCATCTGAAGTACCTCGTGCCTTTTGTATAATTGGGAGAGGTGTTTATTTCATGGGCCAGTTATAATAACAGTAATTATCATATAAAAGCTCTGTGAATTGTTAAATTGCAGCTCGGTGTTAAGTTTACTGTGGCTCTGTGTTGGTGCCTGCGTGAAGCAGCCGTGGGGCTTATCATGTCCCCCACCCTGTCCTTCTTCTTCCCTTTTTCTTTTTTCTTCCATTTTGTGACCAGTTTACAGCCTCCTTCTCTGGTCTCAGCTTCACATATTGCTGTCTGATATTTTTGCTGTCCTGTTGACCAGTAACACTCAGGATCTGGCCCTAGGCTTTGGAGAATCTTCATTTTAGATAAAGGGTTGTTTCCCAGAGCAGTTTCTTTGGGTACTGCAAGCTCACGGTGCTTATGCATCATAAAGACATGTCTGACTTAGATATGCTTTAGGGGAACCTCCCTGCCCAGCCCTGGGAGCTGTTTCTTGTCCTTGGTGGGATGTCCTTGCTCACGTGTCTGTCTCTGTTCACCCTCCATCACCCCAGGCTTGTTCTTTCCAAACAAAGTAATTCTGCAGACTGTGAAGTGTCATAGAAGGGCAACTAATAGCTGTACCATGAACAATGTTAATTATATTTGACTAAGAACTTTTTATAGCATCTATTACTGTGGTGCCAGGGACATCATCATAGCCTTTAATCTCACATTGGTCTTGTCAGTCTGCCAGTGCCAGCATCCCCAGTTTGTACCTGCAAGAAACCACAGTACCAATAATGCAAGAAAAAAAACAAAAATACTTTTAGCAGATCTTTAAGTGGAATTGCATGAAAACTCCAGAGGTGATCAGATCTGAAGCTCTCCATGAGCATGTCATAAAAAAAAGGAATTTGAACCTTAGCCATCAGAGTCCCAGGTTGGTGCCTACACCACTGGACCATTATTCTCCTATGGTGGCTTGAAGAAAGAAGAATCACTGCTAATAGACAAGTGGTGCAGAAAATTACCTTCCAGATTATATCTAGAAAACTTTCTGCCTATAGCACAGGTATGATTCAGGAGCCAGGCTCACCTGGGAAGCACTTGGGTGCTTCCTGACTTGATTTTCCTTCAAAGAATGTCCTCTCATCTTCTGTTCATTGGCAGTGGGAGGCCTTCCCTTAAAATATTCTGTCTCTGTAGAAGTTGACATAAGTAGTGATCATAATCACAGTAAAATAATTAAAAGTTGCAACCACATCACCTCTCCTGAGTGCTGTAAAAGCAGGAGAAGGAAAGTGATGAGCAGACAAGGTACATGCATGTCAAGAGCAGTCATTCCAGTGCCAGCTGACAGCACGACACCGAGTCAGGGCACATGGCAACGCTGCTGAGCCATCATGTACTCATCTGCTGTGCAAAAACCCTTCTGGAGGTGAGGACTGGAGTCACCAGGGTCAGAGGATGGTTGCTCCATCACCTGCATTCTCATATTCTCAAATTTTACAAGGTAATGTTCTCTGGAGGCTTTATCCCCTGACACACACAAACCATGGGTGCATGGGGGAGCGACTTCCCCATCTCTTGAAAAATCTCTTGGCTGTGGCCACTGTCCCTATGCTCCTGAACATCTACTGAAGAAGAAGTACCAACATTTGACCACTAGTGGGTTGAGGAGATTAAATTTTAATGCTTCCATTTTCCCACCAATGCACCTCTCGGAAAAAAAAAATAAATAATGGTTTTAAAAATGTACAAAATCTAATTTAAAATGACATTGGGGTTTTATTTAAAGTCATGGAAGCTGGTTAATTCCAAAATGCTCTCATTAACTCACATCATTTAACAAGTTTCTATTCATTTAGCTCTCTCTCTCCAGAGCCTCTCAGCTGCTCTACCTCAACACATTGACAGCCTTCTGTGCTTCTGCTTCCCAAGGGGAGCTAAGGTGACTTTAAACTACCTTTTCATTCTCCCAGTGTTAGGGTGCAGAAAATGAAATGGTGCAACTCAGCCAGCTCTGGAAGCCTGTCTGAATTACAGTGGGTTCCTGGGGCTGCCCGCCAAGCTGAGGGTTGATGCACGCTGCCATCCTCCCCATCGCTGTGCCCTCCTGGCTCCCCCTCCACCTCTCCATTTCCAGTTATTTCTACAGTGTCCTCAGCGCTGGCATGGGGGGATATTTCCCATGGCTGATCTATAATTACTGAGCCATCACGGGCCTGGCAATAAGTGTAAAAGGGTTGGAGTACAAATGAGGATGTCACCCCACTTGTTCGCTATGGGCTCTGAGTCTTCTCCCTCTGTGGGACTACTTTCCTGTCCTTTATATTTCTCTTTCAGATCTCTCTCAGGCTTATTATCTTCCCCATTTCATTATATTTATTGGGGGTTTTGTTCCTTTTTGTCTTTGCCATTAGCAGCGGCTTGTTCCAGAGTCCCTCTAAAATGACTCCTTAAAACTCATTTGACATGCTTTTGCTTTTTTTGGGGGTTTTCAATACGGAAAAGAGAATGAAAAGTGTCCCTTTTCTTTCCCTTGGTTCATTTTTTTCTTTTCTTTTTCTTCTATTCCTCCTGGAATCATAGAATCATAGAATGGTTTGGCTTGCAAGGGAATGTTGGAACATTCAAAGTGAGGTTGTCTGGGGCTCTGAGCACCCTGCTCTGGTTGCAGATGTCCCTGCTCCCTGCAGGGGGGGTTGGACTGGGTGACCTTGAAAGGTCCCTTCCAGACTAAACCAGTCTGTGACTCTGATTCTATTAGAAGTGACTGTCCATGCAAGACTTTGGCATCAGAGATGGTCAGGAGAGAAGTTTCCGTTATCTAACCCTACCAACAGTGACACAGATGACTTGGAATAAATGCTGTTTTTCAGGGCTTTAAGGGAGTTAAACCTAGTTATGCTGATAAATTCATTCTAGGCATTGGTTTGAAAACACATCAGCTTTCTTAGGAAAAAGCAAAATATTTTCTAGCTCTGGCGAAGGTGCAGCTTCATGAATAAATGATCCTTTCTGAGCACGAAACCCCACCGTGGCTGCGTTCTTCAAACTGCAACGGGCAGTCTGAGCAGAGCATGTCCTCAGCAAGGTTTTGTCCTCCTGACCCCGACATGACAAATTCATGTTCACATTGTGGATGATCCTGCAGCTGAGCCTGGCTCCTGTGCCCAGGCAGCAGGCATGCTAACCTCGGTTTGAAGAGGCAACATCCCTCTCCTGCCAGCCCCCAAGGCATCTTCTGGCACTGGCTTTGCTCACCATAAAGTTTCAGAGATCAGGAGCAAAGGATGGGAGGAAAGGCCAATTTTTGTGGAAGAATCAGTGGAAATATCTCACAGTAGTTCAAGGGTGAGTCTGTTCTTCGTGCTGGAGGCTGGAGATGTCCCATGGCTGGGGCTGGGTCCTGCTCCTCCACGTGGCTGGGTTCCTTTGGCTTTTTTTGTGGACTTTTTTTCTCTGTCTACAGCAAACTGGACCAAGCCCAGTGATTTCAGGTGTGGTACATAGCAGCTACCAGAGAGTTCAGCTGCAGTTTCAGGCCACCACTTTGCTGGCCCTGACCTGGAGGTGATGGGCAGAGCATTCCTTTGCTAGTTGCCATTTTGTTCTCATTTCAACTAATTAAAAGCTTTTTTGAGCTTTGTATTTTGATAGCAATTTGATGCTTTGTGTTAGTTTTGCTCTGAGCTCTTTAGATTGGGTAAGGATATTTATTCCTGAGAACTTATTTAATCGGTAATTGCATTTTACTTAGGAAAAAACCCAGCTTATTTTAAAGGAAAATAATTAAAAACATCAGTTTACTCTTGATCATTTGGGGATTAAAAACTATATTTAATCATGCAATGGATTTTTATTATTTTTATTCTTGTATTATAGCCAGTGTACAGTGGTTTTATCTCCTCTTTGTACTTGCAATAACATATTATTTGACCATGAATCACTTTAATGGATTGAAACATAAGCATGTGAATTGAAAAATAGATACATTAGTCAAATCAATAAATAAATATGAAAATATATTTCCACTATGAAAAACCATCTTGGCTACTGTGTCCTCCAACTTGGACAGAGAAAGCTGAAATATATAGCTGTAAAATATGGCTTGCCGTGTCAACTAGCCAGTGCCTGCAGCCTAAAAGGAATTTTGAGCACTGGGTAAGTAGTATTTCATCAACAAAATCATAAAATAAAGACATTAAAATGAAGGAATGATTGAGTGCTGCAGGACGTTTGTAAAATCACCCTTCAGTCTGGGGCTGGAGTAGTTTAGTATTAGACATTGCATACTTTTCATATAAATTTGCTTACAAATAGCAATGCCTTAACAAGCAATATTGCCAGACTGCCCCTGTAGCAAATATTTTTTCACTCTGTTGCTAAACAAACTCTACTCATGTATTCTATGGTGTGGCTATAGTAGGTATAAATAATACATCCTTAATATTACAAAAAGAACACCGTGTAAACCCTCACACAGGGTATTAAGACCTTGCAATCACCTAAGACAGGTTTTGAGCTATGGAAAAGCCTCTTTTCATGTGTTTGCCATTGCAAAGGTCCATCCGTGGAGCTTTTGGAGCCCAGTTCTGCTTTATGGTACGCTGGGGTAAATCCAAGGTTTCCTTTATCTCAGGGAAGCTTGCTTGCGTTTGCACCATTCCAATAGCAGAATCTGGCCATTTCCACTGACATTTGTGTGACCTTTGTCCTAACAGGACTCTGCCTTCATATTCAGCTTCAGAGGCTGATAAACAACCTTTAGGGCTGTGGATCAGCATAAGCAGCTCAACAAAACAGAGATGCTAATTGTTCATGGTCTAGAAATAAAGAGGCTTCAGTGCCTTTTTTTTTTTTAGCTGACATACAGTTGAGAAAAGAGGAGCTTTCCATTTCCTTTCAAGTTGCTAATTAGCTATAAAGAGAATGACAAAAAAATACAGACTTCACCAAAGTTTATTTGCATTTTTCTACCTTGACATACTATGCAAATGTTAAGTTGTCATTTGCATATGACAAGAAGATCTGATATTATTTTACTTCAAGTCCCTTCAAATGCTGATAGAAAGTAAAAATGTGAACCTGTGTCTGATGCGTTTTATGTGGTTTCTGGGCTGCAGTGTTACTGTTTTTACTGATATATTTTGCATGTGAACCAGACTTTGCATGTAGCCATCCCAGATACCCTTGATGAAATGTCTTTGATATTAAATTTAGCTTGTGAGTATGCTTAGCACTACCTGTAAGCTGAAGTGGGTTGAACCTTCAGATTAAAAAACAAGAAAAAAAGTGACTGTGAACTTAAGAGCAACAGTTTTTTGGTTGGGTTGCAGTATAACAACTGCAAAATACTAATCAAAACAGCAGTTAGAAGGTATTGGAGTAAGGTAAAATGCTGTTGTATAAAACAAAGAAAAACCCACTTAAAAAAAATCGAGTTCGTGGCAAGACCTGCTTGCAATTAACTCCACCTATGACTTTGCATCTTCTTGCTGGGACACCCTCAGAGGTCCTTTGTGGTGCCCCAGGGAAGCGCTGGGCATCCAGCCTTGCTGGGGAGCTACGGCTGAGAAAACGTCCTCCCAGGATTGGGCTCCAAACACAAATGTCTCCTGAATCTCTGCAAACAATCACACTTCAAATTACTGTGCAGCTTTATTGTATTTTCAGCAATGTGCTTTGCTGGCAGGAGAGAGACAACTTCAGAGGTAATACCCTGGAATCTCTTCCTGTTATAGATGGCTGTAGCTCATATATATAATGTGATTATTTCTTTCATTAAAGGAACTAAATAATGTTATTAGATTTTGCTTTTTTTTAGCGCATCAAATGGTTTATTTTACCGAGGCTGGAATTATTCTTTTCCAGAAATCCCGAGGTCATTTATTATACAAAGCACCTTGCGTTTACAGAAAAGAAAGACAGCAGCTTTAGCTGTATTTCTTGTGTCTGCTTCCTCATTGCCTGAGTGTGAAAACTTTATTGCTCATTATCTACTGGGCTGTGATGAAGTGACAGATGATTTATTGGGAGCCAAAAACTGTGTTTCAATGGTGAACATTTTTATCCTTTTGTGCTGCAGCCTGCCAACCCCTCTAACTGCTGAGGCAACAAATAAAGAAAACTCACTGCTGGAGGGCCCTGCGACTATCACTCATAAATGTCCACATTTCAGATCCCACTCTGTTTCTAATTTGATTCAATTCCCTTTTGTTGCTTAAAAATTCAATTTGTTTAATTGAGCTGTTTGACAGTAAAATCTGAATTCCATGCATTTTAACCATTCATATTAAATTTCCTTCCACATAGTACTTTTATTAATGTGCTTTAAAAGAGGTCACTTTAATTTAAATTTGGTGACCTTACAAGCTTATAAAAAGATCTATATGCTATCCTTCTCAAACTGAAATTAAATTGAATAAATGTAAGATAATGTTACAGTAGATATTTCTGACCGAGGTTTGGAAATGAAACCTGCACTGAGATGCTGGGAAGCATTTTGTGCCCTTCCCAGCCTGCTCTCCACAGAAACAACACCGATGGAGCCTGGAACTTCCCGTGATGGGTCAAATGAACCATCAAAATTCGTGCTGAAGTTGCAGGGTTAGTTGTGTTGCTCTGTGTCTTTGTTTAATAAGTACCCTGTCTGTTGTTTCTTCCCTGGTTGTGGGTTTTTTATTTTTAGAGAGGGCTACATAGTTGGTTTTGGGTTTTTTTAGTGGTCTTTTTTTGACATTTAAATAGCTGAGAATCTTTTCCTTTAGGATTAATAAGAAATATCGGAACCGGTGCAAGACTTTAAGATTTAGTAAACTTTAATCTGTAAAATTTAATAGCAATATCCAAGTCATTATGAGTATATAGGATGCCGTATGGCTTTACAAACACTTTTAAGGAGTGAGTTATGTTACAAGAATGGCTTTGCTGTGTATCATTACGTCCAGGTAAATGCCAGGATGATGACATAATTGGTAGTTGGGAGTAAAATACAACCTCTGTAAAATGTTACTAAGGTAAATGTAGCAGGATTGTAATTCATTATACATAAACATGACTAGTAGTTATTTATCATTTTATGAAATATTGAATAACCTGAGCTGGCCGCGTTTCGCTATTTCTTCATTACTTTATGCGAAACTGTAATGACGCTCCCGTCACAGCTCGCTCCTTTTTTATTTCCCCTTAATGATTTACCAACACCGTCCCCCCGAATTCACTCAAGGTTCCTCTCCGACGCTACTCTTGATATACAAAGTCCTAAAAACTAGCCTCATTAGGAATGATATCCTGCCAGTTTCAGACGCTGACAAATTTACGGCTTCGGATTAAAGGTCATGTGGGCATTTCAGCCATGAAACCATTTCACAATACCTGAAAGCGTCAGGAAATACATTTTTGCACCGCGATGCCCGTTCTGTTAGTTTCTGCTAAAGACATACAGTAATAGTTTGAAAGCAACAAAAGCCTATTTTGTACCTGTTCAGCTTGCAAGTGTGTTAGCCCTAGGCTACTGTTTAACTTTTAACCCTCTTGTTCACACAGCGTACATGCATAAAACGACAATGTACCACATAATGAAGCAAAGCTGGCAACATTTGTTTTATACTGTTTGCTATAGGACACGCTTCTCTTCCGTTTTTAAAAGCAGTTTGGGAAGCAGAACAAAAACGAAGGCACCTTTCTCCGAAATGAGTGATTATGCTGGGTTTTCGCCCACCTTTAATAGCAGACCTGCTCTGCTTTCTGTATATTAACAGGCCTTTCAAGTGAAAAAGAAATAATTCAGCACAAAATGATTTTGAAGAAGAATTTCTTTTGCAATTCTTTTTCGGTGTCTGATTCTAAACCATTTTATCAAGCTTCCACTATATGTGCCAAACACTCTCTTGTCAGGTGTAGGATGAACTACAGTATAACTGTGAGATATTTCTTTCCCTCATAACAATCTTGAGCCATAGCCCATGATGAATTATTTGTACCATCACGAGGAAATTCCCCTCTTCTGCACTTAAACCCGGCAAAATTACACACCGATTGTAGCAGAGAAAACATCTGATGTGACAGCTGTATAGCACACGGAGATCCATTGGTCCATTGGTTAATCAGCAGATTTTAATGGTGCTGGGGAATATGTGGTAGCGGTGTCCTGAATTAGAAATGGCTCTGTGTTCTCACTAATGGGACAAATCTTCTACCTGTGGATGTAGGATTCCTGCTGTTTTAATGCCTTGAATGATTAAAATAAAAAATAAAGAAAAAAACCCAGAAAAGAAAAGAAAGAAAAAAAGAAAAAAGGAGGAAAAAAAAAGTGGAAAATCTGCCATAATTCAGAACACAAAAAGGAAATCCTGTAGATGAGTCAATTATATGGTTCCTAATGACCGTTCAGCCTGGAGGCCTTGTGCAAGGAGTGGAGGAAATAGGGGAAGATTAACTTGGTTAACCTTCTCCGTTTCCCTGTGCCAGGCAGGTCCTTCACTTACTGCATTCCCTCCTCTTTAACCCACACTGTTATTTCCCACTTCAGTCGGGGACAGACTGAATTTCTACAAATCTTTCCCAAATTTCATATATATTTGCTCTTTTCTTTGTGTTTTGTTTTTGTTTGTTTGTTTGGTTTGGTTTTAGTTTGTCGTTTTATGGGTTTTTTTGGTGGGTTTGGGTTTGTTTGTGGGTTTGTTTGGGTTTTTCTTGGTTTTTGGGTTTTATTTTTTTTACAATAACACTTAAGATGGTAGAAAAGAGTCCAACACTGCCTTGGAAAGTGAGATTTAGGGGGTTGGGTGGTTTCTATCTGTCATCATTCATGTCTCTCATCATATGCACAGGAAAATTAAGATCACAGTTTTCTTCAGCAGCTCATTATTAGGGATGTATCCTAGAAATTAGAAATCTCCCCAAGATTAAAAGTAAAATCTCAGAGGCCCCTGAAGACAGCAGTATCTTTAGTGAGCTAAAGGCCTGGCCAAGTGCAATAATGATAATGATAAATAACCATCATTTATTTTTATACATGCCCATATCATTTAGGACCTCATAGCGCTCCACAATAAAATCAAAGAAACATTAACTTGAAGTAAACAAATGACAAAACAAACATTAGCAGATGGGCAAATCAACAACGCAAATAAACAAATCAGCAGGTCAGAGGCTTGAAGGGAGGGATGAACAAATGCCTTCAGAGCAGGGACATCAGTGGAAGCTGCAAGACCAAATGAAGACCAAAAGGTTGCTTATCCCCCAATGTCCCAGTGTGCCTGGCACCCCTGGACTCGTTCAGAAAATGCTTTGGTGCCATTAACAACTTCCTGTAATCTAAATTTCCAATGGGAGATGGATGTTTGCAGCATTGCCCTTTTTTTTCCCAAGCCCTGAAGGTCCCTAACCACCTCCTGGAAGCCTGGTCTGCAGGCACAGCTGGATAGAGGCACCACCTATGTTAGGCTGAGGAGGACAGTGGCAAACTGCATAAATCTGAGCTCTGGACAGGCTTTTTTGACCTACCTTCAACACTGACCCCCTGATTCAAAGAGAATGTAAAACAAAAGAGGAAAACCTTGTGAATCTTTTTTGAACCTTTGCTCTGGTGAACAGGGCTTGTGCATCTAAGGCTGTGGAGTCTCCTCTAGAGACTTTCAAAACCCACCTGGACCCATTCCTGGGTGTTCCTGATTTGACAGGAGGGTTGGACAAGATGATGTCCAGAGGTCCCTTCCAACTCTTAACCTTCCAATGATTCTATGATGCTGTGATCTGCATGTACCAGGGGTTGTGAACCTCTCACATGCCTGATTCCCAAGGAATAAATGGTCCGTAGGTGAGATACAGTCAGCATAAGCATTTTTTTTGTCAAGACAAGTAGGATTTTGCTGCTGTGTAGAGAACACTGTTTACTACTGTCACTGATACTTGTAGTACAGTTGGACTTAAGACTTTACTACATGAAGCACCAAAAAAAGGCTTACTGGAAAATTTCCTTCTCTGAAATTCTGGAAAAATATCTCGATAAAGCATTTAATGAAATAAATTAATTTCAGTTCATTATTCTCACTGTATGGTAGCAACCCCTACAGCTAAATATGAGGGACTGTACAAATCTGGCATGTCAACAGACATGAAACTCATTGACCTGTGATAGTAGATGATCCTCAGCCAGGCATAATCTATTTCCTTTGGTTTTATTCAAAATCTGTGAAGAGGTTGCAGAGGAAGGGAGGTACCTTCACCTAACCCTTGTTTAGTCTGAAAACACAAAGAAGCCTTAATGCTCATGGGAATGATGGAGTTGCTCCTTGAGGCATCCTCTCTGTGTTCATTTGTATTTAAGAGCTTACTTTTGGTGTGTGATGATCAACTGCTAATGACTTAGCCAGAGACTGCAAATGAGGATTTGTTTATTTTTTAAAATATGTTGTATAAGGACAGAGTTTAGGTGAGGTTTTGGGTCAGTATAGGTAAGGTCAGTATTTCAAACTCACTCTGGAATGAGATGCAGCTAAAACATGACATATGCAATTAGAAGACACTTGAAAACTGCATATTGACTTGCCTTTGGATGTTGTTATTTGTACTTAGTGGCACTGGGAGTGAGGATCTCAGAGCATTATGTGCTGTGAATGTTGACAGTGAAGGCAGAGGCCTACTTCTGAACAACATGGAAATGAGTGTGTTGGGAAAAGAGGAACAAGACCTGGATAGGAGGAAGTAAAAAAGCAACAACTGCTGTTTGTGAGCACGATGAGCATCACTAACCTCTGTACAATAACCTCTGAACCATCACAGATCTTTATTTTAGTGTCAGTATCACAGCAGAGGTTTTATTTTAAGGTAGCATATGAGACCATATGTTGAACTGTGGGTTCAGTTTTGGACCCCTCACTCCCAGAAGGATATTGAGGGACTGAAGCATGTCCAGGAAGGACAATGAAGCTGGGGAAGGGGCTGGAGCACAAGACTGGTGTAGAGTGTCTGAGGGAACTGGAGTTGCTCTGCCTGGAGAAAAGAAGTCTCAGGGGAGACCTCCTTATGCTTAACAACTCCCTGACAGGAGGCTGGAGCCAGGTGGGGTTGGGCTCTGCTCCCAAAGAGCAAGAGATAGGATGAGAGGATATTGCATCAAGTTGTGTCAGGAGAAGTTTAGGTTGGAGCTGAGGAACAATTTCCTCCCCTGCAGGGTTGTCCAGGGCTGTCCCAGGCTGCCCAGGGCAGTGGTGGAGTCCCCGTGATCCCTGGAGGGGTTCCAAGCCATGAAGCTGTGGTGATGAGGGACGTGGTTTAGAGGTGCCCTGGCAGTGCTGGGTGAATGGTTGGATTTGCTGACCTTAAAGGTTTCCTCCAGCAAAGACAATTCTGTGGTTATATGAATCTTGCAGGATGGAAGGTAAAGAATAGCAAATAACAAAACCAGTGCTGTTCTTACAAGTAAAATTTGAATGAATCTTAACAAAAAAAAACAAAGCATTTTTCTTATGTTTTATGCTTATAAGCATTAAAAAAATATGTGTGAGCATACTTAAACCATATTCTTTTTCCTAATTTCTATCATTCCAGACCTTTATGGTGAGGTCATCAGGAGAAGAGTCTGGACTGAAACTGGATGACTGTGCCACACCAGTCCTGGGCTTCCCTGCTGACCATGTGGAGCCCGTGCTGCTCCAAGGAAACCATAACTAGGTACCGTGTGCCTGACAATCAACCTGCAGTGACTATATTTAGATTATTTAATGCCACAAAAGTAAATAAGTCATGATTGCCAAATGGGCAAATCTAATGTTCTTTAATGCACTGGAGTAGCCATAAAGCATGACATGTCCCCGAGCTCATGACAGTAACTTCTCTTTGCAACTTTGGACATTGTAGGACTAAGAAACGCTGCTGACAGACATGTTCCAGGTCATAGAACAAGATTGCATGATCAATAATGTTGAAAGCAAACTTCAGGGCCAGAAATACAATTCCTGACATCAACATGACAGAGAGATGCCACTAGACGTTCAGTGTGGTGAGGGTTCTCTGCAGAGACTGTCATGGTCTGGAGTGCTGAGCAATAGTTTTATTTCAGAGGTGTTTTTCTACTTATATTTGATACAATAAAGTGTAGAAGGAGGTGTGTGTGGGGCATGGTACCCTCAGGAATAGAAGGCAAGGTGCCATCTGCCACACTGCTCTCCTGAGTGTCCATGTTTACATTACCTGTAGCATCAACATGTTTTGGAGATGTCATTTCACCACACCTGGTGTACTGTGTCCAGCTCTGGAGGCCGCAGCACAACAGAGCCAGGGAGCTGGGGGAGCGGGGCCAGAGTTGCCCCAGCAATGCTGGGAGGGCTGGAA
>VWZY01011425.1:51919-74231 GCA_013399075.1 Chloroceryle aenea | reverse complement strand
GGGGTTTCCAAGCCATGGAGCTGTGGTGCTGAGGGATGTGGTTTAAGGGCCTGTCAGAGAGATGGGGACAGACTGTTTAGCAGGGCCTGCTGGAACAGGACAAGGGGGGGATGGCTTTGAAATAAAAGAGAGAGATTTAGACTGGAGAGAAGGAGAAATTGTTGGTGCTGAGGGTGGGGAGAGGCTGTCCCAGGCTGCCCCGAGAGGTGGTGGCTGCCCCATCCCCGTCCCCATTGCAGGGGAGGTGGCCGGGGCTCTGAGCACCCTGCTCTGGCTGCAGATGGCCCTGCTCCCTGCAGCGGGTTGGACCAGATGATTTTAAAGGTCCCTTCCAAACATTTTCTGATTTCATAGCCAGGAGAAGAAATGCAGCAGCTTTGGACAGGGCATGTGTAACATGAAAACATTAAAAATATTTTTGCTCATATTAATAACTTTTAGATGTACATAAAGGTTCAAAATGAAGAAAATTATATGAAACAAATAATTAATCATGCCTTTGGATGTCCACATGATAAATTTCTCGATCTGGTTATTTTGAATGATGCAATAGACTTCACAATCTATTTTCAAGAGGCTTCACTTGGCAGATATGTAGATGACACTAAAACTGGCATCAGAAGTGACAGAGTTTCACAGTTTGCAGAGAGACACGTGAAGGTATGGAAGCACATGTCCAACTGTTGATGAAAGTTATGTGAATTGCTTTGAGAGCTGTGGCTTAACTCATCTCTCATTTCCATCCATCATATGCACATCTTCTGTGCTGGCTTCGTGGGCACAGGTGGCCCCTCTCTCCGCCTTGGAGAAAGCATTTTAAGGGACATGAGATGTCAAGAAGTGGAAATGCTTTATTCCAGTGGGTTAACCTGAACACAGAGATGGAGCTCAGTGTTACTAGGCATAACCTTACCTTGTTAAACACCACATATAGGAATATGACATCTGAAAGTCAGGGCTTTTTCTTGGAAAAAGCAGGAGCCTGCTTGGAGGATGCTGCTGCAGCAGCCCTATCCATGCAGCAACTTGTTGGGGTGCTTCTCTTAAAAAGGTTTATTTTCCACATTGTGTAACCTGGCAAAAGCAATTTGCTCCGCACCCAGACTTGGCATTTGAGATCTCAATCTGTGTGTAAATGTTTCGGAGACTTAAAAACAAAACAGAATTGTGTTGATTCTAAATTACAGAGGAAAAAAACAACAACAACAGATAAATAAAAGATTGTTTTGTCCTTGCCTTGTGGTGCTCCTTGCCCTTCTCCTACTGAGACCTTAATTTACAGGGAGCTCTGCACAGGCAGCCCCTCTGCTTGCAAGCAGGAGAACCTTCTTGTTTTCAACCCAGTCGAATCTTGGGTGCCCAAGAGCAGGTTAATTATTTAAACATTGCACAGTTTTAAAAACAAGAACCAGTAGCAAAATCTGGCTTTAACTCTGAATTCAGGTTCTTGTGCTTTCTCAGAGTTTGGGGTGGTCAAACCTGAGGTTTTGGGTTGAATCCAACCCAATAAAACCCACTATGTTTTATTTTTATGTTGGCTAACTGCTATATAGGTTTCTGCTTCTTGGTATGCTGAGACTTCATAAAAGATAAAATCCTTCCCATGGCTGGATTTTAATATAGTTTTCCTGAAAAGCACACAGCCTTTTAGACTCTATTTTCAAAATGCACCACTTAAATTATGCCATGTAAAAAAGCCGATAGTCTGGGAATAGTTTAGATGTTCAAAACCACACGTGTGTGCCCATTGGCCCATGTGAGCGGGTGGCTGTCCCACTGAATTTCACCTTTCCAAATGTCATTTCCTCAACAGAACAAACCCTGCGAGCTCTGAAATCTCCTTAAGCCCCAGACCTTGTCAAGGCTTTTGCAGGCACTTAGTGGTAAGAACCAGGTCACCCTGAAGAAGTTTGTGTTTATGTCAGTATCTCCAGGGCAACCCCATCAGTGCTTTAACTGGGAGGACTGGCAGTGGCAGTGGTGGCTGTGGGAAGGTCCACCTGCAAAAGCACAGGTCAGTTACAAAGGCTTGTATCTGGCAGTAGTGCTTGCTTCTACAAAATGCTTTTTGTGATGACTGGACACCCCCAAAAGGGATGAGGCTCTTTGGTTTCACTCTTTGCCACCACTCGTACCCTTCCCTCACTTGTGCCTTCTAAACAAGATCTATTGTGGGAGAGTTGGGGAGAAGAAAACCTTGACTCATTCTAAGGGTCTATTGTAAGGAAAACAGTTAACAACCATCTGAGTGGTCTTTACTAGCTCTTGTAGCTCATGAGGAGGATTGAAATTATATAAACAAAGTGGCAAAGTGTTTACAGCAGCCCTGAGGTTGTCCACACTCCTGGTACTGCTCATATAATTTCAAACATTAATGCATCTTTGGGTACCCAAAAGCTTAAAAACATTTATTTTTTTTCTCTAGGTAACTTGGGTACATTCACAATCTCCTTCCCAGGAAGCACTCTGGGGCTATCGTTATTATTTAGGTATTTTCATCCCCATTTATCCACAGACAGAAAAAATCAAGGTACAAAGAAATGAAGGCAATATCACGCATGGGGTTAATCTGTACGAGTCGATCCCCGGAACAGGATTGTCCACACGGTCAAAACTCAGCCTTGGCTGCTTCCTGGGATCTGGGCCAGCAGGGCAGGGCTGCCCCAGACCCATCTCTCCCAAGGAACGCTTGAGCTCCTCTGCAACCTCTCCTCTCCCTTCCTGCAGCCGCCTTTATGTCCCTGGCATAAATCCTCTTTACTTGGGCTTTGTGTCTGGGGGCCGGCAGCGGCATTTGTTCCCAGACGAGGTGCAGTGCTGAGGCTGAGGGGAAACCAGGGGAGGGGGAATACATGCATATCTATATATATTTATACAGGTATAAATACATTAATATAAAATATATGCATCCCCCCTAACCACGTGCAGACACGGAGGGAGATTTTTGACTCCAAATTGTCAGGCTTTAATAGATTTAAATCAGTCTCTTATTGCTATTTTAACCTATTTTTTCGTGCGTGTTTAGTAACAACAGTCATCTTAAATTGTAGTGGCACATGGCCAGAGGGAAGAGAGGTGTTAATGAGACTCACTATAAATGGAAGGAGCTCGGGAGTGACAGTTTTCTGGAGCACTGTTGGCATCGGATCGAAGAGACAGGTGGTGGCACAGGGCTGACCGATCACCTCAGATAATGATGAAAGAGGAGTGACAGGGGTGAAAGATTCAAGGACCACTGAAGAATGGTGCGGGGGAAGGCAGGGGCCATCAGCCAGCCCCGACAGGCACGGCCGGCTCCCCGCGCGCCGCTCGCTCCGGTGAAATATGAGAGGGGCTGATAAGGGGGAAGCAGAGTATTATCGATATCAGATGTGGAAATGAGTGGACTTAGTAACCTATCTACCATTTGGAGTAAGTATTTACGGTTTCCATGACCAGAATCAATCAGGTTTGAAATTCATTCTTATTTGGCAGAGGAAATGTGCACTTAACCTTTACATTCGGGGTCTGCTGATGAATATTGACCTAGAAAAATATCCCAAAGGTGTTTGGCCCAACGAAAAGTTATTTAATAATTTCCTAAATGATTGCTGCACCCCAGGGACTAAATATTTAGATCGGAAATCCTAACTTTAGATGGGTGCCGGACCAGGGTGCAGATTATTGCTACACTGAGAGCCCTCCAACCTCTCATCAACCAGCCATAAATCAGGGGGATGGAGGAGTTCAGACAGAGCAAATTCTGGTGACAGCCACGTGATGGACTCACGGGGGAGAAAATGAAAATTCATTCCCTGACAACCTGCTACAGGCTGCAGGTATGGCAAGGGGGAGAAGCTAAATAGATCTGTATCAGCTGCGAGGATGGCAGACCCCCATCGTATGGAAATGGGCGAGGAAAGGAGGTGAAACCCAAAGCTGCACACAAAAAATGCTAAAACGTCAGAGCGGCTGAATCACCTGAGCGAAGATTATATAAAAATGTAAATTGCCTGCTCCTGACCCAATCGCGTTTAAAAATGAAGGGACAAAGAGTGACAGGAAAGGTGCTATTATTACAGATTCAGGGTGATGCACAGTCACTGCTCAGATTCCTCTTCGGCAGCGGCTGGGAGGCAAGCTCAGGCGCTGCGAATAATTTCCCTGCAACTGCCCTCTCCTATTTATACACCCGATCCCGAGGCTTTGGGGATGAAGGGAAACGATCTGCTGGATTTTAACAGGCTTCTGAGCAGGATCCATGCAAATCTGCTCTACGTGGGGATTTCAGTCCCTGGATTTTTTTTCTTTTTTTTCTTTTTTTTTTTTTTTCTCTTTTAATCCAACGGAACTTATTCCAGATTTTCAGTGTGCAGTTAAATATTAAATTCACTTTAAAGAAAGATTATTTTATAAAGCTCTTCTCGCTTATGCGAGAGTAATGATCTCAAAGATGAGCAGGAATTGCTCTGAAAAGCACAGACTGCTTGGCTTTACAAAAGATCTCGCTAATGGGTTAGATCAAGTATTGTTATCCCTAAAATTAAATGCCAGTGTTTAAAACTTCATTTTTATAAGAAAAACTTGCCATTAATAATTTTTAAGGCTCTTGATTAAATAACTAAAAGTGCATTATTACTGGGTTAATAATTGCTTTAGATATGTTCAGATTTTGGTCATTTTCCCTGCATTATTGCAGCACAGAGGCAAAATTTCACTCATATATTTGACTTAAATGACAGTCTTTTGGGATTTGCAACAGAAATTATAACTTCTGCTGCAATTTACATGTTAAGTTCTGTAACCCCGTGGTAGTTCAACCATTTGTAAAAGAACAGTAGGTGGCCTAGTGGTCTAATATTCAATGAATAATTTTATCTTACATCAAGCATAAGGTCCAGTTTAATGTTTCATTACATTAAAATTGCACCGGGTGACATAAACTTTGTAATTAAAAGAGCATAACTTTTCCAAAATGGTACAGATGACTCTCTTGAAGAAAAAAAACACAGCACATCTAATCAAGCTGGTGTAAAGCGAGTCTGGTTTTGTGTGTACGAGGTGCTACCTGTTGAAAACAAGCTGTGTTGATTGTCACCACCTGTCTATAGCACTTGGGGATATAATTCCTTGATATTTGATATCCAGGAAGTCACACTCTCAGTGGATAAAAGAGCAAAAACACCCACGAGGTGCCATCTCTGTGGGATGTTGACTTCCTCAGGTGCAGTGGTGGCCTCATCTTGGTGCAGTGGGGTGTCTTGGGCTGTGACTGCCTTTGGCAGCAACAGTAAGGTGCTGTGGCCTGGCTGTGCTGAAGCGTGGCACCAAATGGGACAGCCAGGGAGGCTTGGAGAGTGTGTCCTGCGGAGCAGCACAACAGGGTGAGATGCCCTCAGGCCCTGGGAGTTAGGAGAGGCACCGCATCCCTGCGAGCAACCCCCAGGGCACATCAATCTCCACTTCGAACTGCTTCTTAATGTCCCGAGAGCTTTCCAAAGGGAACTGCACCACAGTATGGTTTTGCATTAGCTTTTATTTGTCTTTCTAGGTATTACCATTAGTCATCGTTAGTTATGAGGCAATGGCAGATATCAATTAGAAGATGAAGTATGACCAAAGTCACGTGCAGGTGGTAATGGAGCTGCTGCAGAATTACCTTCTGGCAGCACTTCAGTGTGGTGTCTCCACTCTGCTGTGGGCATTTTGGGTGTGTAGAGCTGATGCCTCTGGCTCTGGCTTTATTTCATTGTGCTTTCTTCTGTTTGTTTCCTTGGAGTGAGCTGAATCAGTGAACTTGTCCTTGTTGAGCCGGACTGAATAGACCAACGGTATGACATAGGCATCTGGGCTTAGATCCTTGCTCTCTTTTACCCTAAATTAATTGTCTTGCTCATTTAAAATTAAAATACTGGATTATTCCATAGGTATAAACAAAAGCAGGAGAAGACTGCTGGGGGAAATGTTGGTCCTGGCATAAAAACCACACTAAAAAAGCGGGAAGACACTCTAATGTCTCAAAATGGTTCCAGTCGTTGCTTCATAAATTGCAGTCTCTGAGCTGATGCTCAGAGAGCCCTTTGAAGGGCAGGTAGGTAATGGGAGTTTCATTGCACAGATCCCCTTATTGTCCTAATAGAAAAAACAGGGTAATTGTAACGGGTTCAGGAGACCCGATATATCTCAGTTCTTGTGTCAGACACAGTTTGCTAGATACAGTGTTAATTGATGCATTAGGTGGAGTTTAAGATACATTACCTAACTACTTTTTATTGTTCTTTGAGATAAAGCATTGCATTAACCCCGTATTTCCCACTGAGATTTATTTTTCCCTGCGAGGACTGACGCCTGATGATACGAGGGCGGCATGGGATGCCAAGAGAAACAAAAGCAGAGAATAAAGGCATGGAAAAGATGCCTGAAGATGCAGATTCCAACAGGAAAGACAAAAAAGAAAAGGAAATCTTTGAAAATATCGCTACACTCAACTCTACTCCACCTGCCCAGATTTTAGAGGTATCTAATTCATCCCCATCCCCTTCTGCTTACCCCAGATTTGCAGACCCCAGGTGGCTGGAGCCCCCAGCCTGGTTTCCCAGTATGGTGTGGGGCTTGGTTGCATCTCTTCCTCTGTGCCCTGGGTGGGAGCGAGCCAGCACGCCGCGAATGCGCTGCATGTTCTAAAAATAAAAGCCCGGATTCAAACATGATGTATCTCCTTTGATTTCCATGCAGATACACCAGGAATGAATGTATCTATTATGTTGGGGTCTGCTGGAATGTTAATTTTGAACGTCATTTCTCTCAATCTATAATTATATCTTCTTTGTCAGAAAGTAGGAATTTCTTAGAGCAAAAGGATTAATCTCAGTAAGTGTTTTCAAACAGTTTGAGTTAGGTAGTTTCTGTAAGACTATCATTTCTTTTCTTTTAAGCCAGTTAAATTTTGCCCGAGGCTAATATTTTATACCCAGAGTAAATCTTACTAAAATTAAGAAGCAGAACATACAGCTGCCCTTATTCCTGGCCCACAGATGTTACCAAAATCTGATTTAAAAAACCCTTAATCTTTTGCTGCACCTTTTCATTAGTGTAATAATCATTTTTGCCAAATATCTGGCAGATGAGGGTGGAAAAAAAAGTGAAAAAGATGAGGTTTTGATGATCAGCATCTTTGAAAAGACTCGTTGAACCTAGTGGGAGAAATGAGGACTTGGGGTAATCCATGTGCTGAAATATTTTTGCTTCTTTTTCTAGAAAATGTGCAATTTGGTCAGGCAGAAAAAATTGAACAGAGCCTTCCAAGCAATAAATCACTGGATTGCTGGTGACATTCATACAATGCGGATATAGTGTTAACTGTATGAGTCAGACAGCCCTTACTGCACTCAGCCTGTTCCTAGGAGGTGACCTTGCCACGGTGTAGTAATCAATCATTCTGGCACAGGACACACTGTTTTTGTTTAATATTACACTATTGGAATATATAGTAAACAAAGTGCAAAGGAAATTTCGAAAGCAAGCACTCTATAAGGTGTGCTGTAATATTTTGCAGCCCGAGGAGTGCCAACAGCGTACTCTGCGCCCTCCGTGTGCCTTCAGATTACCAACTTCAGGCCGTTAGCAGCAGCAAAGCATATGTGACTATACTCAAATACTTCAACTGTCTCCACAGCTCGAGAGGAACAATTCAATGGAAATATGAAGTTAGGATTACAAAAAAGATTTACTACCAGAGACGCTGCAGTCTAACATTTCTTATTTTGGCACTTTTATACAGCGTATACATCACGATTTTCCCAGGCAAGTGACAGAACAGCAACATCCCGAACTGCCTGAAAAAAAAAAATTAAGCAAACAAATCTTAATTAACTAGTAAAAATTCTTTTAGGGTACGATAAGCGAAGTGTTGCTGCTTATAGCCAAGAGGTTATATTGGATTTCCATGCGTGAGTTATACCATGAGCCAGTTAATTCATGAAGTTTGCTGTCAGTGAATAGGGTAAAAGAAGACAAAGGCAAACTCTTTGGAATGAAAGTGAAATATATTTGGTTCTTACTGTTTCCACATACAGTAGAGATGAAAGATAATGCAGTGGTAATTGAGTATATAAAACTAACTTGTCAGGGCAGCAACATTAACATCGAGTTTGCTCTGGATTTTCACAAGTGTGAACCACTACCTACGTGTTTCAAAGAGCTGAAGAATCAAGTCTGTTATGCTGAAGATTTTGTTAGGTGTAAATGTGGACATACATCATACTGCATCCTATTATTTCCTCCTGGTCCTGGAGCCACTGGTGAGCCATAGGACACTGATAAGTGATCTGGGACACTGCTTGGGGTGGGCACACGTGCCCGTGTGCTCCCACATGTACAAAAAGCCAAATGGCTTGTAAAGGGAGCGAAGGCGAGCAGCGAGCGTGCAAAGTTTTGGCCCTGGGTTGCAGAGGGAGACAGTTGTGGTGATTCTTTCCAAGGTGATCTGTAGGTTTTCTTCAAAGGGGTTGGATGCTCTTTCAACTTTAAACGGTTGAGAAATGCTGCTCTAAAGTGTCCATCACCGGGAGATGAATTGTGCTTTCATAGCAGCGTGCCCTGATGGAGCAGGGTTGGGGCTGCCTGCTCATGGCAATGGGGCTGCACCGGCACCTACCCCTTCTCAGCTGCTCTGCGTGAGCAGAGGTACTGCTGGACAAAATCTTCATGCTTTCATATTTTTCCATAATATTCAGGAGATGGAAACTATTTGGGCAATGTTAACACCTTACTCCATTTTTAAGCAGCTCCTAAGGGAGCATGAGGAGTCCCAGTCAGTAAAACCATGGTCCGGCCCTCGGTGGGGAATGAGGATGGGCAGAGCTGGCCCCACACTGAGAACCAGCCATGAGAAGCCCATGAGTTAGCAGACTTTGAGCTTTAGAGGCAGTGCCAAGCAGGCTCTGTACCCTCACTTCTTGTCCCCAGAAGCCTCTGGAGTGATTCTGAGTTGCACAGCCTGTGAGATATCAATGTCACCTTCACACAGGAGGACACAGGAGTTGTACGTAGTTATGGTTATACCTGGGCAAAAATAAAGTTGCAACCTGGTATTTCAGCCCATGCCATGGGGTTTATGTTTCTGCTTGGGCACCGGAGCTGAATCCTTTTCTCCCCAGATCAGCACATCATGGGCAGGTTTGGGCTGCTTGCAACCAATTTGGTGACCAACCCTATTAGCTGGCCCACAGAATGTGCCATCATTACAGGGCTATGTATTTCGTATCATAATTATTTATTGTCCTGACAAAAGAGTCAGAAGGTCTTGGCATCACAAGCAGAGGGTTATGGGATGCATGAAATGCACTCAAATTCTGTATTCTGCCTTTTCACCCGCTGTTCATATTTCTGAATATGAGCCAAGAAGGGGAGAGAAGGATCTAAGTGCTCTCTCACTTTATCCATGAGCTCATAGGTTTCTTTAGTTTCAATATCCATGCAATAGAAAGTAAGAAAACCCAGCTTTCTAGTAAAGCCTTGAGTCAGTGTAAGTTTACATGGGCGTACCTGAAAGGAGAGCTTGGCATAGTATTAGGGAAAGCAGCAAATTAAATACATTTCCCAGGACATTTCATTTTGCAATGAAGTTCTTGGCAACAACATTTTTGTTTATCTGTCGTCAATGCTAAAAACCAGGCTGATGCCATTTTCCTGGAAGAAAGTATTGCAGAAATATACATCAGTTATGTTAAAAAAAAAAAAAAAAAAAAGAGAGGAAAAAAAAAAGTGTTTTGAAACTTTCAGTATATTAGTTTCAGATAAGTGTGACTGTTGTTCCCAGTAAATATTAAATTGCAGTAGAGATGCTTACTGTTAGATGCTGACTGGTAATGATGATTTTATCTGAGTTGGTTAATTATTCTAGAAATAAATGTATCCGTTCGAGGCAGTGATGTTTTATGTTGTGTGAGTGTTAGCTCTACATTATTAGTCCTTACATGAACAAGGAGCAGTTATTATCAGACGCTCAACAAAGCCTTAAAATAATAAAGCTCTGCTTAAACTTAAACCACTCGCTTTTCTAGGTTAATCGAAACAAGGAAGCCCAGGGAAAGACACTGCCAGGTTAACCTGGATTCAGTGTACAAACACTATAAAACCCCGCACCGGTTCCCTCCCAGAATCACATTACATACCGATTGCAATGCCTCAAATCAGTTGGGAATGATCATTTTCGCTCCAGTACCGCTACGGTGTCCCACCTCCTATAGCAGTAATGGGTGTCAGGTACTGTTTGGACTAGAAAGGATTAAGCTATCACCCCCCTGCTGTGTGTTAATTTATTGCTTCAGACATTTTCATATCTGATTCATTTTCACCCGCATCCGCCGCTGCTCGGTGAAGTTGAGCGTCTCGGCAGCCGGAGCAGCCAGCAGCCGGCACCGCGAAATGGCTTCGGTCTGGGGGCACGGTGCCGGCATCGCCGGGGGAGAGACACGGCAGCCAACCTGCCAGCTCCTCAGGAAACAAGAAAGGAGATTGCGACGAGGTCCTGGTGCTAGACATCATTCCATAATAGTGTTATTTCCTCAAAAAAAACAAAGGGTCACCACCACGCACAAACTACATAAAAAATGTTGTGTTGAGGGTGGGTTGCTTGGGTTTTTTTTGTTGTTCTTCTTTTCTCCCCTGGTTTTATTTAGTGATTATGCAGAACCTGACAGAAAGGTGTTTATTTCTGTTTGTAAATTGAATGCGCTGGGTGTTTTTCTCCAGCTTTGCCCCAGGCTCTGTTGGATGTGATGATGGAGCTGGAAGCCGAGGCAGACACTGGAGGAGCGTACACGAAGGGAATCTGGCTGGAAAACAAAGCCATGTTTTGTCATTTTATGCCTCTCAAAAGTCCCACTCCGTGCAGGCAAAACGTGAGTTAATACACATTAAACAGGACAAGTAAAGTGAAAAATTAAAATGCAAAAATAAACAGCAACCTCTTTGGAAGCAGCGGGGCCATCCCCAGCATGTGAGTGCAATGGGGCCACCAGCCAGAGAGCAGAATTGGCTCCAAAGAAACCACCTCCTGCCACCCAACTCCAGTCAACCACCCGGGATTGTTCTCCTGCATCCCTTTTCCACCCTGTATGTGACACATGGGCGATGGAGAACCTCACAGTGTCATGTGTGTGTTGCACACGGACCCCTCTGCTGGTTTAATTTTACACATATCTATTGCACATACACAAATAAATTCTCCCATACCATTTTATTGAATTTCTAGTGAGTTGGCAGACTAAAGTGATTTTTAACACTTCTCGATTGGATTTATGATTTCTATGTCATCCACCCTGCTTCTGACATTAGGAAATGTTCAACATGAGGGAATCGTTCACTGGTTCTTTTAACTACACTATAAAACATTTTAGTCTCCTTTCTTTCAGAAATCCATAAATGGCTAATTTAATCACAGCCTTGCAGCAGAAACCCCCAGTTTCTTCTGCTAATTACGTGGTGAAGTTTTGGTGCTTAAATCATTATGATATGTTGGGGATATGATAGGTAGGGAGAGGACTGTTAGGCCTCAGTCACCGAAGTCCAGATCATGAGTTGGTTCCCAAAGCACGAGGGTCACCTGTGCTTGGTTCCTCTCTGTGGGGCATGTAACATGATATCCCCAAATGATGTTTTCAGGAGGTCCAGACAAACCTGGGAGCTTCCCATGTTATACTTTTCCCAAGCTGAGGTTTTCCAGCCTTCTGGAGCAGGGACTTACTCTTCCCCCTCCCTGGCCTAGTTGGACTCTACGATCTTAAAGGTCTTTTCCAGCGGAAATGATTCTATGACTGACTTTGTTTTTCTGACAAATTAGCACCAAGCCAACCACAAAAAAGCTCTGCAAGCCATGCGTGCTGTGTTGTTGACTGAGCCTTCCTTCCTCCAAGGTCCATCCAGCCAAAGCATGCTTGAATTCCAAAAGTACACCAAGCTGGGTGGTGAGAGGGCTGATGGCTGTGTGAAAGTGTCGACCATTGCTTGGCAAAAACTCCAGATCATTACAACTGTTAAACCTTTTGCTTTTCTGACCTGAAACTTGAGCTCGTAGGGTTTTGTGCTCTCCCAAGATGTTTTTTGCTGAAGCAGACACCTTGGAGCAAGTGCTTCAAGCTTATTCCTCACTTGCAAACTACAAGTGGTGGGAGCTACAGACACTGTCCTCATCATTCTTGCATTGTGTGGTTTGAAGCCTGGATCAAGCCAAACCCTTCTGAGAGTCCTGATGGTTGGTTGAAAGCTTTTTAAGCTGTTTTATCAGTTTTATCTGTGTAGAGAATTGCCTAAACCTTTGGACTCTGTATATGGTTTTATTGGAACTCATTGAATCTGGTACTCACAGAGATCCACCGTTCTTAAGGTTTTCTTTCATATTTTGTGGTTTCTGCAGTGAATAATTTATGATACAAATACAATTTCTATGTTCTGGCCAAACCCAGGAAATAAAACTGAATATCCCTCAAAATGTAGATCTTTGGCTTGTTCTCCAGATCATGCCTTAATTCTCACAAGCAGCTTTATGTCTTTCCAGCAAAAATATCCATATAATAATGGGATACAATGTGTATACAATGCAAATAATGATGGATATAATAAGAGGGGTGACCTGTGTCTGTAACTTTGAACAGCACTCAGTTTTTTTCTGTCTCCCAAACTTATCAGCCTGCCTGTGAAGGTCTTGGGGAAACACCCTCCCCTTTCTGCCTTCACTGGGACATCCCAAGCCCTGGTGGTCTCTGGTGAGATCTGCCTTAATAACACACTTTGGGTGATTTTTTTCTATATATTTTCCACTTTTTAAAGAAAATAGCATCTGTTCCACACAGCTAACCCTAGTGTGGTTCTCAGAGCACTTCTGCATGCTTGGGTCTGTTTGTCGCATCACATCTCCTGTTCATTGCTCTCTGCACTCCCATCCTCAGACTTGTACCCTTCTCCTTCCCTCCTCCCTTGACCATACTTTTTTGGGAGTGTTTCCAGCCCCCGTTCTCATTTTCTCCATCTGTCCCTCCCAGTGCCTTTCCCACAGACCCCAGCAGAACACACGGTGTCACGCTGATGTGGCACCTGATGGAGAATCCTGATTTGCAGATGTCACCGCATACACTGGCTATATCCTATCCCGAAACTTAATCTGTAATAATCAATATCAGCACGCAGAACCATATGCTCCATTAACTACAATTTACATTTGATAATATACTGTTTTTCTTCATTAGGACGCTGCTCCCGTCACGACGTGCTTGCTTGGGGTGATGCTTGGTGACAGAAAACCATTGTCCAACTTATTCTTCCTTGAATCCATACCCTGGTCTATGTCCTGGTTGACATCCTGCTCCAATGTCAGGCAGGAGAGATTTTCTTGTTGAATAACCAAAAGTCATTTTTTCAGTCAAGTTACTACTGATTTACCTGGGGGTAAATGAGACTTGTGATTTCTGGGAAAATGATGAGAAAGGAGCTGGCTAATGGGCAGTCATGGCCAACTTCAAGAAGCAATAGGTATTTGGGGAGCAAAGGTTAAGTGAGGATAGTGAAAGCGCAGTGAGAAGAGTGAATAAAAGCTACTAAGATGTATTATTCCTTAACTAGTTTTAATTCTCAAGGGTTAATAAAACGTATGGGTGTGTAATGGTGTGGAAAGTCAAGGAAATGTCAGAGCCACGTGCTCAAGTATCTTCAAATGTAACTTTGGATCTTAGCTTTTGGGAAAGGCACACCACAATATTCCATCAGAGTAAGGGGTAAGCCCAGGACTTACGTGTGGTGACAATTTACTAAAATCTGATTGGTAGTATGTGGATTTTGGTGCATTTGCTCATTAGAAAAGGATAACTAACGACAAACCCACTCCTGCTTTACCCTCCTGGGGTGTTCCTGGGAGCTGGACCTGATTTGGTGCATTTTTGACCCGTGCACAGTCCATATTGAAGCTGATTTTACTGAAGGGGGTGGGTATTGTGGTAGGTGCAGGGACACCACAGCACTGGTGAACTCAAGGCACTTACTCACCCCAAGGTCCCCTTTTAGATCTCCCATGGACATCCTCCATCCTCCACTTGGGGAACAATTTCCCCCTAGTAGCTGGAATTTTTTAATAGGCAGACTTTCTATCACTGCTCAAGGTGCACATAAGGGAACGTGACGTGCTGTGACAGCACCAAGATGCTGCAAAGATTTGGCTCTTTGGACAGAATCACAAATGCTGCTGGTGTGGCTGCAGACAGGCTCAGTGCAGGATAAATTAACATAGAACTAATAACTATACTGGCATTAGAGCGAGTATCTCGTGGTGATAAGCTCCATGATTCTCTTCAACCCACTGAAGTTGAAGGAAGAGCAAAGGCCTTTTCAAGCTTACTTTATCTTCTTGCTTCTTAAGTGAGACTAATCAAGTTTATATCCTTTTAGCTTATTATTAGCCCAGCAGAGCTTCTGGCACTCTTTACAGCTTTTTTTTTGACATGAAAGTTAGTTACACCTACTGTACTTAGTATGACTTCACTTTTCTTGTGATAAATCCTGAAAATTAATATACTGTATCCTCCAGATTACAAAATGAAAGTGTCCAAGACATTGGGAATGCTCTGGCTGTGGAATGCTGCCAGTAAAAGAAGAACCGATGTCTTAATGATCTTTGTTAATAAAAAGAAGAGACTGTAGTAAATTTTCTTGATTAACATGTCAGAATTTTCTTTTTTTTACTGCTTTTTTTTTTTAACTTTTTCTTTTTCCTGTCCTCAACTCAGACTGACACATATTTAAAAAATTGTTGCAAAGTAGAAAATCAAATACATTGGAAATAAAATAGTAGTAATAATAATAATAATTATAATGACAATCCTAAGAGTGAAGTGAGTCCTGCATTACTTAAGCAGCCAAAGCTCCCACTGACTTTAATAGGAAGTTTGGCTGCAGGAGGAATGTGAGCCTGGGCCCTGAGCACTGAACATAGGTTAAATTCTTTCTTAAATTAAATGAAGGCTAATAATGAAATCTTTTGTTAAATTATTTGCTGACTGGGCTTCCTGATTTGGTAAATTAAGAGAAAGCCAAGCTCTGAAACAAGTACCCATTCTTGTTACAAAGGGTAGCACTGGTGGCACTGGTGGCTTATTGAACACAGATCTGTTTAATTCCAGTTCCCAGTGTTTGTGAAGATAACAAGTGGCAGCTGTTTGATAGCGGTGGAGCCTGCCGAAGGGAAAACCGGCGATCTTTGTCATTTCCATTTAGGCCCGGGATCAGACTTGCGTGTCTATAAAATCGTACAGGGAGCAAAATAGCTGAGAAGTGCACTCGCAATGTGTTCCGCAAATTTGGGCAGAGCATTTGCCGGTGCACGCCGAGCTCTACCATCTATATCTAAAGCAACTCACCATTGGGAATATAAAGTCAAAGCAGAAAAATTGAGCATTTAATGGTCTCCCATTATTGTTGAAATCACAATGACAGGCCGTGATCCTCAAGTACAATTTTGATCCTTATGTAGTAACTGAAATTACAGCATTTCATCCTCTGACTATATTATAGGGAATAAAACATCTGTCTAAATATTGGAGATGTAAAATCCTCAAAATAAAGATATTTGAGAATATCTTGCACAGAGCACCTTTCCACCTGCTTGCTTAGTGTAATGCAGTCATTATGGCAATAAATGTTTCTAATAAAGTATGAAAATGGATTGTTTGCTTTGCTGCTTGTATGAACTCTCATTTCTCTTTTTATTATATTGAATCTGACATTTGCTTACCCTTTATCAGTGGAATATTTAATCAACTCCAATCTGTAAGAAGCAAGAGGAATTTCTTTTTTATTTAAAACCTGTCCCACATGAAAAAGGACTGGGAAATAGGTCACGCAGTGTATGGGAAGTGTTAAAAGTGTTAGAGTTACACTGCTGAATATTTATCTAGTCTGCAAAAGAGACGGCTCTAAACTTGTGCAGCAACACGCAAGTCTGCTCCTATTGTTTAAGGTCCTGGTGAGATGATTTAATGGCTTAATGTTTCTAATTTTTATCCACGGTACAGGATCTAGAGAATTAAACCTCTGTCAGCTTTATTTATTTTCTCTGTCAGAGTATTTTCTTGCAGTTTTTGCTACATAACTCTTCAGAAATGCTATATCCATATCGATTGTAATTTCTTTGGGCTCTCGTCCAAGATACTCGACGTAAACAGTCTGCGTTTCCTCCCCATCTGTATTTTGGCTAATCCTCTCTTTTAGACAATCTAATGACAAGTGCTGGTTATCTGGAGGTGCACGGTTTTCAAACCGGCGCTCTATGATTTATGGTTCTTGTTCCACAGAAAGTATCACAAGCTCACAGAAGTGAAAGCTTCCAAATAAGCACCTAACTTTTGTAATAAATGCAGCTAACAACATGTCTGCAAATATACAGCACACAGGGTGAGTGATGTCTTATTATGCAGGCCACAGTTTGACTTGGTCTGGTTTTATTTATGAATATGTCCTGCATCTGTTTCAAATTTCAGAGCCGCTCAGTTTCTCGAATGCTCTCCCAAACGAGCTTGTGCTGAACGTTGATAATGATCCTAATAAAATATTTGTATCAATTTTGCTAAAGATCCGCAATGCTTCTGCCACAAGCAGGCATTTTTTTTAATAACTGAATTAAGAGAAATAATTATAGTGAGCGCTGGAATGGTCGGAGATGTCCAGATTGTATGGAGAAAAAAAAAAAATGGGGGAAGAAGGGGGGTGTGGAATGAGCAGAGTAGAGCGAACTGTACAAGAGCAAAGGGACATATGATTAAATTAAAGGGCAATGCTTTGTGAACAAACAAAAGGAAATCCTTCTTCATACAATACATAGTCAATCTGCTGAATTCACTACCACAGGGGGTCATTGAAACAAACGCTGTGGCCGGGTTTCGGAGCGGGCTGGGTAATTTTATGACTGTTATTAAAACACGTAGCCCTGGAAGCCCAGATAATGATAAGGGTAATCAAACCCCGTGCTGCAGCTTGTGAGGTGATCGGCGGAGGCACAGGAAAGAAGCCTGGCCCTCTGTGCCTCCCCAAATGAGCTGGATGGGGTCTTAAGGGGGGGCTTCACCTTCCTTTGAAGAGGCGAGTGCTGCCCACCGGCGCGGCACAGGCTCCATCACTGATCTCCTCCAGTGCGACAATTCCTTGCTTCTCAGTAAAAATAAAACATGAGACCCTAGTGTGAATTTCTAAGCATTCCCCACCCTGGCTGCTGGTTCCTCGGCACCGAGTGATCTTTGAGGGATGTCTCGGCTTATTTTTGTCGTGCAACTGAATAGTTTATGGAGGGAGGAGGTGATGGAAGGACCGCGGTGTGCATCGCTCCTGGGAGAGAGAGGTTCAAGGTCTGCCCAGTGTTCTGCAGAGCAGGACACGGGTGTGTGGAGAAGCTGTCGGCCTGCACAGTGCATATTTAACCCTCTACTGGATAGAAAAGCTTTAAATGTCTTTTTTTTTGCTGTGTAGTCTTTCAGATTTCTCCTGGAGAGCCTATGCTGAAGCAAACGAGACCTTGCCCCTTGCTTTAGCTGAAAGCTGGGAATTTCTTTGCCACACATTTGTTACTTCATATCCAGGGATGTACTTCTTGTGATCCTACAAGAAGATGGGACATATTCCACACTTCTCAATGGACAGAATCATAGAATGCTTTGGGCTTGAAGGAACTTTCAAAGATGACCTAGTTCCAACTCCCCTGCAGGGAGCAGGGCCACCTGCAAACAGAGCAGGGTGCTCAGAGCCCCGGTCACCTCCCCTGCAATGGGGACAGGGATGGGGCAGCCACCACCTCCCTGGGCAGCCTAAGCCAGGGGCTCACCACCATGAGCATCAACAGTTTCTTCCCCTTCTCCAGTCTAAATCTCCCTCTTTAGTTTAAACCAATCCCCCCTTGTCCTGTCCCTGCTCAAAAGTCTGTCTCCACATTTCTTACACTTCCCCTTGAAGTCCTGACAGGCCACCAGAAGGTCTCCCCAGAGACTTTTCTTCTCCAGGCTGAACAACCCCAAGTTTCTCAGTCTGTCCTCATAGCAGAGGGGTTTCATCCCTCTGGTTATTTCTGTGGCTTCCTCTGGACCACTAGACAGTTCCTACAGCTCAAGTACATCCTACCGCGTCCTGAATGCCATTGACTCTACAACATTGGTAGCCATGTTAAAAAATGAGTAAATAAAAAAGATCAGCTTACCAAAACATTTTTAAGAGCAAGACAATGAGCTGATCTATAGGATCTAAGGAGGACTGAATTGAGAAGAGAGAGCACCAAAGGGATGCCCATCCTGTCCCCATGGGGATGTCTCCAGCTGTGTTTCAAGCCACCGCTCAGGGAGCCCTGGGTGCTCCCTGGGAAGCGAGGGGGTTTCCTTCCCATCAGTTTGATTGTGCCAATACCACCAGAGCCAAGGCAGCAGTTGGCATTTATTTGTACCCCTTGTTATCACCCAGCACGGAGGAACCTGAGCCTGAAAGCGGACAGTGTGTCTCTGATTGTGGAGGCTGTCAGAGTCATTTATGGAAGTCTGATTTCTTATTTCACTTCTGTGCGAGAGGAAAAAGTGACAACTTTGCCTTTCAGTATTGTCAAACGCCTTTCCCAGGCTGTTCACATGCTGGAAAGTGGACAGTGGGAAGGAAGGGAGCTGGGACTTCTCCATCACTTGGCAGAGGACCCTGAGCAGATGCTTAATTGCCATTTGGAGCTGAGCATTGTGGTCGCATGAGGAGGTTGGACTCTGCTTCACCCTGTCTGACTTTACCCAAATCTTCCCTTAAATATTTGGAACCCTCACCCCAAAGTCAGGGGTATGGTGTATCCTCAGCTCAGCTGTTCCTCACCAAGACCTTTGTGTCCATCATTTGTTTTTGCTGGAACTCCTTGGGTCAGAACTTGATTTTAGGATGCTAATAACAATTAAATAAATATACTCCCCTTGCCAGCTACTTTGCTTATTGCCCTAAACTTTGTTGCTTGGGTTGCTGCTGGTTGCACATCATAATATTGTATCATCTGCAAAAAATTTGCCACTCTCAAATGTTTTCTTTTCCAGATGAGATAGACCCAGGCTAGGATGCTGCTTTACAGAGGCAAGCCACAGCCACCAGCATGTGGGAGACCACTGCCAGGATTAACTGTACCAAATTTCTAGGAAAGCATAGCTAGGTCCAGCATGCTTACAGAAAAGAAAATGAAGAAATTTGGTCAGCCCTCAGTAAACCAAAGACCGGAGTGCTGGTTGGGAGCTCCTTGCAACCTGGTCCTACCTTGCAAGGCAGGACACATGAACTACTTTGTCTCACCTCCCACCATGACTTATTCCCTTCTGGCTTTGTGGCAATGTTGAGGTATTATATTATTTTTCTCTTTAATCTTTGGGGGAAAATGGGTAAAATTGCAGGACACGCTTTCAAAAAGAGCAGTGAACTGCAGCTGCACCCTGACCAATGCAGTGGCCTCATCTTGCCAGTCCTTTCTTTGCCTTGGGAAGAAATTTTCAGTACGTTGCATGAAATAGAAAATACCCCGCATAGGAATGAATGAGATCATTCGGAACGTGAAACGACTTTTATTTTCCTACAGGAAAGTTTGCGTAGAGCTTGGTAGGTTCTGATGACTTTGGGAGAGAAGCTGTGCTCCAGCAATGCTCTCCTGCTCGGCATTAACGTCAGGAATTTGTACAGCCTTTTATATTACTTTGTTAAATGACATTTGAGTTACGCTCACCCCCTTAAATTATGAAGGCGAACGTGTGATTCTTGCAACTGTATTTCTTGATCTCGAGGAAATGCCAGATAATCATGATAATCTCTTTGTGTACCTGTCTAAGGATCAAGTTTTCAAAAGCAGCCCGTAAAAGGGTGCATACTAAATATGTGCATGTTCTCATCTCATCACATCTCCATGTGCAAGACCATGTGCACATTCAGACTCGATAATTACCTATCCGGTTTACTCCCGCACGGGCTGTTGTTTAATGTAGGCACAAAGAAGACAATTTGCATACATAAGTAGACAGTGAGCTCCAGTTCTTCGTGCTCGGTTTTTCCTATGATCACAGCAACTGGAGATGAACAAGACCTACTATGTTCCCTATACCTTCCCTTCCCAGAAAGAGTGCTCCCTGATGGATAATTACCACTGTTTTGCCTCTGCTTTTAAATGTCCCAAGCAGTGGTTCTTCCACCGTGTCCCAAGAGACCCTCTTCCACTTTTGAGGCCACTTTTGAAAATTTGGCCTCATCGGAGCGCGAGAGCTGAGAAATTCCCGGTGGCCCAAGGAGCTGAGACATCTGCTGAATTCATAATTGAATTGTTGACAGAATTCAGCAGGGTAAGAGCCGGGGATTGACCAGCTGTGCTGGTACTGGTATTTTATTAACATCAGTGGGAATGGCTGTGTTGAAGGAAGGCGTGCACTGTCTACCCAGCTTGGGCATGGGAAACTGCCCAGCATCAGAGTTAAACTTATTTTTCTGGACCCATACAAGTGACAGAGACTGGATTTTAAGGCACTGTTCATCTGTAATCAGCATCTGCCTCTGGAGATAGAAAATTGCCTATGAACAGACCAGGAAACTTTGGTGGGAAGGAAACAGACTACACGTTTTGGTTTTGTTTTGTTGTTTTTTTTTTTCATTTCAGTTTTGGACTTCTCTTACAGGGTCAAAGAGAAATTGGCCGTAAAAAAAAACCAAACCAACATTCTGATAGAAGGTAATTGCAACCCTTTCCCAGCTTTAAGTCATCTCGACGAAGTAATTTAACCATACTCTTCTGGCTGCCATTGGTAAATTGTTAATTAACAAGAGAGCAAATAATAATTACTGCTGGAGCCATTCAATTAAAAAATGTTGCTCTCCAAACTTTGTTCACACGGTCTGTGTTACTAACATCATGTCTAGAAACGTTCCACAAATGCTGGCAAAAGTGCAAAAACTCCACTATTTCCCCATCATTATCCAGCAGCACATGTCCTTTTACCATTTGGGTTAGTTTTTTTTTTATTATGGTGATTCTTCAAGCTTGTGGTCTCCCAGTTCATGCAGGAAAGGAGTATGTCTCTCTGTGGTTTTGTTAAGAGGGTATTTTGAGAGTAAGTGCTCAGAAAAATAACAAACAAACATTCCTTACAAGAAAACGCTGCCTTTCTGTGTAACGTGCCTAGGAAACGTTTGTGTTTTGACTTGCTGTGAGACAGTAGAGAAAATGGAGAACAAATGCATGTGCCTGGTCTGGATAACCTAAAGTTAACTCCACATGTCAAACTGATTGCCTGACACAAGGCAGGCATATTCTGTGATGACAAACAAATAGCACCTCCATCCTGCAGACATCCCCTAATTATAAAAGAGAAATTATTTCCCATTTTCATTGCCAGCAAATGTATGTTACTCTGGTGCACCATAATTTCAGTCTAAGTACTGCATCAAAGTTTGCTGAATGTGAAGCACAAAGTATGTTAGACGTTAAACTGTAATTACAGAAGGGAGTGGATTTCTAGAGTATTATGTTTTTTTGGTAATATTTTATTTTATTGGTTTTCAAATATACTTAGACTGCCAGACTAAGCAGGCAGAATAACAGCAACACAGAATTCCAGAGTAACATATGACTTTAATAAAATAAAGCAGGATGGCTTGCTTCACTTGTGTCGCTGGAAAGAATTGAAGCCATTACCCTGCCCTCAGCCACAGTGCCATCCAGACCTGGCTGGGCGGAGACTCGTGGGACCAGGCGCCCAGGCACGGATGTCACCTTGGGCATCTCATCCTTCTCCCCTGTTTTGTTTCCCTTCAAGGCAGTAGTCAACTCCTGTGGTGGTGCTAACGTTTGGCACAGTGGACCTTTGATCCCAGCTTCTTGTGCTATGGAAATATAGATAGAGGCATAGAAATAGAGAATCCTTTTNGTTGTCTTCCTTGGCCATCTGGGCACACTTTTGGCACAGTTTGGCACAGCGGAGATTTTATCCCAGCTTCAAGCTCTTGTTCTGTGGAAATATAGACAACAACCAGTGATATAAAAGGAGGTGAAGATGAATATGGATGCGGGAAACACCGGTTTTTGTTGGTTTACACTTTCTTTTGTCCCCTTATTTTTCAGTGAATGTCACGGGTGATGAACCCAAAAGGTAAGTGGACATGTTCAGAGGTCAAATCAGAAGTGGGATCAATGCTGAATTATTAGATGAGTTTGTCCCCGTAAGTTGCTCAGGATTGTTCAAAGCTGCGGATCAGATGAGCAGCATCCCTGCTGTCACACTCCTGGCTTTCCATTATGGCCCCATCACTCACC
>VWZY01011425.1:37602-48922 GCA_013399075.1 Chloroceryle aenea | reverse complement strand
CCTTGCCCGGAAGAGCTGGGAGTAATATTTTTGCCTAAGAGTTGCCTAATGCAGCTACTGAAACACTGCCAAAGGTTTGCTTTCAGAGAGTTCCTATGGGCAATATTTTTATAATATCTTATATCCCAAATGGGCTTTATAAGTTTCCTAGAAGCCTGATTTTTTTTTTTTAATTTTAATTTTAATTTTTTAAAATTCTATTTGGAAAGAGCAAATATCCTCAAACCTTTTATGTTTTCCATTCTCCACCCTTCAGGTACTTTCCATTGGCTACCTGACACTTGATGCACGAAACCAAGGCTGATTTTGGAAAGCAGAGCGTGGCAGAACGAGGCAGGTTGTCTATCTACTGCTGTTGTAGCTTGGCATCCCTGACCCAGCGAAGCTGGCACGCCGACCTGCCGCAGGCATCAAGCCATCCGAGCAGATGGGCACGAGCCTGGCCACCGAGGAGGCCGTGTAGGAGCATTTAGTCTGTTAGCAAAGGGCAGAATTCCTGGACAGACATTTTAAAGCCAGGCTGGTATTTTGGGGATATGCCCCCCCCAGTGCATGTTATTTTTGGTTGGAGTAGACATAAAATTGTTAAAGGAAGGAAGGGAAGTCTGAAAATTTCTGTTTCTCGATGGCACCTTGCCAAGGAATCCCGTGGGGATTGCTTAGCAGTGATGTTGCTGGATGACTGTAGCTGGTGTAGGTACCTAGATACGGCTGCTATAACAAAAAACATATTATTTTCAGGTGTGTAACCACTTTTATTTCTTATGCACTTGTTATCAATTGATTGCTGAATGTCATGCAAATGGCTGAGATTAAACTTGCATGTCTTGATTTTTAAACTGAAGCCTCTGAGTCTGCTGGCCCGGGACCTGTGGTTTTGGGTGCAGAAATGGTGCATTCAGAAAAAAATAAAACAACAACATATGCAAAATAAGACATATATAACCTGGATGTCTGCCTTCTGCTCTGTGTTAGGGGCTGGTTCCATCAGGAGTGTAGTGAAAGAGGGGAGTTTAGTTTAGATGTAAGGAAGAAGTTCTAAGTTCTTCACTCTGAGGGTGGTGAGACACAGGAACAGGTTGCCCAGAGATGTTGTGAATGTCCATTCCCTGGAATTGTGAAAGGCCAGGTTGGATGGGGCTTTGAGCACCCTGGTCTACTGGAAGGTGTCCCAGCCCATGGCAGGGGTGCTGGTACCAGATGATCTTTAAGGTCCTTACAACCCCAACCATTCTATGATGCTATGATTCAATATCCAGAGAATCCACGAGAAGCTGTTGGGGTGGAGGGGATGTTAAGTTGGATCCTGTGCTGGAAGATACCCCTGTCCAGATGGATTCCAGCTAACTCCAGCAAGGAGATGAGGAATGCAGTCATCTCTGGCTCTGCAGTACATACAAGTTATCACCTCTGCCCTTAAAATGGCCCTTCAGAGGTTCCCAGGACGGTCAGTTCCCAGAGCGAGGTGTTGCTCACATCAGGCGAGATGGATCTGGGCCCTTTTCCTTCTGTGCCCTGGATGTGGACCAACTAAAATTGCATGAGTGTTGGCAGATGTATGTCTAATCTGTTCTTAAAAATTGCCAGTGAGTTTCACAACCTCCCTTGGTAATTTGCTCCAGTGCCTAATTATCCTTTCAGATTGAAAACCTCCCTTCCTGCAAGCTAAAACCTGTTACTTCTTGTGCAGCCTTGTTTGGACGTGGAAAAAAAGTGTTTGTCACCTTATTCAAAATACAGATTGACATATATATACTTTCATACATAAATATATCTAAAATAAAAGTGGTATTGAGTGTCCTCTTCCTCTTTCTAGACTAAGCAAACCAATCAGAGCTTTTCTAAAATGTTTATAATTTCCTCTTATTTTCCTCCCCACTTTCCCCCAGTTTTTCTTCATCTTCTTTTTTAAAGGCTGATGCCAAGAAATGGACATTTTATTTTTGTTAAGTCTTTAATGGTGCAGACATCACAGAAAATTGTTTACCTTAAAGTAACAACAACATATTTGTTGACTCATAAGCACTTGGAGGTCTTCTGTAGCCTCCAGGACACTTCCACCACTGTATTTGTGTGTGGATTGAGTTTTCTTCCTATATAAAGTGCCTTTTGCTCATCTTTATTAAATGTCATCACTAGGCTGCTCTCTCCAAAATAATTTGCGTTTTTAATGCTCACAGTCTTTCCCAGTTTGGTGTCATCCAAAGTATACTCTCTGTTCTGTCATCCAAATTGTTCATGAAATATTGAATAGCAGCAGATCCAGGACAGACCCAGCTGGGACTCTGCATGGTGTGTTCTCCAGCACTGACAAGGAGAGGAATTTCTGGATTTCATTTAGAACCCCAAATGATCTAATCCATTGGATTAGATGGCAGCTAAAAGAAACAATAAAAATTAATAATAATAAAATAAATAAATCCCAAACCCTCTATTTATAAAAACACATTTTTGGAGTAGTATTATATAGGATTTTTCCATTTCATATCTTGAAGTCCTTTCAACATAACCTTGCTATATTTTATGCCCTTATTGTTTGGGGTTTTTTTTTGAAGGAAAAGTATTCCTCCTGCCTTCTATAAATAGTCCCACAAGGTTTTGAAGTTCAACCCTGAATTAGTGAAATAGAGAAGCAGAATAGTTAAATTCAACTTTTTGTGGTATTTGGCAGATTTATAATTATTTCTTCCAGCAACAGCCTAAAAGGCATCAACACATCTTTGCTGTGACAGCTCTAATTTTGCAATGGAAAGAAGGTAAAAATCAACAGAAAGAAGGCAAGTAATCAACTTTTTGCATAAAATTTCAGCATTTTTAGGCTAAGATATGTATTTTTATTTTAAATTAAGTCATCTAAACTCACAGATTTCTTCTTGACTTAATGCTAAGTTCATTGCTTGGAAGAAGGCTGCTTGGATTTGATTGAAACATTCTTATCTCATGGAAAATGGGAAGAAGCAGGACCTCCCTGGCACAGGCAAAGCCAAAGGAATGTGCATTAAATTAAAAAAAAAAAGGAAAAGAAGAAAAAAAGGGGGAAAAAAAGGCAAGGAGGTCTCATCAGGCTTTGTGAAAAACTTTATTGGCAACCGATATTAAAGAATAATTTCACTCATGATGTTTTTTTTTTATATATTTAATTTCCCTCCCCTTTAAGCCATGCAAGACATACTCCGGAATGATTTCATCAGTGAAGTTCAAACTTCAGCCGTATTTAACAGATTTAATAGGTCCATAGTGTTCAATCAGTCCTGGTCATACAGCCTGGCTTCCTGCATGCCACAGGTCAAAGAATCTTACCTGGTTAGTTCTGCACCTCGGGCTTGCTCGGTCTCACCTTGTTCATGGCATGTGTAGACACACAAAATATGGTCAGATAGACAACAGTCAAAGGAAAAGAAATGGTTAATTGCTTCTGCAGCAAGATAGGATGGATTTATTCTCTATGACATCTTTTTTTTCCTCCAATTTTAAGAAATAATTAATTTCCAAACTCTGGCAAGATAAAGCATCTGAAAGAATTGGGAATGAGGAGAAAATGGACCGTACAGCTCTGTGCAGGGAGGGGTGGTTCAGTATGACTGACTGTATATCTTGCAGCAGAAAAAATGTGGCTGTACATCGTAGGACACTGGGACAGCAGGATCTATGGAGACCACTGCCTCAGGGGTATCCATGTCCCTGTGATGCTCCACCAGACTCGTCCACCTTGCCAGGGGTGTAGGTGCCAAAACCTCTTGGTCTCTGATCTCTGCAGTCCAGCTAACTTACCATAGCATCATAGAAGGGTTTGGGTTGGAATTGCTTCAGGCAGTTCCAGCATCCCTGCCATGGGCAGGGACACCTCCCACCATCCCTGTCCAACCTGGTCTCGAACACTTCCAGGGATGGGGCATCCACAGCTTCCCTGGGCAACCGGTGCCTCCCCACCCTCTGAGTGAAGAACTCTGTGCCTGGAGTTTGGTAACAGTTCCCCTTTTGCAATAGGAATTCTAAACTTCCATGACTTTAGCTGTCTTTCCATTTAGTTTGAGATTAATCAACTTGAGCTGAAGCTATTTTCTATGACTAGTTCCATAAAGTCTTTAACCATCTATCAAGGACAAATTTATAGTTGTGTCACATCCTATTGTTTCACCCTCTACTTACTGAGGACCTCTTCCACTTACTACATCTGTTAGTAGTAGTATTTCTTTTGGAGCTAGGAATACAAAGGTTCCCACAGAACTCACTCAGAATAATGTTTCTGTATCATCATTTGTTGAATCCTCACCTAAACCTGACCATCATGCATGCAGCACACCCTTGGGTTACCACAGTGATTCCTTCTTCTGTCTTCTGGTTTGCACGAGGTCCACCATAACATTTGTCATCCTGTCTACTGCTCTTTTATCTCTTTATTTATGTTCTCCTCCCTCACTTTCTTCTCCCTGTTTATTAACAGTACATGTGATTATTATGCTGTTATTTCATAATCTCCTCTATGCTAGTGCAAACCTCTCGAGCTACAGCAGCCTGTGTCCCAGAAGGCAAGTACTTTTTGGAGCTTTCACGGAGCTTATTCTTGGAAAAGAGTCTTTTTATATTGTCCTACTCAACACCTGCTCCAGTATTTGACTTGCAGATTATATTGGGATAGGAAAAATAGAAAAAAAAATTAAAAAATACTGTATTCAACATCTCCCTCCTGACAGATAAGTTGCTCCATATGTGCAAAACTGATTCTCTTTACTATTTTTATTATATTTTTCCTTAAGTTGCAAGAGGAGGATTCTAAAACTGTCAATATTAACTCAGGATTCATAGTCTGAAAATCAGAATTTTGCAGAAGACTTGTTTGGTGAACCAAGCTTATTTATTTACCTTCCTAGCTAGAAAAGACTCATCTAGGTAAGGAGCCAAGAACAGGAGGGTACAAATGGAGAGCTGGAAACAGAGTTTGGCTCAGGTTATATTGACTTTGGCAAAAACAAGATATGAAAAATTATACCTCAGATAAAAATAAATTATAATCTGTGAGCATGTGAATTAGAGGAGTTCTCCATGTAAACTTCATAAATGAATGTTAATTCAGTTACCAATTTGTAGCTATGAAACAGAACTAGTGATGTTATTCCTTGGACCTTGTTTTGGAAAAGATTACATAACCCATGAAGCAATTCTTCACAAAGTGCATAAAAGTGTCAGCTTATGTATAATTTATGCAGCTAATGTTAGTTATGGTCTGTTTAATAGTACTTAATGCTGCTGTATGACATCATTTTTTCATTTACCAATAGAAAAAAAAAATAAAAAGACCAATCAAAACCATTTCCAAGACAGACATGTACATTAGTTTTGATTTTTTTTATTGTTTAAATTGTGTAAGTCAATAATTATCACTCGTATGTAAAGGATTTTTAAAAGGAGTAATTGTCATACAGAGCCTACTTATTTACTATTTAGTTAGCTTAATTGCAATTTACTCACTGTGTATGTGTTAACTAATACACTGTTAATGTGCCTTGAGCAATCCATTTTGCCAACAGCATGGTAACTGGCTCTACGCACTTGCCCCTTTATTAGTGGCAATTATTAAATCCAATTTTAGTTGTACTTACTACATTTCCTCCGCTGCCTACAGGGCATCCCTACGGGAAGGTTATGACTTAGTGCTTCTGTTCTCAGCCTGCACATCCTCTTACCCTCCCCGTGCCCTGGGGAGAGGCAGCTGGAGCTGGGAACAAGCAGGGTCAGGGTGGGTTGGTGTCCCTGGTGAAGGGACAGTGACACCTTTCCGTGCCTTTATGGAAGAGGGAAACAAGTCTGTGCTCAGTGTCCAGCTGCAGAAAGCCATTTCCTAAGGTTTGGAAAGGAGGGAGCTTTTCTTTAACTGGATGTTAGATCCAGAAGCATTAGATACCTCCAAAATGCTAAAGCCCTTAACTTCCTTGTGATGCCCAGGCTCATTGAGGTCATCAAGGCTGATGTGGGAAGGTCAACAAAGGGAGTTTCTCAGTCTGAGACCCTTGATATAATAAACCTTTTCTACACTGCAAGTCAATGTATCTGGCTTATTAGAATATTGGGAAAAAAGTGACTTTTCTCTGAACTCTCCTTCAATGGTCAATGAACAAAGGGATTGGTGTATTGATATCCTTGTTTCTCCTCTAAGGATGCCCTTCAGAAGGATCTAGAAAGCTTGAAAAATTGGCCCATGTGACNTGAGGGGATTAAACTAAAAGAGGGAGGGTTTACATTGGACAGAAGGAAGGCATTTTGGACACTGAGGATGCTGAGACCCTGTTCCAGGCTGCTCAGAGAGGTGGTGGCTGCCCCATCCCTGGCTCCATTGCAGGTGAGGTTGGCCAGGGGTCTGAGAACCCTGCTCTAGTTCTAGATGTCCCTGCTCAGTTCAGGGAGATTGGAAAGGATGAGTTTCAAAGGTCCCTTCCAACCCCAAGCTTTCTATGGTTCTATGGACCTCACTGAATAGTCTTTTCACTGGATGTCTTTTTTTTTGAGGGCAGTGATGCTGTCCTGTGGCTTGCAGACCACATTTCCTAATTTGTTGTGCTGGCTTCTGCTCTCCTGACAAAAATTGAGTTTGTAATGTTCCTAGCAGGCGAGCTGGCCCGACGTTGCAATTACCACCACCTGCCTGCTCCACCAACTGTAAGATCTCCACTTGGCACGCCTGGGGAAACCTGGGCTACAGTTAAATGGGTGGAAACTGCTCATTTTGTAAGTGGTGATCTCAGTCTCTCACACACTTTCTAACTTTTCCTTCCAAATATTCCAAGCAATGCCAGTTCAGTGGTCCTGAGGCAGTTTTTTTGGTTTACCAGATCCCAGTGACTTCCACAAAAGATGAAGAATTAACACATTTCATTGTTGATCTTGATCCATGATTGTGTCTACCACAAAAAATTACTGTGGCCCCTTAGGGGAGGGATGGCAATTTTTTTACAACAAACGTGATTTGCAACAAAAATAATTCCAGGGCCCCTAAATGTCCACCAGGACATATGTGGGTAAGTTTCAAGTACATCAGGGACCTAGATATTGAAAATTCTTAAATTATGAGCTGAACTGTGAAACATAGGTTCTGTGAGCAAAGAAAGAGCTGACTGATTGGCATAAATGAGGTATGTGAGCTTTTGTGGCTGGAGGACTTCACCAGGTTTTTCTGTTTCTATCCCTGCTTAGAAACCTCCCATCCCCATTGTAGCTCCTGATGTAAAGAGCAGTGAAACCAGCCCATGTTTTTCCTGGGCCTTTAACCAAATAGGACCAGGCCCTCCCTTCACCTTCCAAGGCAGACAGGTCTTCCTTGAAGAGCTGAAGCAAAGATTGCAGAAGCAAAACTGCTGGCTACGTGGTCTGAAAGTCCACCACCATTATCAGATTGACCAGTACCTGTGGTTTGAGCTCTAGATGCTCAGTAGCCTTGGATGAAATGAATGACCACCTTGTTTAATCTTCTTTTTAAATCCACTCCACTTGCTGCAACCAGTTTCCATATAAAAGAAATCCAGCCAGTAGCTGCTGTAATGTGAAAATACAGAGTTCTCCCCAAAAGCCTTTGAAGCAACAGGAAAGTTTGTGCCCCACTTCTCATACAAATTACTTTGGATTACACCCAAGAGTCAGTAACGTTGTCCTGTGTCTGCTGTTCTTTCCACGCACTCGATTGCTCAGCCAATATAAAGGGCAGCTCTGAAAGATTTTTCTGATTGGAAACATACAATTTTCCCTGTGTGCACTTGAGCATATTCATCAAATGAGCATTATTAAGACAAGGTTCGACTTAAATGAAAAACAATAGTATGCAGAATGTTGCCATTTTGATGAAATCCATCTTCAGAATTGTCGCACTTCTGCAGCGTGATCACAAGTTAAATTTAATATTCCTGGTGTCGCAGAGACTCTGTATCACTTCTTGATAATAATGTGAAAATTGTGCTTTCTGTTCTTTTTCCTCGAGATGCTGCTCTCAGGCGGGGAAAAGTGCAGCGCTAACAGCATATTTGCAATTACCTGCAAGACTTAACCAAGGAAGTAGTCGGTTTATAGTTACCTTCAATATGTAAACTACAAATTATTAGTGCATGAAAATGGCATCTAAGTTCTGTTGCTGGGGTCTAGTAATTTTGGATATTTTCCATGCTATTACTGCCTGCTCCATATACCTTTACTGGTTCTTTTTGAAATTAACTTAATGGCACTCTACAGAAATGGACTGCCTACTGAGAATGAAAGCTTGCTTGCGAAGATGGACTCACTTCCTACTGGGAAGCACTGATTTGGCACAAACAAAGAAATGCTTTAGCATTAATTTACTCCCGTATCAAAATATTTAGAAGAAATTATTTAAAATATTTAAGAACTGAGCTGGTCAAGATTTGCTGCTAATAAATTGGACCCCTGTACAAATATTTGATAGTGAAATCTCCCCCAGTTTCTCCCAGCTATAATACTGAGATAATACATTCTCCACTTGCCAGGAGTGTTGGTACTTTTGTTTTTTTTTCCCTTTAGGCAGCCAGGGACACATTCTTGAATTGGGGCTTACACTTGTGTGCACCCACATTTGTGCACCTATTCTCTTGCGAGCTGAGCTCTGTTCACATTAGTGCAGGGAATATCACTGTGTGGTTTCTTATTCCTCCACCAAGCTAAGCTGAAGGTGGGTGGGTTCCTAGTTACTACTTTCCCATGTGAAAGTTGCTAAAAATTATGTATTTGGCTTGCTAAACATCCCAGTCCTTTGATGCAGTGCTCCAGCAGCATCCCCTCTCTGGCATGAGACTACAGAAGCTAAAACTCTTGCAGTATTTACTCTTTATTATCCTGCAGCCTTGAATTCCTTTCCTTACCCATTGCCATCACCCAAGCTCCCACCAGCAGGTCACCTCCATCAATATGTTAAGGCAGGAGGTGAGTTTTCTGCTCATCTGTGGATCTGAGCCACATCTTCCATCTTTTTTTACATGACTGGAACCAGCATCACAACATAACCATGGGATCTCTCCCGAGGAGCCACTGGGATAGGTAAGGAAGTTCTTTGCTCTTACCATACGCTTGTCCCAGTATTGCTCAAACCACTCTAATTTGCATGGTTCTATTGTCACATCTAGGAACAGATGTGTTTATGGACTTCTAAAATCTACTTGGCAATGTTTTGAATATTTACTGCTGTTTCTTTGACATAGAACATGTAACATTGCAAAACTAGAACAAACTGGTCAGTACTTTGACCTGGAAAGGTCTGTGCTCAGAGCACTCAAGTTACCACAAGGCAGGGGAGAGAAGTGAGAGTGCAGCTGCCCAGCACTGACTGCTCACAGTTCTGATATCAGTTCCTCTTCTAGATATTTTTAACAGAGTTTGCTCTCATTTTTCTCTTCCTTTTTTTTTTCTTTTTTCTTCTTTTTATTCCCTTTTTGTTTCCTTTTCTCATTTTCCTTGTCTTCCTCTTCCCTTTCCTTTTCCCTTCCCTTTTTTCCCTCCTTTCCCTCTCCCTTTCTTCTTTCCTTTCCTCCTTTCCTTTTTCTTCAGCATCTGCTCTTTCATTTGACTTCAGAAGTTAAGCATATTAGGCATGGATTTAATTTCCAGCCCGTCCCCTGCAACTTCATAAGCCTCACTGAAAGCAGAGTTGGCTGCAGTAGTTGCAACACAAAACACAAATTCCAGTGTCACTGCTGTTGTAAGTTCTCAGCACTTGCCATGCTGATTTCCACACATGAAATACATTTTAATTGAACATCAGAACCTTTTGTTCCTGGGAATGTCGTAAACTTTTGTAAATTGGGGATTACTTAATTTCAAAATCATTTCAAGTGACAAAACCCTGTCCTTTTGCTGTCACTGCAATGCAACGATAAGAAGAAATAGAACTTTTTATTTAAAAACTGGAGCTGAAGGTCTTGGCCATAAGGAAAAATGTTATTTATTTAGCCCCTCATCTCCTGCCAGGCTCCCTTGTGCTGCTTACACCTGACATTAACAATTGTAATGCATTCACATGATTTATTTTTTTCTTTTCTCCATAATTATGAGGTTGATCATGGCCTTGGATGGTGCTGGACATGTGGAGAGGCCACGTGGAAGGGCGGCCGGAGCACCCCGTGCCAACCACGTCTTGCAGCACGAGGACGAAGCACAATTCAGCCACTAATGACCTCGTACGGGAAGCGATTTTTCGAGTGCCTGTAAATCACTCATTTTGTTTCCTCTAATACAAAGCTTAGGAGACGTTCCATGCCAAATTTCATCTCTTCAGCCTCAAAGTTTCTGCTGGTAGGAGCATTAATTAAAAAAAAAGGCATTTTTGTGTGGATTTCCCCCTATATTATTTGATATTTTCACTCCTTTTTACCTTCCCATTTTCGGCACAAACAGATGAATTGTTTGGGATTTTGTTTCTATTTGTTTGCTCTTTTGGTTTGTTGGGTTTGGTTTTGTTTTGTTTTGTTTTTGTGGGTGTGTGTTGTGGTTCTTTTTTCATTTTTCATTTTCATTTTTATTTTTCTTTTTTTCACATTTTTCTTTTTTCATTTTCATTTTTCATTTTCATTACTCTAGCAATTAATTTTCAAGCGATTTGGTTTACTTCATCTGAGCAGAGGTAAGAACAGCAAGCTTGAAAACAGTTGAAAATGAGGAGTTGCATTTTAGGATTTTAATGATGAAATTCCCTGCCCTGACTTTTATAATAATTCATGAATTCTGATCCTTTGCCCAACAGCCAGTGGGGTAGGGATGGATGGGTCACTGAACCTTAAATTTGCAGTGTCAAAGAACCAAAGGACACCAAAGCTTCTGCCTGTGATATCTTCTGCTGGCCAGTTTAGAATTTATTATTATTTTTTTTTTAAATTTAACTTAATCAGGGCTTTTTTGGTGATTTTCAGGCTGGTTTGGTCACAAAGAGAAGGGGAGTTATCACCAGATCCACTGCTATAGTCTTTGCTTTGGCCTCTGTCACTGGGATATTATCTCTCAGAGTAACACACCCCGAGGAGAGTATGAAAGTTATTGCTGACATGAAGAAAAAAAACCAAAACCAACAACAAAACGTTGAAAATGAAATGAAATAAAATAAATGGGCAGAATAAAATTAAATAAATAATAAAATAAAATAATAATTATGATAATAAGATAATGAAATAAAATAATAGAGTAAAATAGAATAGCATTAAATAATAGAATAGAAGTAAATAAAATAATGGGATGAAATTAAATTAAGACAGAAGATAAAGAATAAAATAAAATGAAATAAAAACTTAAAGTAAAATTAAATAATAGAATAAAAGTAAATAAAATTAAATTAAAA
>VWZY01011425.1:19806-37517 GCA_013399075.1 Chloroceryle aenea | reverse complement strand
TTAAAATAAAATAAAAGTAAATAAGACAAAATAAAAAATTGATTAAACTAAATTAAAAAAAATAAAGTACAAGAAAATAAATAACTGAAAATCCATGAAAATAAAATAAAACCAAAATTAAAGTATAAAAATAATGTAAAATAAATAAGATTACAAAATAATAAAATAAATATAAACTAAACAAACCAAAAAAATAAAATAAAATAAATACAAAATTAATTTGAATATAATAAAACAAACACACATCAGCCTTTGTAATTTCCAACAAAATGCTCCTAGTATCTCTACAAAAACCCTCAGGGAAGTGAGCAAAGCATCCAGCAAGTCAGAGGCAGCTTCACTCTTGCTGTGGCCGGGCAGGAGCTGCACGGAGCCCGCTGGACCACCCGAACATGAAGAAAACCCTCCTGCTTTATCTCCTACGGCACGGCTCGAGGAGCTCCAGCCCTGTCACTCCAGAAAGATGTTAAACGAGTCGGGGATTCTGATCATATTGTGATTCTCATTAGTAGATCTGAATACAAATAGGTTTTCGCCTCCCTAAACGTCGCTTTGTCCACGTCGCGTACCGCAACACGTTACATTAGGAAAAGTTAATTTTACATGACTAAATATAATCAGAAACACAACATGAGGCCTGTCAAGTTGACATGGTATGATGGGTACCTTAACACTTCTCAGCAGGTAACGTTGTTTGCACACTGCTTAAACTTGTTCATCAATGACTTCTTGCATGATAACCAGAATATTAACAATACATTGAAGGTGGCACCTGGCTGCTGACATGTACAACTGCTTTTCCTCAACCAGGAAGATCTGCAGATCATTTCGGTGTTTGTTAAGCAAGAGACAGCAATGGGCCCTCGTGGACAAGAAGGTCAATGGTCTCCTGGGGTGCATGAAGAAGAGTGGGGCCAGCAGGTTGAGGGAGGTTCTGCTCCCCCTCTACTCTGCCCCGGTGAGGCTACCTCTGGAGTATTAAGTCAAGTTCTGGGCTCCCCAGTTCAAGAGAGATGTGGAACTACTGGAGAGAGTCCAGAAGAGGCTGGGAAGATGCTGGGGGGCTGGAGCATCTCTGTGNTGCTGGGTGGAGCAGGGGGGTGGCCCCAGAGCATCTATAGAGTGCCCTTCCAGCCCCCACCATGCTGGGATTCTGTGACTCTATGACACTATGATGTTTTCTCTGTTTGTGTATTATGGGGATCTCAGGCTACTTCTGTAGATTCTTTTGAGTGATCTACAACTTTCTGAACTATTTAATCTACTTTCTTATGCAGGTTATGTTAATCCTGACCAATGTCTACTGTGTAAAGCCCAGATGGTTACACTTTGATTGCTTTTCTTAGACCAGAATTTCAAAACCTGCTCTTTTTAGGGAATTTGGACTCTGCAGGAAGTAGAAGGACTTTCCTTATGGACTGGGAGTCCATCCAGGGCCAGTCCTGAGCTGTTTGACCTGAGCTCCAGCTTTCCTCTCACACCATCACTCTCTCTTTCGTGCCCTTTAAAGAGAGTCGAGATAGCTACCTACACAAAAAGACTAAAAATACTTTCCCCGCACAGCGTTGGAGCTTCCCAGAGCCAGAGGAATGGTCAGGGATGAGGAGCTGAACCTGGATTCCATTCAGATAAACCCGTGGGAAACTTTGGACGTCAAACTCCCCCTTGCTGGCTGCCTACTCATTGCCAAGCCTCACGTTTTCCCCATTAAAATATAGCACCTATCTATTTTAAAATAAAGCTATGCCCTGTATTTTAATTGAGGCTCTGGTCTCCAGCTCCCAATACTTATAATCAGATTCCAGTTTTCCAGCTAAAGCTGTTTATTGATGTCCTACTTTTTTCACCATCGTAGCATGTCAATAAATTGGAGAATAGTTCCGTATGTTAGATTTCCCCAAGCTTTCTGGGGAAATCCTTTGACAATTTGCTGTATAAAGTCAGTTAATTGCTTTATATGGCAGAGCAATAGCAAGTATTTAGACATATCGTATGACAGACATTCAGAAAATCTTGGAAAGGCATATTTGTCAATAAAATGAATGCTGGAAAAGCAAATTATTTTATTATGTGAAAGTTCTCGGTTTAAGCCGAGTTATCTTGATTGTCCTAATAACTGACATGCCTTAACCAGCTGTCTGAGTGGAGGAAAGAAACGACTTCTGCTTATTTTCCTGAGCCTTCTCAGGACCTCCCTGTAACCAACCAGCAAGCAAATCTCAAGGTGCTGTAGAATTTAATACAAAAATGAAAAGTTCAAATTATATTTTATTTTAAGTTGGATAGGGCCGTAATAGAAAAAGATCATCAAAAACAATGAAAAGAAATAATTGTTAATTTCTACAGTACCTTGAAACAGAAGCCCCTGAGAATAAATAGAATAAGAATACTATTAAAATTTCCTCTTTTATTATATCTTCTCTGCCAGAGTAATTGTTGCTGTGTCCAATATATGCAGAGGACAATTTACTAGCTGTTTTCTATTAGTTTTTAGCATTAACATATACAGAAATAAAATGAATAGCTGGCTTTTCTTTGGTTAATTAAATGACTGACAAGTCACAGATGTTGCTGCACCGACTCTTCCATATGATTTAAAAAAAAAGAAGGAAAAAAAAAAATCAACCCTGGCAAACAAAAGAACGGTAGAGCAGCAGTGTAAATGGTCTCTTTATTAAGTGAATATTGATGCTACATTATGATTTATTTTTTTTTATGAATGTGAATAAGGCAGAATACTTCCTCTTTTTCTGAGTTTTATATTAAGATTTGAAAAGAAAACCTGTTTCCTACATAATTCTCACAAAGGAGTTCAGAAGATGGTTTACTGTGGAGGTGACCTAATTTACAGGAGGGTCTGCTTCCACAACATCTATCACAAAGGTGCATTTTTATTAGCAAGATACATATCTTTAATTTTTTTCTCCAGTATAATTTTAATAGAATCTTGGTAGCTAAAAGCCGGTCTTGAAAATAAATATTCCATTTCTATTCAATACTCTGTTTTACTAAAAAAAATTGAACAGATTTTATAGAAATATTCATAGGATAAATATATTAAACTTCACCTCACTCCCTTCCCACCTTGTCCCTACTTTATCTTCATTAATAGTAGGACCCCACTTGAACAGAGCCAGGTTCTCTTGTCTGGGGGGCTGTTAGACCCAGACTGAGATGGCTGACCCATTTTAATTTAAGATCCGAGTATCTGGAAGTTAATAATTTTGAGTATATAATTTAGCAGACCTGGACCTTCTGAACTGGATGGGGCCTCTTTTGGTTAAACATCTTTGGATTTAACCAGTAGTAATTTCTTATGTTTCTGTTGCTTAGTTTCTGTTTGCTTCCGTAAGGTCATTAGTTGCTGCATCTAAAGTAGATGTGATGACAGTCAGGAGCAGAGTATTTCAGGTTTAACTCTACAAATGACCTTCATTATGGAATACAGACAGCTGAGGAAAACACAGATGATGCAAAATTGCTTTGAAAAACATGTGTAAAACATAAGCAAACATATGTGTTACTACATGTTCAGTAAATCACGATACCCAGCGACTGGCATCATCTCCTTACTGCTCCTCTGCGATGCCACTGTGGCTACGAGTGGACAAAGTGCAGGAGCCACAGAGACAGGTCACCAGCACCTCATGGAAGTTTGGGACAGGAAGTGAGGTCGAATAATCTAGCTAATTAAGCCAGCAAAGGATTTAAAAAGACAGAACGCAATTACTGATGATGGATTTAAGCCAGAACACTGAGAGTGGAAACAATATGCTTGTGTAAAGTGCCATATTTAATTAACAAGGGTAGCTTAGGTATAATATTTACATATTTGTAAAACACTCCAGGAGCACAGAGCCTCTTTTCCATCAAGTGAGACCTCTGGTGCAGTATTGAATTACAAGAAAAATTGAATTTACAAGAAAATCTCCCCACTTACCAAGTTAAGCATTTCTCAGAGCTTGGACGTCATCTGAGATTCTGAATTTTGCTACTGAAGAGGCCCAGCTCTGATAACCTTAGGAGACCCAGCTGAAGAGCTGCTTCAAGCTTCACTTTTAAGCAGCTTCTTTAATAAAAGAGGAAAATGGATGTGATACATTTTTAACCATTCTTCCCTAGCCTTTAATCACATGGAGAAAGTCAACATGTCTCCTCTTCCAGTCCATAGCATTGCCCAGTTAGACCCTGCAGGCCTGAGCCCTAAAGTGACAGCAGTTTCACCCTGGAATATAAATTCAGAGCACCCCTGCTTGACCAAATCAGGCCATTGATCACCAATTATCTCTTATATGGCCCCGTCAAGTTGTTTGAAGATTTGACCCAATGAATTTGGGAAGCTCTGATCAACACCAAAGTACAAAGGACCCTAAAAGGTTTTATTATTATTCTTATTTAATTTATTTATTGAAGTGGAGAGATTGCAGGGGTGGTTTCTGCAAAAAGTACAGTGTCCTGCTTCACCGTGGGATGGCAAAGGAAATACTTCACACCCTCACGACTGACTGCATTAATTACGAGGGTGATGAATGGTGTTCAACCTATGTAAATAAATGTACGTCGGAGATTGGAGCCCAGTGAAAGTGCAGTTATGTTTTAGTGGACCGCGGCATCATATTTCATATAGTAAAAGTTGTGAGGGAAGAGGAGTGATATTTATGGAGTGCAAAGCACTGTGGGATTTTGTGGGAAACCACATATATTCAGCTTGTCAGAAAACATCTTAATATTTACTCTTACAATCCCTAGGCTACTGCTTTCTAAACCTAAAGCTTTCATTAGCCCATTTACCAGATATAAAACATTTGTAAGTCTGTTGAAAGAGTTACTTTCAGGAGTGGCATTTTTCACAGCAAAACGATGATACCTTTACATAACCTCATTATGCAGCAGTGTCAGCTCCTGCAAGTGAGCCACCTTATCCCATTGAATTAATTCCCTATTTCCCCATTTCTCTTCACATCCCCTGATTATTCCAGACTGTCCCCTCAGTCCTATTATTTCGTGCACGGAAGGATCCCACTTTCCGGGTACGCGCCTCCCCATCGCCGCGCTGACCTCCAGAGCTGCCGGCACCGCTCGACGGTGAGGGGCTTGGTGTGATTCTGCCGTGGCCAACAGCAATATCCTGCATTTTGCCAAATTATGGGTTTATAAAGTGGTGTTGCCCACACCCCTCCCCTTCAACACCCCACTGTTGTTGTCCGAGGCTGCTCCCGATGCCCTGAATGGTATCTCCTCCCTATGGCTCACAAGCTACAGGGGGGGAAAAAAAAGCTTTGATTCCTTCCTGTCAGTTTGGGGCTCTGTCGATTTTATGATGGGAAGTTTTATAAATTGAAAATAAAGAAGTATTTCTTAAAATCTAAATAAGGATGATATTTGTTTTGGTCAAAATAAATATTTTTTCTCTCGTGTTGCACGCACAATATGTTACATTAAGAAAGGTTAATTCTATATTAAATATAATCAAAAACACAACATGGGGCCTGTCATGCTGACATGGTGCAATAGGTACTTTAATACTGCTCAGCAGGAGCCCTTGTTATATTTTTTATATGTTAGTAGATGTCTACTTAGAATTGATCAAACCTTTCCTTCTGAAACATATATGCCAACACCTCCACAACACACTATAAACTAGACTCTCAGAAAACAATAATGATGCTTATCAGTCACTCGCCTTGAGTTTGCTTGTGAAAAACCTCTAGCTAGTATGCTATTGGAGCTCTTAAAACATAGATCTTTTTGCTGCACTGATAATTCACTCACAGCTTGAGATTGATGACTATGTGAAGTCCATAAAAGATGTTACCACTATATTTTCTTCTTATGATTTATTTTATCATGTTGTCAAGGTTTGCAGAAAACAAGAAACAAATCAATGAATGTCATGCTTAAATATTAAAGAAGGCTGTAATACACAATTTTATTCAGATGCCTTATTCAATCTTGTAGCTCTGAAAAGGGTAGCGGCAGCAAAGCTTTTATTTGAATTACTTTTGGAAAAATTAATTTAGTGTGAATGTTGAATTGTGAATGGCAAAAGGGTAGCTAACCTTATTTGTTTAAAGAGGAACGTAGAGTAACTCGGCTTGTTTTGAGAAAGGTTTTGAGAACCTGGGGAAATTTGCTGGCTTTTCAGCTACAGAAACTTTGAGGCAGAATTGCTTAATGAGCTCATACTTTCTAAATTAATGAAAGGTTGCCTTAGTGAAGGGGGAGGGACGTGGCAGAGGTGTGTAGTAGGATATTGGTATCAGCAATCCCTAAGTGCTGCAAAGCTATTGAAAAAAAAAGTCCTTTCTGCTTTCATTACTGTAAAATTGAGGTGGTGGCTCACACCTTGGTGCAGGGGAGGGTGGGGGGAAGGATGTGAGAAGGCTGTGGCCCTTTGCAGCTCCTGATGGCTCTCCCCATCCTAATGCCTTTCTCTGTGCTTCATTGTGGCTTGGATATGAAGTAGCAATTAAGCTCAGCTTGATTTTGGTTTTGTTTTTTCTTTTTTTTTTTCCCATTATTTTTTCTTTTTCTTTTTTTTCTTTCGTTTGGGTTGAGGTTTGGGGTTCTTTTTATTTCACTGCTCATTCTTAGGGACAGAAAAAAAAGCACATCAGAATATTTGGTTCCTTTAAAAAAAAAACCCAAACCTCTGTTGAAGACACTGAGTTTAAAATGGTAAAAATGGTAAAAATGATTCTTTTTTTGTGGCTTCTCCTCTACTTTATTTCCTACCTCTAGGAAGAGCTTTGTTGGCCATTTCATCCTTTCTAAAGCAATGATTAAGGCTGTCTTGTCGTAAAGGAGCAGACAAGAGAGGTCTGAATGGGCAGCACTCTGGTCTTTTGTCATTACCTTTTTTATCAGCTTCTTTTTCCATCTGATTTCAGCTTTGTTCTGTAACTATACCAGAAGTGGGAGTTGAAAAACAAAAAGACAGAGCAGAACAGTTTTTTAGTCCTCTGTCTCTTGGCACCAATCTACCTGTCCATGTCTTGGATGAGTAAAGTCCCCTTCCTTGGCTGCCAAGCATTTGGGAAGCACTGCAGCCTTGCAAGGGGGTGCTCACCCTCACATTTGGATTCATAAAGCATGTAATTTTTATTTATTTTTCAGTAATTATTGCTTTTGCTGTTCTTCCTGGCTATCAAGTTTGCAGTCCTTTGAGCTGGAGGCAAGGCCAGGTCAGGTACCTCACCTTGTGTGTCTCCAGCACCAGCAGACTGTCGAACATACGGACACGGCTGGTTTTAAGCCAGTGGGGAAAACTATGAGTAGAGTTTAAATACAGCTTGCCTGGGGCAAAATAGAAATCCTCGTGTAGCATCCCTGCTCTGTACCTGACCATGCAGCATGAAGGGAAGGATACAGGTTGCTGGTGGAACACCAACGTTGGCTCTTTATTTGCTTTTCAATAGTGTGGTTGGTGGTGGGACTTTCAATTCTCTCAGGAGCCACAGGGGAAAACTGGAATAAGGATTAGTTTTTTTGGATACTCCTGGGTCATTTAGGGTGGGTGGTTGTCAGCAAAGAAACCCCAAGCACGCCTTGCAGCCCCCATGCCCAGGAATCTGCTTCTGAAACTTGCACTTCAGCAACACTGCTGACATGGCTGAGCCTCATCACAATATTTTTGAGCATCCATTTCTTGAAGACCATCTGGTACAGACACGTGGAGAACACAAACCCTGCAGTGAAGGGGCAGGACCATGCGCTGCTCAATCTCTCCAACGGTGATCTCTCCTCTCCAACTCAGTTCCTCTTTGGATTAAATATGATTAAGCCACTCAGTGAACCTTTCACTACTGCCTAAAGCCATGTCTAATAATGTTTTTTTCTTCCATTATGCTCTTTTCACACTTGGAGGTGGGGAAATGTAGAGCATGTAAAAATGTAGAGCTCAACATCACACAATCAGCTGCCCTCCTCACCATACCCCCTTCACAAACCCCATTAACTGCAACCCTCTTTTCTTGCTATACATTTTTGGGGTGAATTACCCATGTGGAAGGCAGGAACCGTTCCCTTTGCTGTGTCTGAAACCTTCATAGCTCTGGAGAAAACCTGAAGTATTTCAAGGAACGTTTCTTTCTGCTTCTCTGCAGCACTTTTTAGTGCACACACCTTGTTTTCTCTCTAGAGATGGAGTTGATATTGAAGTGAGATTTGGTGAAATCATTGTTGATATTGAAGTGAGATTTGGTGAAATCATTTATGCCTGCCCCAAACAGATCAGGCAGTGACAGCAGTGAGTTGGTTTTTAATTAATTAAAGCCAATGCTTTAATTTAAGACTGGAAGTGCAAACAAAAGCATGTTTTATTTGCAACTTTCATAATGTATCAGAGGATGTTTGTAACACAGTATTCAAAATAAGATGCATCAGATTATTTGTTTTTCAAGTGTATTATTTAAATTAACCTCGGAACAATTCTTGGAGAATCAAATTTGTAACAGAGGACCCAATTTTAGCAGCACATTCTCTGCATACACTCTGGTCTATTTATTACAACACAGGCGTGGAAAGTAAACTTAAAGTTGATCGGTTTTTACTCTCCAGCTTTTCTGTCTCTCCCTGCCCAGCAGGGTGCAAAATGACAGTCAGATTAAAACAACATAATCAGGAGCAAGATTATCAAAGATAGCAAGTTCTGTCCACAAAGGGGACACCAAGGCACCATGTGCTTGAAAACATCATTTCCCCAGGAAATATGGTACCTCCTGTCCTTACAAGTGTCACAGGATTCAGAGAATTGAAAGCAGTGGAATCTTTCTTTTTTTTTTTTTTCCTTTTTTTTTTCCCTTTCTTTTCCTTTTTTTTTCCCATTTATTTGTTTTGGCTCTCGCTCCGGATGGAATTCACCCATCTGCAGATGGTAAATACAAACCCCATGCACTTAAATCCCATGTAAGTCTTTCACTGGAGGTGGGATCAGTGGTGGTGCCCCAGCTCTGGGGTAACCTGAGACACCCTCCTCTGAGACCCCAGCTTCTGTTGCTTCCACATTTGCCAAGATCTAACTGGAAATGCTGATTTTTCCCAGGCCTCTGTAGCTGCTTCAGCTTGGCTTGCTTGCTTTGAAATTTATTTTTGAATTGTGGTTCATCTCAGCTATTTAGACAGGGCTGGATTTAAAAAGAAAAGAAAAAAAAAAAGTCATTTTGCACTTGTTGAAAGAGTTCATAGAATTTTTTTTTTCCCCTCCAGATAATGGCTGTGACAATTGGCTTTCATTTGCACTTGGAAAGCTGATTTGCACAACACCAGCTCATGGATGCCCTTGTGAAAAAAAGCCACAACCAAAGAAAAACCCCACAAAATACAACCCAAATATATTGTTATGACTCAAAATTAATTCTCTGTTATATTTTGCAGTTTCAGTCATGATAAGCTGAGTTATCATCAAAGAAAGGGCTGTTTCTTTTAACATTTTTCTCCTTAAGACTTTAAATACTGTGAATTCTAGTTGTGTTTTTAACACCTTTAATGACATTTGGAGATCCTCTTGACGACTCCTTAAGATGTGGTTAACAGAGGAGAGGAAGATGACTAGAAAAGTTTCCAGTTGTGTTGGAAACTGTTTCTTGAACTTTTCAGTAGGTCATCTCCATTCCCCAGCCCCTCTGGAAAGTCCGGGCAAGCTTCCTCACACTGTTTCTGTAGGAAATGTTGTGGTAAAGATCAAGCAGCATGCTGCAGTGACCTGCTAAAAATGCCTTGGGCTGGAACCGCTTCATTGCACACACATTTACTAAAAATTTGCCTGGAATATTCCTTCTTGTGCTGCTTCTCCTTCAAAGAGCTGGAGTGGAGCTTGTGTCTTCCCTCACCATGCCTTAAAAAAACACTTGCAAGCACAAATTTTGTGCTTCACGCTATACAAAGAATCAGATTTTATGTAGATAGCTGCTATATTACATCACTTCTTGGTCCCACTGCTTGGGTAGGGTTTTGCCTGGACAATACAAGGTACTAAACCAGACATTAAGGAAGTACTTGGAGGTGAGATATTGATTCTGCTGATACTAAAGACAAGTTCCTTTTGACATCACTGGACCCTCAGCATTTGGGAGGAGTTGCCATCTCCAGCTACAAAGACATCTGTTGGACCCGTCAACTTCTTTGAGGAGATCACAAAGAAGGAGTTGGTGGAGGAAAGATTTCCCAAGTGCATTGAACAGTTCACTCACCTTCAATTTGCTGTAAGGAAGAACAAGCTGAAGCTTTAGGTGTAAGCCAATTTCCCTGAAAGCTTGTGAATATCTGGCTGATCTGATTCTGTTTGTCCATAATCACCCGTAGAAGATCTTACATCAGTTCCCATACTGGCATCTGGCTGCTGATTTAATGGAGTTGCACCAGCGTGCTGAAGAATTAGAAAAGGCTCCAACCCAGTGTGCGTGTGTGCCTGTAGATAGAATTTGTAAAAATACCCTTATTTATACAATGACTACAAAGTTAATGTTTTGGCTTTCTTCCGGGACAATCTGTAAAAGGAATACTAGAGCTGGGGATTAAAAAGAGTGTGCAAGTAATGTGTAAACCATGAAATTCAATTAGTTCCTCTTAGGAAGCCAAATTTTGGTGAATACTGTAGAGAAAAGGTAGGGATAAAATGCCTAAGCCAAAGCTGTACTTAATAAGCTTCAGTAATTAGTTATAAATGGCTCGTTAAACCTGGAAACACATCTTTTTTTTTTTGTCCATGTTTATGAACGTGAAAGAAAATGAAGGATGGGGTTCAATAATAACTTTGAAGAGTTTCCATCCCAAGTCTTCTAAAAAGGGGTTTGTGCTGTTGGAAGGTGGGCACAGAGGAAAGACACATGATGCCCAGCTGGGTGTGTGGCGTGGAGGAGCGAGGGGGCCTGGGGGGCACCAGGCACATCCAGTCCCTGCACTTGTGCTGCTTCCCAGGGCATCCCATTGAGCATGGGTGAGGGTCTCTGAGAAGGGGTTGTGCAGATGGGTACCTAAAAAGGAGTATTGGGAAAATAGCAACCAGATTTACCAGTGAGGTCACATCTAACAATCTGTAGAGGAAATTAGAAGCATTGTCCTGTTATTGATGTGTCCTTTTTTTACCCCTGCATCCTCTCATTTTTTTGCTGTATCCAGTAGCAATTTGATATTCGAATTGTATAGTAACTCTTCAGAATTGGAAGGGTAAAAGGTAAATTGTGCTGCAGTGTGTGGTAGATTAATTGGCAAATGTTCCTGTTATTGTTTCTGGGAGCTCTACATCCACCTCACTATTCTCGTCTCTGAAAGGGCTCCCTGAAGTCAACAGCATTAGTGAAAATACCGATGTCCAAAAACAGACCTGCAACTCCTGCTCTGCAATTCATCTTACAATCAAAGGTCCTTTGCTGTCAGTACAGGAACTGGAGCAACAAATGCAGACATTGACAATTCCTTTTCTTACTCCCTCCCCCCAGCTCCCTCCAGAGTACCCTGAAATCCCACTCTAATCCATATTGTGAACAGTAAACACTTTTGACCTATAAACTCTTCTTTTTTCTTTTTTTCTTTTTCTTTTTTTTTTTTTTTTTTTTTGTAAAAAGAAGTGTTTTCCTGGCTGCATATTCCTAATCTCCTTTTTATATATACTTTTTTTGTTTCCCCCCCCTGAATCTTCATGACTTTTGAGAGATTGGCCAAAACCTGAAGCATTTCCAGCTCAAGCCCGTTTCAGGGGGAATGGGTCAAATTGGAGTTCCTTGATCCATTGTTAGTTGATTTCTGGGTCAGATTCCAGAAAGACCCCTTCTTCCTCTTTTGCTTCGAATGGAAAACACTCAAGAATTGATTTTCTGCTGGGAAACCAGCAGAAGATGGTTGGAATTTCATGAGAAACACAACCCTTACTCTTCCCTAGATGGTGGAGCTCCCTCTTTTGGAGCCACAGCCTCTTAAAGCATTGTGACTGAGTCAGAGTTAGCCTCTAATTTGTTATCAGCTCAACTTTATTTATCCATTTTCATTCCTGGTTTATCTTTAGGCTAACCACAACCATTACTTTCATGGTACTGCAGGAGGAACCAAACACCTCAAGGAGAGGGGGTGGATGTGAGCCATCAAATGTGACCCCAGACACCATCTGAATCTTTTCCTCCCGATCTTTTACCAGATCATCTTTGGCCAAGTTAAAAGGCTGATCCAGCCTGTGAGCCCTAAGGGTGAAAAATACATTATAAGGTGATTGCAGAAGTGTTTGGGCTTTCTCCAGTCTGGTATCTACTCTTCAGACCCTTTATCCTTGCTGCCTGCTGTGAAGTGACTGCCAACATGGCTGCAGCTCCTGGAGTAAGCACAGGACTGGGTTTGGTGTGTTTATGGCCTTAAAAACCTCTTGTAAAACCTTTCTCTGTAGCCTTGGACGTGACACTTAACCTTGATGCCTCAGACTCCCCGTCAAGAAGGGGATAATAACACTTGCTTATCTACTCCAGAGCGGGCTTTGAGGATTAATTAGTTAATATTTGTACAGTGCTTTGAACATAAGTGCTCCGAATTATCATTCTTACTTCATTGCTCCAGGCTGATTTTCTCCTTTGGCCTGATGTTCCTCCCTGCTTTTTCAAAAGCTCTTCATCTTCTCTTAGCCCTGCTGTGTCGTGCCCTTGCCCTGCCTCATTCCATGCTTTGTACTCTCCTCCCGTGGCCTGTGGGTCTGCAGAACATCTGCAGAAGGACAAGGGCCAGCACTTCCTCCTTTCCTTCTCCTGTTACCTCTAAGAGAAACAGCATCTGCAGGAAGCTTGTGTGGCCAAAGTGATGGAAATGGTCACTCAGATTCTCCTTCCACTCCAGCAATGGTGTTTCTCAGAAAAGCAACAGGCTTTATGCTCACACCCTGCATAACAAACCTGGGTGTGTCCACATGGATGTCTGTGTCCAGTTTTTCATTCTTCCTTCATCCTTCTTGTTTATTCCTGGAACAAAAGCGGAACCCTCCTTGGTGGCACCAGACCAGCAGTTCCTCAGCCTGCCCCAATGATTTGGTGATTTTCCATATCCCTTGCTCTTGGCTCTGCCCCTGTCATGGACCTGTCTGCTCCATACTCATCCCATCTCTCAGATGTGGAAGTGGGGCAGTGGTCATTCTTATCCCCATGCTGGCATGAGACCCACTACACAAGGACTGCTTAGCCATGCTAGCAACCAGCAGCCACTGCCCCCCTAGAAGCCCCTTCCGTGCAGTGGTGCCCGACTTCTTTATCGTAGAATTTCACAGAGGACAACATAGTGGTTAAAATTTCATCTAGAAAAATCTCGAGGATATTTTCATCCTGGCAGGATATTCTGAAAATTTGCGAGGGCACTGGTCAAAAGCATCAATGGGCAAATATTTCATCTCTTTCCCCCTCTGTTCTCTTGTCTATAATGGGTTGGGCAGGAGCTGCCTTTTCATAAGTATGCTTTCCCTGCCCAAGAGCTCCAATTTCTCCTTTCTCCCTGTTAACTGCAAGAGAAAACCGTCTGTATTGTCTGAGTGTCTTTAATGTGCAATTCCACCAGCCTAATGGGCACCTGATGGTACAGATAGATTTGATTCCAGATTTGGATCTGCTGACATAAACCTTAATGCTTTTTATTGTGTGCCACTTTGGGAAATCCTGATTAACAGCAACAAAGAGATAATTATGCGAGATGAAGACAATGTAGTTGTTTTAAAAATAATGTATATCATACAATTAATGCTACTTTGTCCTATATCAAAGTCACACTACCTGCATTAATCATACATCCTCATAGTTTCTAAACATTAATAGCAAGAAATAAAAAAGAGAACTCCTAATCCCGAGGAGAGTCACAATAACAGGGGGGGTTGGTTTCTTCTGAGAAGAAGAGAGGTGAGTAATGCAGTTTTTCAGCCTCGTTATTATAAAATGTAGAGCATATGAGTCTCTTTTCCAGAAAGAAAGAAGCTGAAGCCAGTTCAGGACCCCTAATTAATAATTAGTTCCATTTAGTCCTGCATTAAATCTAGCTGAACATTTATATATTGAAGTGTTTCTTGAAATACAAAGTAGGGTTTTGCCTGTTTCTGACACTCAAGTGGCTGATGTGCAATGCATGTGACATAGTTACTGGTGGACTTGGTAGTGCTGGGTTAACAGTTGGAAGCAAGGTCTTAAAGGTCTTTTCCAACCTAAATGATTCTACGAGTCTGCATACGTGGCTGAGCTGCTCTGATGTGCTGAGATTAATTGTTCCTCTCTTTGGAAACCAAAGGACACATGCAAGGTGCGTGATGTGGAGTCGCACAAAGGTACGTTTAGAGGGGGATAAAATTTCACTTAAGACGTGGAAGCCTCCAGACCTTAAAACCTGGTGGAGGAGCAACAGGAATGATTGGAAGGACAAATACATACACAGGCCAGATTTCAGCAATTCTTCAGATAAGGTACTTCCAAAAGAACCATTGGAAAATGCTCATTTAGGTGCAGTGTTCTTTTGGGTTTCTTTTGGGTTGCATCACCTTGAACTCCTCATCAGGGGCAAAAAGCTACCAATGACTTCATCTTACATCCTGGTTTAAAGATGTTGTCCCTCATTTCTGACTTTAAGGGGATGCAAGGGTCTGATTTGCTCTCCAGTGCACAGCATCCTCTGCTGCCACTGTTTTCCCTGGGCAATAGTCTTGAACAAAATCCTGCCCTCTCCTTTTGTTGCCTGGGTTCTCCTTGAGTTTTCAGCTTGGTGGGAAGTAGGTTGAGCAGGGGTAGGTGAAAGGTGGGTCAGGGCTTTTCCCTGATCAGCCACCAGGATGTAACACTCACCAGAAGGTCCCTTCCCACCCAAAACATTCTATGAATGTATAATTCCATGATTCTTCTCTAGGTGATTCTTGCTTTCATACCCCAGTTTTACACACACCACACAGCTTCCAAAGGCTCACACGCTTCCCAAAGGCTCCTTTATTTATATCCTGTTCCCCCAAATACCCTTCCAAATGACAACTGTTCTGTGTCACTGGTGGCTTCTGAGCAGCAGGATTGAAGGGAAGGTTTGGGTGTGCTTGTTACATTACCTTCTGTGGAATGGATGGGGATATACCATATGTGCTTCTGCAATTAGACATTTTGATTTCCAAAGTATTTAGTTACCATTTGCTGAACCATTGAGTAATTACCACAGCAAAATTGCACAATCTGTCAGTACGTCAGCTAAGTGTGCTTCTGGACAGCTTTATATGCACCTTCACCAGCACAGAGCTTTCCCCGTGCCTCGTTTGGTTAAACTTCAGCCCTTTCAGAGGAGAAATTTTTCTCCTGGCAAAGGACATTTCAGATAACACCAAAAATACCTACTATTGCACACCTGCCCTGGGGAGGATCTCCTGCCCAAGAGGGAAAGTGCTATTTAGGGGAATATGTTCCATTAAACATGGTGGCTTTTTAAGGTTGCAAAGTGCTATGCTGGGGAACAGGATTGGAGTTGGCCGCTCAGCACTTCTCGTTTCCATAATTCCTTCAATTTAGCAACAGCACTTGTGCCACTGGCAGGGGGGAATCTTAAAAGCGTTACCCGAGCAGAAGGATTTCCAACCTGAGAATGTGTTTAGGGTCATAAGAGTAATTGTTTCGACTCTTTTTTGAGTCGATAAGGGAAAGCTTTCTATTCAGGAATGGAAAATTAAGGTTACTTGGAAAGGAGGAAAGCGAGAGGCATCATTTACTGCCCTCCCTCCCTCCCTCTCCCCACCAAATGAAACACTCAGGAATCTTGAGAAAATTGGGTCACTAATATGGAAATTTTAAAGTATTGATAATACCAACATGACAAGTTGTCACTTTGCAGTATGTTCTTAAACACGACTAAACCTTAATAACCAGGTTATTCTAGAATAATCAGGGTAACAGAATGGGAATGAATGGCAGTTACTGTAATTATTCTAGAAAGAGGACCAAAGCAAACAGAAATTCTCTCTAATTTTATATATTCCCAATAGGTACACATAGTACATCATTATCACTATAGAAACTACTTAGTAGTTTCTCCAAAAATCAGCTACGCTTCACGGTCTTATGGGCCAATGTCTGAGCTGCACATGAGCCAGCACCCTCTAATTCAAACAGAGGTAAGCTCAGAGCAAGCGGCAGCCGGCAAAACAAATTTCCTAAGCCAAACATATTAAATCCAATATATTTTTCATTGATTTAATAGGCTGAAACTTTGGATACAACTGACACTTTCTGGATATTAATGGGCATTAGTGCTCAGCAAGAGGAGGCGAGAGCTGAAAATGAGAGTATATAGACGTTAGGGAAAGAAGGTGCTACAGAGGGCTTTGCTCTATATGAAAGTTCTCTGATGCAGGATGAAATCTGTAATTAAATAAGATGCTCTGCAAAATTCTTTGGTGACTTTGGCCCCGTTTTCAGATAAAACTGTTATTGCCATCCTAATGCTTTGCCTAATAGCCAGGTGATCATACCTGAAAACCAAAAAAAGCCACATACCCACTAACAAAAAATAAATGACTGTGCTTGAGAACAGAAAAAGTGATGTATCCACGAATAAAAAATTGAAATTATCATATTTGAACACAGAAAAAGACATATCTTCTAATAATAATAATAAAAATCTTTTGAAAACAAAAAAAGGACATATCCCCTAGTAAAAAAGAGAAATTGTCATATTTGAAACCAAAAAAAAGACATATCCACTATTAAAAGAAAAAAACTTTCATGTCTGAAAATAAAAAAATTACATATCCACTGTTAAAAAAAGGAAATTGTCACATCTGAAAACAACAACAAAAAAGACATATCCATTAATAAAAAATTTAACTTTCACATGACACATAGAGACTGTTTCCATCAGTCCTCTCCTCCATCTCCCCTCTGCCTGTGACGTGACGAGGACACCACTGCAGCAACACCGGCGCATCCCAGAATCTGGGATTTGGTCCATCTGAGAGAGACACCAGCATGAAAAAAATTATTTACTTGTTAGTTCTGTTCTCTTTTTTTAGTTGTTATTCTGGTTTAATTATGGCAACGAGGTTGAAAGAATTGTGCTGTCCGAGATGCTGTGCACTATTTGAATTCTGTTTTAAGGTTACTGATAAAACCTGCACGACAAGATCCTTCCAGAAAGGGTGTTTCTGTGAACCGACCTTGTTTTGCTGTAGAGGGAGAGGGGGGTGAGGACGGGACGGAGGGAGGACAGATAAATCATGTTTTTTACAAAGGATGCTGTTTGCTAATCTTCTGACACCACTGCATGTGATGTATGGTATCTGAGTTCCTAAAGTTTATCACATTAGTAAAAAATACTGTACGCATAAAACCAGACCCTGGGGGGGCAAAAAAAAAAAATGAAAGGGAAAAAAAAAAAAATCAAAAGAGAAAAAAAAAAAAAAAAAAAAGGAAACTAAACAATGAACATGTGTGAAGTTGGAAATTTATAGGCTTAGGCCTCCGCAGCTACATATCCTGGAAAAAGAAAGAAAAAAAACAACCAAAAAGTGTTAAGAAAACAAATTACAGTTGTGGATGTGAGGACCCTGACACGGCCTCCTGACAAATCGACCCTCCGGCTTGACCCTCTGCAATATGTTTCCACAGGTAATTCCATAACTCTCCGGTTAACTTCTCAAGATTTCCTGTTTGACAACTGGGAGAAAGGGAAGCTCCCCAGCACCGGTGGGGTCCCAGCTCTGCCTCGCCGACCACCCCATGCCCAACGGCCGTCGGGCA
>VWZY01011424.1:110422-138471 GCA_013399075.1 Chloroceryle aenea | reverse complement strand
CTTAGTGGCCCTTTGCTGGACTCATTCCTGCAAGGACCACAGACTGTGCTTATACAAAGCATGTCCAGTGAGTCTGCAGTCTGTAGACCAAGTCCATTTTGACATATTTATCTAAAAGGGTACTGTTCATTTTGAGTTCAGTCACTTTCAGAAGAAGGGCTACCTGATCTCTGTTTCACTTATCATACCATCATTTGGCCACATACCACATCAGCAGTGTTAAGATGCCAATTCATAACCACATGGTAATTCAGAGTCTTAGTAAGAAATTAGAGATGAAGACATGAGTGCCACAATTTCAAGGAAGACATCTCTTGTTTCTTGAGCTTTTCAGCAGCTCAGAGATTCATCTGCTATTAAGGAATAGAGTCCTACAACTGGTAATACTTCTCAGGTACATGACTGAGACTGTGGTTAAGCCTCATGTAAAGACACATTTATCACAAGGCACAAAAGAAGGGAGTTCCCTACTTTCTGTGCTTTTTCACCTTTCCAAGTGCAGAAATTACTGTCTGAAAAAGCATCAAAAGACATGTGTTTCTATTAGCAGCCCAGCTGTTGTCTTGTACACACAAAAAAACCCAAACCACCCACACAAAAAAAAAAACCAAACAACTTAAAAATACCAAACCCAAACCACACACTTTTTCAGTGCAATAAAGAAAGCGGCAAGCCAAAACTACAGTGTAGAGTATCTGCTGAAAGAATGATATTTAGAAACCTTATTGTTTTGTCAGTTCTTTGACTCTGGTGGGGTTTTTTTTGGTTGGCTGAATTTGAGTAAAAGACAGCAATTACATTCTGCCGAAAGAGGTTTTTAAGACTATGGAAAAATGCAACTGATTGCACATGAAATTGAGTCTGGTTTTATTTCATCCAACATGGTCCAAGATACTATAGAAAAGCTCACACAATTTTGCAGTCACATATTTCGGCTGAAGAATGTCTCCCCACACGTTGTTCTTATATTTTTCAGCATTCCACAGTTACATGAATACCTCACAAGTACTTGCAGAGCAGCCAATCACTTCATTGTGTCAGACAGCCCCAGCTACATAATCAAACACCAGCTCTGAACGCTAACACTCAATAGCTTAACACAAGCCAATGATCCAGCTTTTCAAAGAACACTTTTCTTTAAATACCACCATAATTCAAAGTAACTTCCATTTCTGATGGCAATGTGTTAGTATTAACAGTAGGAAATACGCAGGAAACTGAAGTTTTGTTGCTGCAAAGTATAAAGATTTTCATGTGACAATGTTAAATTTTCATGCCACAAGGGTTCAGAGACGGACTCTACTTCCAGATAATACAAGCCGTCTTGAACACAGTGTTAAGTAGCTTCCTATTACGAGTAGAGGCAGCCTAATGTAAGGACTTGTTACTCCCTACAAATTTCTGTCACTTAGGCTTAGTCCTTTCCAGATTCAGATGCAGTAGTGAAAAAGCAGTCTCGCTTCTCATCCCTGTCAGTAGGATTCTTCCAGCGTAGTTGATGGAGCTGTTTGTGCAAACTCTACATAGATACTGCAGTAAAAAAATCAGGTGAGTTAGATTGGCTTGGCAATTTAAAACAGTTAAGCCAAACCAGAACTTGTTAAATGTTTAATCCAAAATCTAAGGCTAACCAAGCATCTACAGTCTTTTAAATGTCTATGTGGCTGCATTGGGTTTGTGTCCGGCAGAGTTTTGGTAGTGGGAAAGGGAGCTACTGGCATGGCTTCTGTAAGAAGCTTCAAGAAGCTCCCCCAGATCCAAGCTGGATCAGCCTCTGGACAAGGCCAAGCAATCTGTGCTTCTGTGAGAACATATTTAAGAAGGGAAAAACCTATTGGTCATGTTATTTTGTTTTGGAGAGGAGTGGGACACGAGAGACAAATATGAAGACATTGAGGTCAATGAAGAAGGAGCAGCCACTCCCCTTCAGCCTCTGGTGAGAAGGCAGGCTGAGCCCTTGCAGCCCTTTGAGAGAAATGAGGGAGCAGAATCCTATCTGCAGCCCATGAAGGACCTCACACCAGAGGAGGTGGCTGCATTCAAAGAAGGCCATGACTTTGAGGGAAGCCCATGCTGTTGCATGTCTGTTGCAGAAGAAACCTATGCTAGTTGAAGAAGTTTCACAGAATCATAGAATCACCTAGGTTGGAAAAGACCCATGGGATCATAGTGTCCAACCTCTCACCCTACTCTACCAGTTCACCCCTAGACCATATCCCCCAGCACTACATCTGAGCGATTCTTAAACACATCCAGGGATGGCAACTCAACCACCTCCCTGGGCAGCCTATTCCAATAGCCCACCACTCTTTCCATGAAGAATTTTTTCCTAGTGTCCAGTCTAAACCCACCTTGTTTCAGCTTGAGGCCATTCCCTCTAGTTCTATCACTAATTACCCGAGAGGAGAGACCAGCACCAATATCTCTATAACGTCCTTTCAGGGAGCTGTAGAGAGTGATGAGNCAGGCCATGCACAGCCAGTTTTTCCATTGGAAATCTATGGGGAACAGTGTCAAATGCTCTCCAGAAGTCCAGGTAGACCACATCCACAGCCTTTTCTTCGTCCAGTAGTTGGGTCATCTTGTCACAGAAGGAGATCAGGTTCGTCAGGCAAGATCTGCCTTTCCTGAACCCATGCTGACTGGGCCTGATCTGCTGGTTGTCCTCCATATGGCTTTTAAGAGCACTCAAGATGATCTGCTCCATGACCTTCCCTGGTACCAAGGTCAGACTAACAGGTCTATAGTTACCTGGGTCCTCCTTTCTGCCTTTCTTGTAGATGGGTGTCACATTTGCTACCCTCCAGTCCATTGGGACCTCCCCAGTTAGCCAGGACTTCATATAAATAATGGAAAGTGGATTGGCAATCACATCCGCCAGCATTTCCATCACCCTGGGGTGTAACCCATCCGGTGCCATAGATTTCTGTGCATCCAACTGGCGTAGAAGGTCCGTGACCATCTCCTCTTTAATCATGATAACCTCATTCTGCTTTCCCTCCATGTCTCCCAGCTTATGAGGCTGGATGTCCAGGGGATACCTCATTCCACTACTGAATACTGAGGCAAAGTAAGCGTTAAGCTCCTCAACCTTTTCCTCATCCTTTGTTACTAAATTTCCCTCTGCATCCAATAAAGGATGGAGATTTTCCCTAATTCTCCTTTTGTTATTTATGAATTTGTGGAGGACTGTCTTCCATGGGAGGGATGCAACACTGGAGCAGGGGAGGACTGTGAGCAATTTTGCCCCGAGCTTGAAGGAATGGCAGAAAACAACGTGGGATGGACCGACTGTGACCCCCATTCCCTGACCCCCAGCACCACTGCAGGGAAGGAGGTAGCAAAGCTGTGCCTAGGAAGAAAGGAGGGGTGAGGGAGGGAAGTTGCTTTTAAGATTTGGTTCTATTTCTCACTGTCCTACTCTGATTCAAAGTAGTGAATTGGCGGTGGTTTTGTTGTCTAAATTAAATTGATTTTGTTTTCCCAAGTCAAGTCTGTCTTTTCCCTGTGACCAACGATTGATGAGCCTTCCCTGTCCTTTGTCTCAAACCTCAGGCCTGTTGTATTTTATTCTCCCCATCCCACCAGAGAGGAGTGAGCAAGTGGCTCCACAGTGCTTTTTTTGCCATCTGGATGGGCTTAAACCACAACAATGTCTTTGAACAGTTTTAAAACACTAGACATATGATTAGGAACAATTAAATGTATATTTGTACTTATTTCAGTTGAAAAAATTTTCTCCAGCTCAGTTCAGGATGAGTTGCAACCTATTACAAGTGCCGTAGTTTCACAAAAAGTCAGAATGCAAGACAGCATTACATTTTTCTGATAATTGAAATACAAGGTTCCCTTCAGAAACAAAAATTCTTGTCCAGATGCTCCATCTATGGGGAAGCTAGCATGCTTCAACATGTCTGTCAGAGTATCAGCTGTACTAGTGTACAGAAGACAGTTTAACCTGGGTTAAAATCTGAAGAGGCTTTGCCAAGACAGACTTACTTGACCTAATCAGCTGTTGTTCTTTATAGGGAGAGACTATCAATACATCATAAGAAAATAAACTGTCTCTATTTTATATAGAATTCAAACTTATAAACCCCATAAAGTTCTAAGTGATGGCACAACGTCCAGGAAGTCCCATCCAACTCAAACTGCTCTGTGAAAAGTTAGATAAAGACCTTGCCTATGTAAATACATGGAATGACCCCATGAGCAGGGTTACACACCTGTTACAGCAGCAGTATCATTCTCTTCAGAGCATCCAAGTAGCTATCTTCCCTAACACATTAAAATCTAAGGGAATAGCTGTAAGAGCACTGCCATTTATGAATTCAACATTTATTACTATCCTTATTAAATTTATATGAATTTGGAAATCTGATCACTGTAAGAACCATTTCACTGCAGGAACAGTCACCTAACCTCCAACTTAGCTAGAACAATCAAACGTTTTGGATGGTCAAGGGAAATAAAGAGCCAAACTGACATATGGAAGTTAAGTGCTGTGACCATTGTTACCAAATGATAACCAGAAGCCTTAAATGACTGCAAGTATCTGGTTTATAAGGGTCACTGTGGATTTTGCAAGACCATACGAGTAAAAGAGACTGAATGCACATCCAACACAAATACCTTTGCACGGAAGACAGTAGTATTTCACCACCTGTCAGTACATGCTCAGGCCAGATTATTGGTTTTGTTTTCCAATATATTTGCTTGATGGATTCTAAAAGAAAAGCCTGACACTTTCTCTCCTTACTCCACAGATTTCAAAAATCATCCTAACCCTCAATCCCTCAATGCAGCATCATAGAAAAAAAACCAAACCAAACCAAACTACACACACATACACACACACACAAAAAAAAACAACCCACAAAAAACAAACACCATCACATATAGGACTTTGAAATGAGAAGATGGGTTTTCATCAAGGTTTCCATCATAAGTGGATGCTTTTTTAGATGAAAAAGGTATGATAATCAGTTTTTTAAACAGCTGACAGAATATTGGTATGACTACTGGGATCTGGAAGAAGAGAATTAAAGAGATAGTTGTTCCCTCTATGCTACCCCCCACCCTCAAGAAAAGTGATAAAGATGCAGAAGTGGGGGAAACACCAAAAAAAATAAAAGGAAGGAAAAAAATAAAATAGAGGGTGAATACCTTTCTCCACAACTCTAACTCGGATTTCTCCTGGTTTGACAACAATGTCAGGTGGGTTCTTGACATCGCAAATATAAGTGCCGTTGTCCCGGAACTGCATGTTTGATATACTGATAGAAGCATCTTTCTTGTTAAGATCTCCAGCCCAAGTGATCCTGTCTTTAAATGGTATGTCCTTTCCAGGGTATGGCTTTCCATTAGAGTAATAGAAAAACTGTAGTCAAGGAAAAGAGGATAAGAACAATCCAATTAGAGATCACAGAGCTACCATGTTTCTCTCACTGTGACAGCATTCTCCCAGCATTCACTGCAGTACACAGCTAGTATTCAAGATTTTTTTTCTTCTTGATTCACCACTTCAGTCCAGCTTGTTGCCTCTTGATCCCGTAACTGTGCTACAGCTTATACCTCAATCATGCTACCACAACAGACTAGAAGTGTTGCGTTTCTGTTGGTTTTGTCTTGTTTTGTGGTTGGAGTATTTGAGGGGGGTGGTTCTGCTTTTGGGGACACAGTGTTTCACAGATGAGGTAGGGAAAGAAAAAGGCTGGTAACCTTGGAATAATTAAAGGATAGAACAGTTCTGTATCACAGCCATCTATCTTTCAGGCACAGGGCCCTTCTGCACTCTAGTAGGAAAAGGATATGAAGTTTTTCTGTCTAGTGTTTTGTTGTGCATTACTTGAAACTAAAGCACAGCTAAACTTGTGATAGCCTCCTTCTCTCCACCCCTCAAAACATCCCATGAGCAATTTAGGGTGTATCTAAAGGTTTTCCAGATACCTTCACAGTGACTAAATATAACTGTTTACCAGTTTTTACGTGATTAGTATGCTCATTGACCCTGCACTCCCTAAACATGACTAAAAATCCTTGAAGAATAAATATGTTCAGTACAGTCTGAATACTGTATATTTCCTCACTATACCTGACCAAAATTGGGATTCACAGCAGTAAAAGCACACAGGCTTCTAAAGGACAATTCTGCTTTCAAATGTATAGGATGTCTGAACACTGGCCATAATCCTAAGAGAGGGATCAAAGTTGTTTTGCAGGAGCACATTCATCCTTAATTTCACATTCTGAAAGAAAGACAGACAAACTTCACCAAAAATCAACCCACTCTCTTCAGTTTAGTCTCCAGAGCATGGTTAAAGAAATTTAAGACAATATTCCAGCTTCCTCTTTCTACAGTGTTCTTTACGAAGGAAGTCTCTCTGCCACAGAACAGACTGGCTACAAGCTAGTCCTCCTTCCATCTAAGTCATCTCCCATCTCTTTTCCTGTTCTTATCTGAGGCTTGACATTCCAACATCCTCTCTATCAGACCTGCACTCTTGAGTATCTGGCCTGATCATCTGTCAGCATAAATCTTATCCTGATCAGGTATGTGCACATGACCATCTGTTGTGCTGCAGTCAAATTGACACAGTTTGTCAGATTTATGCTAACCTGTAGACAGCAAATGTATCTCATCTGGTAGGAAGTCTGCTAGCACATAGTCATCTGTCAACATTTTGGAGGAAATCTGCATCAGTCTGCAGCATTTCCAGCTGGATTATAACCTTTAGCACAGAGGCACTGCATTTCCACACCCTTATGCACACAGGGAGTCATCCGACTGCAAGTCTAGAAGGCAAGAGGCAGACTCCTCAGCTCTCCAGGTGGACATAGAGAGCTTGAGGAGGTGAAAACACCCAAGAAAGGAGAAATCACAAAGTAAAATATGACTCAAGCCACTCCATGCCTATGATCAAGTAACATAAGATTTCTTTCAAAAACTAAAGCTGATGGGTTTAGACTGGTTTAAGCTGATTGTGAAACATGGCTGTCATTAGATGTTTCATTCATGAAGAGAAGTCTCTATAACCAGGCATATGGAGGGAGAATGAGAGAAGCAGGGGAAACTTTCAGTCAAGTCAGCCTCACCCCATGGCCACGAGATTGTCATGGCCACAAGTACTGATCCTAAAGAGAAACAGAACTACCCTTTTCAGGAGAAGCATAGACTTAGCTCAGATCACAAGATTGATCTTTCAAATGAATGCCCACCAAACAATGTAACTGACATAACTTGGGTTCATTATAAATAAATAAATCAATCTTACCTCTATACTTCCCCTAACCCCTCAAAAGAAACAGGATCTGATCATGCTGGGCCACTTCTGCTCAAAGATGATTTGTTTTTCTCTCAGTTATGCATATAACTACATCCAGGTAGAATGTCTACATTGACTTCATTTCAAACATAAATGTTATGTCCTGCAGTTCACAGAATGGTAGGGGCTGGAAGGGACCTCTGGAGATGACCTAGTCCAATCCCTCTGTTAAAGCAGGGTCACGCACGGCAGGTCGCATGGCATCATATCCAGGGAAATTTTGAAAGTCTCCAGAGAAGGAGACTCTACAACCTCTCTGGGCAGCCTGTTCTGGGGCTCTGTCGCCCTCAAAGGCAAGAGGTTTTTTTCTTATGTTTAGGTGGAACTTCCTGTGTTCCAGTTTCTGCCTACTGCCCCTTGTCCTGTCACTGGGCACCACTTGAAAGAGTCTGGCCCCATCCTCTTGGCACCCTTTAGATATTTATAAGCATTGATAAGATCCTCTTTCAGTCTTCTCCAGACTAAACAGCCCCAGGTCTCTCAGCCTTTCCTCATAAGATTGACGCTCCAGTCCCTTCGGCACCTTTATAGCGCTCTGTTCAACACTGTTCAGTAGTTCCTTGTCTCTCTTGAACTGGAGAGACCAGAACTGGACACAGTACTGTTCTAGGGCAGAGTAGAGGAGAAGCAGAACCTCCCTCAATCTGATGATCACTATTCTCAATGCATCATGGGATACCATTGGCCTTTTTGGTGTCCACGAGAGGACACTGCTGGCTGATGGTTAACTTGTCTACCAGGACTCCCAGGTCCTCCATTGATCTGATTTTTCAGCAGGTCAAGCCTTAACCTGCACTGGATTATTCCTCCTCAGGTGCAGAACCCTGCACTTGCCTTTGTTGAACTTCATTAGGTTCCTCTGCAGCCAACTCTCTAGCCTGTCCAGGTCTTGCTGAAAGGCAGTGCAACCTTACACTGTGTCAGCCACTCCTCCCAGTTTTTTTATCAGCAGCAAATTTGCCGAGGGTACACTCTATCCCTCATCCAGGTCATTGATGAAGATGTTGAACAAGACTGGACGCAGTACAGACCCCTGCAGAACATCACTGGCTACAGGCCTCCAACCAGACTCTTCACACACAACCCTCTGAGCTCTGTTGCTCAGCCAGTTCTCAATCCACCTCATTATCCACTCATTTAACCCACACTTCAAGTTCTATTTCTACAATAAGCAGTTTGGACAGTGATGGAAAAAGGGAAGGGCAAACCAGGATATATGGTGGATAACTCTATGGGGAGAGGAAAACATACCAACAGATAGCGTCTTCTCACCCATCCTTTTAAACATTGGCAGGAAATATGCCCTACTTCCTTAAGCTTTTGCCCAGCTACTGCTTTGGCTTCCCAAATAAAAGAGCTCTCTTTACAAAGCTATTTTTTCACTGAGAGTTCAGAAGCTGTTTCTTCAGAGCTCTATATATTGAGCAAGATGCTCATTTGTTTTGGATCATCTCTGTTCTGAGTAATGAAGGGCTCCTAGAGTTTAAATGATCTCATGTCTGCAGCAGCAGAGGGGAGACAAACTAATAGGCTTAGCAACCTGCTGTCTCCACATCCTCCCTGCTTCCTTGAAATGCTCACTCAGGCCAAGGAATAAGAGGGAAGTAGAAGCATCAGAGAGCTCAGTCACAGATGTGCACAACTTACGCGACAGAGGAATAAAAACCGCTAACAACCTACCAAAGCCACTTCTTCAAAGGTTCACACCCAAAGGAACTCAGCACACTTTGCCTTAACATACAGGAAATGAGTGATGGCAATTATTATTAGCCTAAGTTCCTTGCTAGTCTGACTTCTTATTTGTCAAATAACTAAAATGTGAGGATGTAACTGCTTCCTGATTTGAGCACATCAAATCTGTTCTGAAACCAGGGAGACTGGTCTTATTTTAAACCCTTTCAAATATATAGTACACAAGCAGAAAATAAGCAACATTCACAACACACAATGTAGTGTAACAGTGGCAATTCAATTTCTGTGACTGTTACCATTTAGTGCACAGCTCCACAGCTCATTTCAAGTGCAAAAGGATATAGAACTTAGGAGAAGATTCCTACATGCTTATCTACTTCATACATACTACTACACCAACATCCCTCTCCTCTGACTAACAAAGTAGTAGCATATTCTACAGCCGCTGCTGTAGACACTCTAATCTTTGCAAAGATCTAACATGTGTCAATACTTTAAAATAACTCTAAAAAAGCACCCCTAAAAATCACAGTCATGGAGACAAGACACATGGAAGGAGGCTCCAATCTGTGTCTTGTTCCTCAGAACAAAGACTTCTGCACACTTACAAGAGCCTCCCCTCCCAGGTTTGTTCCCCTACAGCCATTGCTTACTGAGATACGAGTTGCAGCTCCCTCTGGTTGAAAACTCCAAGAAACAGATGCTGCGCTGCTGATCACATCCACAGATGTAAATGTGCACGGAAGCTTTGCATCTGTCCCATTCTCCACAAACATCTCCTCTGGTGTGTTGACCTCTACTGCTGATACTGTACGGGAAAGGTAAAAAGAAGGAAGAAGAAAAAGTGGCATCAATGTTGTTTCAAGCATTACAGAATTCATATCACACTGCCTGTAAGAGGAAAACAGAAGAGACATCAACAACTCTTACCTCATGTGTGTGTGCAAACATTGCATTATACCTGCAATACAAACAAGTATAGAGCAGGCCAGATCACTTCTCTTTCCTTGTATTATCTGTTACAGGATGTTTTCCATCCACAGACGTTTCCCCTCTAACAGTTTGTGGAAGTCAATTCTATGGTGCAAGGGATGAGTTTAAAACTACTAGCTGTCAGCAGACATTGTAATAAATAAACCCCATCGGAGGAACTAAGATCTTGGACCCAGCCATTACTCAGTTTCCTCTCTGGCTGACCTCTTGTTTCCCATCTCCAGTTTTTCTCAGCTGTAGGCAGAACAAGAGCTCACCTCTAGAAAGCTGAGACACAAACCTCTCTGGCTCCCAGCTACAACATCTGCTTCTGCTGTCTGGCATGCTTCAAGGTCTTTGTTTTCTTGGGGAACATTATTTATGTGCAAGATCTCATACATAATCACTCAGCTAAAGTTCAGAAGCATGAGAATAGTTCAATTTTTTTCTACCATGAGGCTTACACACTGTCAAAACAGCAAGCAGACCACAACCGCTCCCCAGATTTAAAGTAATCAAGGTTAATATTGTACTCATACTATGGTGAACCCTCTGCTAAGTGAAATTCAGTACGATTCAGAAAACCTGTTGAATATATGCTTTACCTGGCACCTTTTAAACTACAAAGACATTATCCCTATCCAGATTTAAGCAAAGAAACTTGAATGAATGTACACGTGTATATGTTAAGAAACAAAGTACGATCTTGTGACGTCATAAAAGAATGTCTTTCAGCATTTGTGTCACATCCACATGAAAGCAAAAATATTGTACAATCACAGTGGGTGGGTGCACATGTGACATGTGCCCTGAGTAACTCAAATTTACATTCCAATTATTATTAAGTCATGTTTTTCATCACAGAGATGGTACTACTAATCTGCTACTGATCACATAATCCTATGTTTCTGGGTTGCAATATCTTTAATTCAGGGTTCTTTCCCCCTTATTAGAGGAGGAAAGCAAGACTTCCTGCTTCATCAGTACCTTAGCTGATTTATTTCTCAATTTTTAATAAACTTTCCTCTTGAAGCAGGCAAACTGCTGAGAAAGATTCTGGTCAAACACAGTTTGAAAAAAAATAAAAGAAAAAAAAAGAAGAAAAGCCCATCCACATTAGTTCTTAAAATCATAGGATTTATGTTTTTCGTCAGTGAGATCTATGAGCTCAGCAGCCTTCAAAAGTTTAACAGCAGGCTTTTTTCAAGTGGTATGACCATCCTAAGGTGTAGATTTGACATAAACCAGGTTATTTTATCTGACCCTAAAATTAAGCAAAGTCTATGCTCCACAGAGAATTTTAGATTGACCAGATGTGACTAAGCCTCATTCCCCAAGGAAACAAAAGCTCACATGAGCTGTGCCACTTCCCACCTTCCTCCCTCACCCTTAGACAACCAAGTCTACTGGGCAACTCCATCTGACTGGCTGCAGCCCAGGGCACGAACACAGCAGGTAGCAGCAGTTGACCCTGCAATACAGACCTGTCTGCAAGCCCTGGAAGCTGTAGTTTAGTCAATGAAATGGTGAACAGTGAAGGAGATGAAAACACCCTGGCCATCTAGCTACACCCAACAATCACTGTGGCTTTGGAAGAACTGCTGTCTCATCTAACTAACACAGCAAGCAAGGAAAGGCAGAGCACATGCCCAGGAGACATGAAATGAGCATGCAAGCACTGCAGGGGTAGGAGAATTAAGCATACCAGTTTAATTGCAATAATCAAAATCAGAAGAAACCACCATTCATTCCCTTTGCCATTCCGAGTCTCTGCTGATCTCTTCTCAAATTCACTAACTCCTCAATTCCATCAGGTTATCCCTCATCCCTCACACTCCCCTGTTATCATTGCTCTCATTTCAAATGAGTAAAAGAGAAAGAGAACCCTAAGAGAGTGGTATTTTTATCACAAGGTTGTATCAAAGCTTCCTTTCTCTTGACTATGGGCCAAAAAATACTTTTTTGTAAATCAATTACTAAATATTTATTTGGAACATATAAAGGCTTCTAGCAATACAGTGAAATTAACTCAGAGCTGCTGTGCTTTATGTATTTTTTCCAGCTAATGGAATAGAAAATAGAAGGAAAAAAAAAAAAATCCATTGTTTTGAGTCCAAGCCACAGAACAAGCCTACCTTTCAAGCATAAAACAAGCAAGATGCCCTCAGCATTTGTGTAGGAGGAAAAGGGTCTGCACAGACATTGTCTGCTTGTACGTGATGCAGAGAACTCTTTGACATACACAGGCAATGGGTAGCACAGATCTGCTTAATCTAAAGAAGTCACTGTTCCAACTCACTAGCAACGCATCAGAGAAGTGTAGCAAAGCAACAGGAAAAAAACAACAATTTCTCCCTGCAGTCTGGGAAGGAACTATGTAACTTTGTACAGGTATTTCCAGAAAGTTTGATTTTCATATTTTTGATTATTGTCTCAACTTCATGTTTGTCTTTGCTCAGTCTTCTTTCCCTCCAGCCACAAAAAAGAAAAAAAAAAAAAAAAGTCCCTTGCTTTATTTGCTCTTTCAGTGGGCACTACGTCAAAAATTTTTTTTCTGGCTCTGCTATCTTAGAGAATGACATATAAGTTCCTCGAATCTTGGTGTGATTGTTTGGAAGCAGCAGAGGCGCTGTAATATTTGACATTTGTTCACACTTAGCCCTCTACTCTCATACTTTCACTGATACAGTGACAGTTCCCACTGCCTTGAATTCTTTGGCCTTCTCTTCCATAATTAAATACACATGATCACCTCCAGCTCTAGCTCTTTTCCTTCTCTTTTGACATCTGCCAGGATTACATCCTTCTTCCAACTCCTCCATTTACTTAAATGAAAGAAGTTTAATTCTAAGTCGTATTCCAGTCACACTTACCCACTGCTCCATTCCTCAAGCTTACTCAGCCCTCCTCTCAAAAGGAAAACCAAAGGAGACTATCAGAGAGAAGAGATCTTTAGGAAGGGAAGATCTGCAAGATATTCAGGGCAAAGATAAACATTTGCTATTTCCCTCTGAATATCTCTTCTAGCCTTCAATTGCTTTAGTTCTTTTTTTCAGCAGAAAGATGCTATTTTTCTCACCTACCTTCAAAATAACTGGAGAAAAAAAAACAACCAAACAATTAAAAAAAACCCAACACATGTGCCTCTTCAGCCATTTATTTTTTATTTTCAGTGTTGTTGGCGCAGTTTTAATACAATTACATCAACTCTCAACAGCTAAACCCCACACTTCAGTGAAAATTCCTTCTCAGAGAATCCTCCTATTCTTGAAATAGGCCATGACGCTCTTACTGGTTTACTAATGTTACTACTCCTGTTTACTTACTATTCTTTTCTTATTGTTCCATCATGGATCTTCATTCTTCACCAATGTTCACTCTATTCTCAGGTCTCTCCTTCCTCAGTATCTTGTCTCAGGGACCTCATCTGCAAAACCAAGTTCAGCTCCCATCACTGCACTGACTACTCAGATCTGTGTCTGCTCAGAATCTGTCTCCTTATGCTCAAAGAACAGTCTCAGTCTGACATCTTTGTCAATGCTAAGTTGTCAGCTCACACTGAATGGGACTAAACCAGAGCTCACTTCTTCACCCAGAGCCCTCCACAACTTTACGTATCATCACAGACCTGCCACGTCTCTCAAACTCATAGCCTGTACAGCATCTTTGAACTCATCTGAGGTAAAGGTGGTTTCAGAGCTTCTAGCCACCTGCTCAGCTGACACCAGTTTAAAAACTCCATTTTGTATCTTGACCTTCATTACCACGTCTTTTTTTTTTTGTTGTTCTGGACAGATTGTCAGTAACAGACCAGCAGATATCACAGTGCCTGGTAACCAAACTGCTCCAAGGGTGACATTAAGAAGAGGATGGCATCGCATATGTGAGATCACTGCTTTCTTCCATGAACTGACCAGAGAAGATGTAGTACAGGGCATATACATGCCCAAAAGCAAGCATCATTCATTATATATGTATATATTATACACAACACTGTAACCAAATCAACTTTATTGACTTCACACTGTTTAAACTTACTTGCTGCAAATGAACAAGACGTTCCTAACTCTGAAGGTGTAGGTCTCCAGTAGCTTAAGCCGATCTAAAGATGCAGAACGTCTCAATTTCTTTGTAACAACACCAGCATGTCTGCCAAGTTACACAGAACTAGTGAAAAAGCTACACATTTTCAGATAGTTCAGCCCTGGCTCAGCTCACAACCCCAGGGACTGTACGGTCACTGATACTGAGACAACGATATCTTCTGTGGAAGAAGCCTTCACAGTTACCAAGCAGCAAAGTATAGGAAGATAAGGTCATTCAGAACTGATAGCAGACAAGCATTACTAATAAGAGTCTGAATCTCGTTAGTTAACCAAACTGTGGTCAACTATTTAGCTTTCAGTAAGATTAACTGCAGCAAAGCTTACAGTTTTTACCAGAGTAACATGAAAGGCTGGAGCACTGCATTGGAAAGTGAATTTAACTGGTATCTTTGAAATGGGGCACACCTTGACCAAAACACTCGTAAAAGAAGATGGCCAGTTGCTGTCTATAGCACACTAATGGGAGTCCTCCCTCACAGGTGTCCTCTCCAGGACATTTTTGGCCAGGTCAGCTGAGATTTACCAAGTCACAAATGCTGGCAATTTAAATCTGCACAGCAGACACAGCCTATGTGACTGGGCATCACAGGTCGAAGTCTGGATGCTTCCCATTGTCTGCTACTGCTAACTGCTTACGCTGAAAGCTGTATCTTCAATTAAACACAGTAACATACAAATCACAGTCCACTCCCCAGAACAAGTTACAAGGTCATGAGTTGACACAACAAGGTTACACAAAGTCATAGAGATTTATATATGCATGCCACAGTCATTTAAATGACACTAATAAGTCATTTAAATGACCAAGCACTCACCTTGTTTCAGTATTAAGAGATTCTTGCCCTCAACCACATCATTGAATTGACCTCATTAGATTTTTCAAATCCACATTCTAGTATCTTCTCTTAAACACTGTCTCACACTGAGAAGATCTGCTCAAGAACTGCAAACTTAGTTCACTTCTCCATGCCCTCTTAAGTGCCCCCAAAACATTTAGTAATGGCATCTGTATAAACCCAACAGTGCCTAAGCTGCCAGTGCTTGGAGATCAATGACTACTAAAGCTGAGGTGTTTTTTTCCTACTCTTCTGTCTGCTTACACTTTCATACTGATAACCCAAAAACTTCTGGGCAAGAATTGTTTTTATTCTACATTTTTGTATACAGAAATATGGCCTCCACTCTACTAGGTAAAGGTTGAAAAATTTGGTTCTGTAGTACTTCACAAGGAAATCCTTGAAGTGAAGGTTTATAGTAATTAACCCACAGCTAACTAAGATTCATTTGTAGACCATAGTCCCTACTGAGATCTTGGATCCAATAAAAAATTTCTGCTAATTAAGGCTATGAACACACCAAAATAAACTTAATTCTGCTGGATCCAACTCAGCTTGATCACTAGGAGTTCTAACAAGCCAAGAATGCAGACAACTAACATTGTAATCACAGGCATCTTATTCTGACAAGCACAAACACAGCCTAAGCAGAAACTTTTATCAGATCTCTAAATACTGTCTGCTTACAGTGCTACAGTTCCTATCCCACACTGGGAAAAGTGTTACACTCCTTTCCTCTTGAAATGGTTAGTCATCAGGTTACTCGTTAAGATAAACAAAGCAAGTTGTTTATATTAGAGATACTTGGTAATACAGTCATTTATACAATTTATAACATCTCTTATGGATTTAAAAAAAATACAAAAAAAAACCAAAAACACACAACAGGAAATAATCCAAAATCTGATGAAAGAAAGATTAAGAGATTCAGACAGGCTGTGGCAAGTTGATGACAGAGTCACAGATGAGGAAAATTGAAAGAACATGCACTAATGCAATTGACTTTGAGCAGTTCACATTTAAAGATTTCAGCAAAATGACAGAAAAGTCAGTGTATTGATATGTTCACTATGGCTGTCCCAGCAGACCGGAAGTCTCATCAGAAAGGAAGATGTGAGATCTCCTAATAACATGGGGTCCTAAGTAACAAAACCAATATACACTTGTGAAACAGTGTGTCATTAAGAAATACTCTTACTTAATGTCAAGCATGTTGTGAAACGCTGAAGTCTACTGTTGACATAGCTCTCAACTACAGTTGCATGACATTTAGTTCTTTCTCCACAAAGCAGTTCCCCTACACAATCAGCATGAAACAACAGCAGCAAGACTCCTAAAAAACATTATAGAAAACCAGCACAAAGTTATAGTCCCCTACTGCAATTATAGTCACTTCTATGCTCATGAGCCATCATTTCTTCACTGTGGATAAAACTCCTGGAGGAGAAATCCTAGCTTTGTCATCTTAATAGACAGGAGCAGACATGCCCAACTGTTCCTCTCAAACTCCACAAGCTCTGTTAAAGCATCCAGATGCTGGATCAAATTTCCACACAAAGAATTAATTGACATCACCTAGTCTTAACATGGAAGCGAAATCCATGCCAGCCACTCTACCCAGGAGCAAAAAAAACATGATGTATTTCATAAGGACCACAGCCAACTATTAAGGAGTCACGTAACATCAGCATAACAAAAAATACTGTCTGACCACCTGTGCACCAGAAATTCATCATGGTGTTATCTGAAGTCTTATTAGGCATATAGATATAAAAAAGCATACATACATATCTATTTCTACATGTATGTCCTTACATGTCATTGGGGGTGGGTTGGCCTTGGCTAGCTGCCAGATACCCATGCAGCTGCTTTCTCACTGTCCCCTCCCCAGCAGGACAAGGGGAGAAAATAAGATGAAAATGCTCATGGGTAAAGATAAGGACAGGGAGATCATTTATGATTTACTCTCCCAGGTAAAATGGACTTGACTTGGGGAAAACTACTTTGATTTATTGCCAATTAAATTAAAGTTGGATGGTGCAAAATAAAGATAAATATTAAAATACCTTCTCTCACCTCTTCCCCCCGCCCCCACCAACTCAACCCCATACCTTCATTCACAGCTCCTCTACCTACTCCCCACTCCCAGGCAGACAGGGAGAGATGGAGGCTTGTGGTCAGTCCGTAACAGCTCCTCATTTCTCACACCATCACTTGCTCCAGCATGGATTCTTTCCATGAGCTTGCAGTCCCTCAGAAGAACCTACTCCAGCCAGGGGTCATTCCTGGGATGCAGTATAGATATCTGCTCCACTGTGGTTTCTCCCAAAATTTCCAGGGGCTGCAGGGGAATCTCTGCCCCTGAATCTGGAGAACCTTCTCTCACCTTAGGGTTTACAGCATTGTTTTTCACACTTTTTCTCCCCTCAATCCTCACTGCCTTGTCCTTTCTTAAACATCATTATTGCAGAGGTGCCACCAGCTCAGCTGTGGTAGGTCCAGTGGATCTGGCTAAAACTAGCCGAGTCAGGCACAAGGCAACCCCAGCCTCTCCTCACAGAGACTGTCCCTGTAGCCCAACTACCACTAAGACCTTGACATCTACACCCCATATATTCCTATATGACACAAAGCCACAGAAGTGATAACTAGGCAAAGTCACACCAACCAATCTTGATATGTAAGTTTCAAAGCAACTAAAACTAAATTCAAAGGATCATGGAAGAATTTAGTTCACTCCAAATGCCAATCACCGTAACAGCTTTTTGCTGCTGTTGCAGCAGCTCCCCAGGTTGCCAATCTCACCAAATAATTCAGGCTGCTGAAGAAAAGAAAGTCTCCTGTCTTCTGTAACACAGCCAGTCCTGCAGCACCCTACTTATGAAATAGGAAGGAAAAAAAAACAAAATAAAAAAATACTGACAAGCCCATGAGCACNTTATTAGGCATATAGATATAAAAAAGCATACATACATATCTATTTCTACATGTATGTCCTTACATGTCATTGGGGGTGGGTTGGCCTTGGCTAGCTGCCAGATACCCATGCAGCTGCTTTCTCACTGTCCCCTCCCCAGCAGGACAAGGGGAGAAAATAAGATGAAAATGCTCATGGGTAAAGATAAGGACAGGGAGATCATTTATGATTTACTCTCCCAGGTAAAATGGACTTGACTTGGGGAAAACTACTTTGATTTATTGCCAATTAAATTAAAGTTGGATGGTGCAAAATAAAGATAAATATTAAAATACCTTCTCTCACCTCTTCCCCCCGCCCCCACCAACTCAACCCCATACCTTCATTCACAGCTCCTCTACCTACTCCCCACTCCCAGGCAGACAGGGAGAGATGGAGGCTTGTGGTCAGTCCGTAACAGCTCCTCATTTCTCACACCATCACTTGCTCCAGCATGGATTCTTTCCATGAGCTTGCAGTCCCTCAGAAGAACCTACTCCAGCCAGGGGTCATTCCTGGGATGCAGTATAGATATCTGCTCCACTGTGGTTTCTCCCAAAATTTCCAGGGGCTGCAGGGGAATCTCTGCCCCTGAATCTGGAGAACCTTCTCTCACCTTAGGGTTTACAGCATTGTTTTTCACACTTTTTCTCCCCTCAATCCTCACTGCCTTGTCCTTTCTTAAACATCATTATTGCAGAGGTGCCACCAGCTCAGCTGTGGTAGGTCCAGTGGATCTGGCTAAAACTAGCCGAGTCAGGCACAAGGCAACCCCAGCCTCTCCTCACAGAGACTGTCCCTGTAGCCCAACTACCACTAAGACCTTGACATCTACACCCCATATATTCCTATATGACACAAAGCCACAGAAGTGATAACTAGGCAAAGTCACACCAACCAATCTTGATATGTAAGTTTCAAAGCAACTAAAACTAAATTCAAAGGATCATGGAAGAATTTAGTTCACTCCAAATGCCAATCACCGTAACAGCTTTTTGCTGCTGTTGCAGCAGCTCCCCAGGTTGCCAATCTCACCAAATAATTCAGGCTGCTGAAGAAAAGAAAGTCTCCTGTCTTCTGTAACACAGCCAGTCCTGCAGCACCCTACTTATGAAATAGGAAGGAAAAAAAAACAAAATAAAAAAATACTGACAAGCCCATGAGCACCTGCCACCTTGCTTCTGGGAACGTTCATTCCCCCAAGCAGAGACAAGCTCAGAAGAGCATTTGCTAAAACAACATTCACTTTCACTTGGCCTCTTTGCACATTCAGCTATGCTCTACCTGACTTGGTGAGGAGGGAAAAAAGTAGCATCTTGCAATCCCCGCTGAAAGGGACACAGTTTCACTCAGAAGCCTTAAGCAGGCTGTGGCAAATCTGTCAAAGCAGTCAATAATATCCATTTATCTCAGCCCCACATACTTCTGTGCATCTACTTGGACAGAACTCAGTTGAAGACAAGTCTTTGGAATCACTAAATTTTGGTGCCATCTTCTGCGCCCATGCTATAGAGTCATTTTTTCAAGTGGTCTCCTCCATATGATGCATTGCTGCTCACTGTTCTGCCAAGGGGCAGCAGAAGAACCTATGCTGAGATTTACTTTCCAAGCCCATTCTTTTTACCAGAAACAAGGAACATGCATGAGAAACAGCAAAGAACATCTGAGCTCCCTCACCAGCCAGGCCACAGCTTTCTTGTTCAATCCCAAGGACATAATTTCACTCATAATTTCCACTCAACATGGAAAGCATAAAATTGAGATACATGTAAGAGTGCTGAGATCCACAGACAGGTAAGCATTATAGTTGCACTTCTTCATGTGACAATTACACAGTGATTCATGTGTAAGGTTTGAGCAGATGCTTATTTAGTCTCAAGTCCAATAACATTTAGCCCTGTTCTAGTAACTCATCCTTCGGGATCACAAAGCAGTACTTCCCTGCCTATGCTGGAGACAGGGACACCAGCTCAGGTACTTTCCAAACCAGACACCGTATTTTTCTGTTTAGCCCTTAAGCAGCTTTTGTTCCATGAATGGATAAGTTTACAAGTGTTCACATTCAAATAAACAGTTATTGTTGACAAAAATCAAACCAAAACCATGAATAACTGCAAGGGGCGTGTTAAGTAAAGCAGTTCAAAGTGCAAAGAGTAAATAGAACAGCTGATGGCAGCTGTTTGACCTTTAATCTTGCAATACTAACATAGACACTAACAAATACAGCTTATTACTCCTTGGGCACAAGGAAAGATTCCAGAAAATGGGAATTAAGATTAAAGAATAGCTACATAGAACAAGATGATAAAGAGTACATCTTAGAATAGTTTCCTTGAAACGTACCAAGTTTTGTCCCCACAAATAAAAGGGTATCAGTAAGCTTGTCTAACTGAAGAACTGAAAGAAGCTGGGTACACATGCCCAGTACACATCAGAGAAGGTGAAGAAATTTTCCCACCATAACAAACATTTCCTAGAATTACTATAGGAATCCACCAAAATGTCACAATGTCTACCAAATAAATGGTTCAGAAGTTGCAGACAAACAATCACAACAAAAAAAAGAACCCCAAGGTGTGGACTGTAGAGATGAACACATCACTTCCTGGAACAAAAGTTTCTAACCAGTTATTAACTAAATAGTTAAACAAATAAAATATTATTAACTAAATGTTCAAACCAGTCAGCACCAGTACTATTTCAAATGACACTGTGTTAAAAATACCAGTCGTATTGCCAATTGCTGATGGCATGCACCATCTTTTTTACAAAATTCAGCATCAGGAGCACAGAAACTACAAATTTCCAAAACAAACTAGCCAGCACAATTTGAGATGTGAATAAGCAAATTTCACCATGAGATATAGTGCAAAAGGCAACATATTAAACAGACATAAGAAGCTGCCTTTTTTTCCCCTTTTACGCTAATCAGTCCACAAAGTTGTAACCAAGCCAGTGACAACAAATCTACATACACCGAGAAACATTTGTGAAAGATGCACTTGGAACCATACAATATATCAGGAGCATTTCAGTACCAGTCACTCCCCCCTATTGTCGTTCCTGACCTAGCATCATGTCCATTTCTTGCCAAGTATTGGTATTTCCAACAGTATGAAAGGTGAAAAAAAATATTTTTCCTGTGTACAAAGGGACCAAATTAAAAGCTATTAAATACAATCTCATCACTTAACAGAGCAAGGAGATGCAGACAGCTGAAAGTAAGTCATGCAAGTGATGATCTTCCTGAGCCAACAGAGTACTCAGTCACACAGCCGGTCTGCTCTGGAGTGACTAGAGACTTTCAGCAGTTTAAGCAAATCCAAAGCTCACTGAAGATCAGATCCCATATTACTCCACCAACTGCTGAACACCTGCATCCAGCTCTGGCACATTGCTCACAGCAATCTTACACTTACTTGATAACTTACTTGCAGAGCTGTCCTGGTTTGGGTGCAAACAGGACTAATTCTGTTTAGTGATTTTACTTTCCAGCTCAGTACTTCTAACTAACAGCACTTTCNTAACAGAGAGCGTCTGTTGGGTCTTAGGGGATGCCCTGACCTTAAACCACGACAAGAGCAAACTCATAACTAGCTGTAACCTGCAGCAGCTGAACCACAAAACCAAAAGAAAAAAGCCTGTGCTATGTATTTCAAAGCATTACTTTACAAGAATTTGTCAGTGGTGGTGCCAATTTAAATAGCTTACGAACATGATGACTCTGACCAGAAACAAATTCATGTTCAAAAGAGCCCTTTTTCCTTTGATTTTGTTTAAACCAGACCAACATTCTAACCCAGTTTACTGTACACCATATTTGTATAACAACTGAGGATAGGAAGCACTAAGAAGGAGCTGATTCGGCTGGCTCTTCCCAGGAACACTTCTCTTATGTGGTTGCACACTCTGCACAGCTTCCCCACACATATGGGGAGTGTTTACACCTATGAGGCAATTTCTAGGGCCGTCCTTTAGATTAGAGCAGCACCTTTGTCCACACCCCTGCTGACTTGACATTGTCAAGCAGCAGGGTCTGCAGTATTTCCACATGGCCATTGTCTGAACACCTTCCACACTGAAGGAGTCAAGCAATTCTGTAAGATGTTTATCAGAAAACTTCAAGATATAATAGGCAGTCAGATTTTTAAAACCCTGCTGCACATAGAGCTTTATAGAATTTATTACCAAGAGGGAGCACTGTTCACCATCTGTCACTTGCACGCATTACAGAAACAAGTTACTGGAAAGTGTCACAGATGGCTAGCTGGCAACTGAAGATAAACACCTCCAGTGCTGGCCACTTCACCCGCCTGGAGTTCACATGCCCTGATTTACCTCTGCCTTGTGAGTTGAAAGTGATTAGGAAAGTACAAGCAGCCACCACCCACACGAGGGCTGCACTGCCCACTTTAGCTCTCCCTTAAGGATCAGAACCTTCCGTTTCAACCTTTCAGGGCAAGCTCCCTTAATGACCGTTTATGCCGTCTGTGTAAAGCATCAGCAAATGTACCACAAAGGAAATTTTTCTACAGGGTTGGAGGTAAGAATTCATAAGAACTAACCTTCCTGTTTTCCTTATGCATTTTAAGCCAAAACCCATCAGCAACACCAACTGTAAGTACCAACTCAACAGTTACATAAAAGCACAGGAACTGAAAGGCATAGTGGCAAAAGGTTGTGCACTAACCCCAGTGGCCAGCCTAGCCCCACACAGATGCCTGCTCAATCCCCCCAGGACAGAGGAGAGGATTTGAAGGGTAAAAGTGAGAAAACTCATGTGATGAGATAAAGACAGTTTAATAGGTAAAGCAAAAGCTTTCATTTACTGCTTCCCATCAGCCATCTCCAGAAAAGTTGGGCTCCATCAGATATAACCGTGACTTGGTAAGACAAATGCTGTAACTCCGAACCATCCCCCTTCCTCCTTTGGCTTTTATTGCTGAGCATGATGTCCTGCAGTCTGGTGAGTTGGGGTCAGCTGTCCCAGCTGTTTCCTCCCCGCTTTCTGTGCACACCCAGCCAATTTGCTGGCAGGACAGGGTGAGAAGCAGAAAAGGCCTTCATGCTGAGTAAGTCAATGTAGAACAAGTGACCAGTGAAAAACATTGCTGTGTAATCAAGGCTGTTTTCTTCACAAATCCCAAACATAGCACCATACAAGCTATTATGAGGAAAATTAACTCTATCCCAGACAAAAAGAGTATCAATACATTCACTTGATATAAAAATCTTCAATCAAGAATAATTTTTTTTTAAAAATAAAGGCTTATTCAGGACAACTAACACAACGATCCTGCCACTTAAAATAGATGGGGTAAAATAATAATAGCAAGTGAAACAAAAGGAAGTGACCTGGCTGAACATTGATCTTTCAACCAGCTCAGGCAGTAAACAATACTGATGTTGCCCCTGCCTCAAGATGCAGATTCATAGCATTTGTACTGTGGGTACAGATTACTGCTAGTCTGAGTGAACACTTGCTCTCCTAAAAAACTGCTGCTTTGAGATAACAGTAAATCATCAAAGTTAGAGTTCACCAAGCCCCTTCACCACCAGCAAAGCTAGTTCAGAACTTCTTGTCTTCTCCCACCACAGCTTCCTCTTACAAAAGATATTACCATCCTCTCCATTGTGCTAATCACTTCATGCAGGGTCACACTAGCCCGGATCAGAAACATCAAGAAGATAAATAAACCACACCAAAAAAAGAAAGACACAAATCATACGGATGTAAATGTTTTCATATCCAGACCTTCCAGTTTTCTAATATATTCCTAGGATATCCTGAGTTAGCATTGAATAGTTTAAAAAAAAAAAAAAAGCATACAAGCCTGTTTACTTTGTTAAATTTATCAGTTAATTACATATAGGTGGTAGAAAGAGCTGTGTGTACTGGTCACAATACAGTATTTCAGATACGTGGCCATTTTTATGACCTTGCCAGGACAAAACAAAGATAACATGCTGTCAGGTGCACAAATAGGCACTGGGGCTGGTGTGTGGTCTTACGAGAGATCGGGCAGAACCCCCTTGCTTTCTAAGGCTCCTCACTGCAGGGGGGGGCTGGGTGCAGCTGGATTCTGCCTTCCCTCCCCTGGTCTAAGCCGCACAGCAGCTGCACCCCGTCGTTGTCCGGCAGGACCTGTGGAAAGGTTTAAAGGTGACCCCAAATGGTGAAATTAAGACACAAACGAGGTCAGATGTCATGTACACAACAAAATTTTATTAGAGTAACACAACTAAGTCCCTAGAGCGGATAGGACAGGGAAGAAAACAGAGACAGAAAAGAAAGGAGAAAGCAGAAATGCAGAGGACAGCAAGCGATAGGACAGTTACCACCATGGGCCAGCGATGTCAGTGGGGAAGTGCTTCTTTCCTTCACCCATAGTGTCCCAGATTTTTTATACAGTTCTTGCCCACTGCACCTCCACTTTCCTCCCTGTACAGGTCAGAAACTCTTTCTATCTTCTCCTTGCTCCTCCGAGGGAAAGGGGGGATATGGTGCCAGGGCTATGCCCTGCAGTTAGTTGCAAAAGAGGAGGTTGAGACAATTGATGCCACAGGAGAAGTTTATTGCAGGGGAGGTTCGGTCCTAAGAGGCAGCTTGAGACTGGCACTCTATCTTTTCCTGCTAAATAGGTGGCTTTCAAGGCCTGTTTATCACTGGACATTCTGCTCCCAGAATCATTTGTAGAATGTCCCACACTAAACTTCCCAGTTCTCAGGTCGGGGAGTAAAATAGGTTGGTGGGTTGCTGAGAAATCTCTTGAGTCCATCCACAAATCCTGTTGAACTCATAGATGTCTCAAGACAGACAACAGATATCCTCAGTGCCTAAGTACATCACTTATCTCTTGGATTGTTTGAGACAAGCACTAGACATCCTGAATGTCACAATACTATACACAATCAAACCACATGACATCACATACACTCAGAGAACTCCCACTATGGGTACTAATAATAAGGTTTAGATGGCTTCACAATGATCTATATAACATCTCTCTAGCAAAACAGTAATTCTTGAGACTGTTCAGATTAAAATCTTTCAACTCAGAACAAGACATGTGCCTTGGAAGACCAGGTTTCATTTATTTGGTCTTCTGTCTAGACTGAAGGTACCCTGTGTGGTACACAGGACATTCACTGTCTACTGCTGTCAGTCAGGATAAGGTTAAATCCACAGACAGACAGCGGAATTGTCCCTTAATGCAATCAGTTCCAATTCAGATAACAAAAAGCCATACACATGATGATTTACATGGAGGTAGAGGACTCTTAGGTCATGAAGGACCTAGCCATTTTACAAGGTGCACTAAACCACATTTTATCACCAAAATATTAAGCCACAGTCTTTTCAACATATTCAAGACATTATTACTGCTGCAAGTGAGGTGACCAGAACAGCAGTCCCACTCTCAACCCAACCAGCAGAGAGTTTATCCACCTCATCCACTTTTCCCTCTGCACAACCTGCTTAGCACCGCCAGCAAGGAAGTCTTCCTAACTGCAGCTGTAAGTGGTCTCAGCTTAAAAAAGCTAACAGCTTCTTATGAGCTAAGTAGACCAATACTGACTAAACCTGGCACAAACATGAAGTGAGCACTGCAACCCTGACTAACAATTATTTTCATGAAACATTTCAAGCAGCAACTGAAATGTGCAGGTGAGCTCAAAGCAGCAATAGGCACTTGAGCTATTCAACATACTAATACTCCTCTACTTATTACTGACGTGTGTCTATGTGCACATGTATGTGAGTGTGTATAAAAGAGGTAGTAGGAGAAGAAAATAAAATTAAAAAAAAAAAACCAAAAACAGAAGATCAAAAAGAATAGTAAAGATACCAGTAATGTTCTTTCCAGCAATGTCTAGACTTTCACAAGCAATGAGTTGCCACCCTCATGTTAAACACCAGCACAGTGTCACTTCAAGAAATACTTGCACAGTTTACATATTCCAGATTGCAAAATAATCCATTTTCTTGCTCTGCTTGTCTGTTTGTTCAAGGCCAACTCACTCATATGAGACCATCTACCTAGATTAACTACTTAAACCATAAGTGTCCACTTGGTCACAAACAGTACAGTTGACAATGATCATTCTTACAAGCAAATGAAGCAATCAGGTTTTCATATGACGGAGCGTAAGCAAGCAACGTGAATTTCTAATGCACACATGCAGGTGCACACACACACACACACACACAAAATTTAAACCAGTTATCTGTACTTAGCCATGAAGCAACAGCAAAGCAGATTATGATGTTAAACCAGGCCCACAGAACACAGCCCCCTGAATAGTATTTCTGCCTCTCTGCAGGTTATTTGCCACAGGAAACGGGTTTGCTCTGGAGCACATGAAGAAGCAAAAGCCACATGCTACAGCAGTGGCACATTACCCAGCCACACATCACATGTGAGCAATTGAGCAGCGGCAGCCCTCTTGAAAATGACAATTCTGCTCTTACCCTTATTCTGCTCTTACCCTTTGCTTGGCAGTTTTTGATTTTTGAACCTCTCACTAAATGAAAATCCAGCAATAAGAAAGGGAATGGAAAAAGGTCCTTGAAAAACAGCAGGAACCAGAATGACACATGCAAGCTGAAAGGCAAAGTATTTATTACACAGGTCTCTTTACAACCCCAAATTCTAGAAGGTCATCTTTTCACTATAATCACCAAGCTATTTTGCATATGCAAAAGAGGTGAAGCCTGCACTCTGGTCAGTTATTCCCATGCAGCCATGTGTAAAACCATGTGCTAACTCCACACATGAACAAAAAAAAAAAGTAGCTTTTCAAAGCAGACAGGGGGATTAAGGATGTGTAGTATAAACTGAGAGAAGAAGCCAGCATAGGAATAATTTCTCATATGAAGTTAGAAAAAAAGTTAAACTTTAGGGATGGGAACAGAAATGCAGTTCAACACAGATAAAACAGTGATTTTAACACCCATTTATTCCTTTAAATTGCAATGCCACTTTTTAGATAGTCTCCACCCTAGGGAGCGTCTCTTCCGAGAGTTTCTTGTTACTTGGTTTTAAGATACTCTATGTGGTTACATATTTTAGACTTTGTAGAATGATCTACTACTCCCAGCTCCCTATAACATTACTGTGGCTGTATCTTTTGTTGTGGTCAGGGGAAATATGGTTCCTCCTTTTCTTGTTTCCATATTTATTTTCAAAGAAATGAGTTTTACTGTAAGCTATATATATCTGCCTACTTAATTCTAAATATTAAGTCTGTCTCTGAAGATACACAGCAAGCCTTAGCAATGTTTACTGCAGTCATCTTAAACAAATCCAAACAATGCTATTTGGAAGCAAGTTTGAGGTTTCTTACCACTCAGCACAGTTCCTTATTACACCTCTTTCCCTATGGAAAGTTTTACACTGTTTTCCAGACATAAGAAAGTAAGAAGGCATCAGGCTTCTTTAACAATTCCTATTGAAATACTTCACAAAGTTCTACCCACTAAGCAGTATTTTTGCCAACCAAAAATATCTTCAGGTGCCATACCATCATTGTCCACACCTGGTAACTGCACACACCGAGCTATCTTGGGAGATGTGTATGATCTTTTCATTTCAGAACAGTATGCACAGTGTAGAACTCCTTGCTATGTGAGAATATAAACTGGAATATAAACCAAAGTTAAGCATTACCTTTGTCATTTCTACTGTTCTGTAGAGTCGTAAACACTTAATTTTGGCTGATGTAATTACTCCTCCACCCAAATACTTCGCCACTGACCAAATCAAAGGTGTTTTCTAAGTCATTTACCACCAACTTAAGCGTCCCCGTTTGCCGGTCACCTCCACGCCGCGCTGTGACTTTCCGCAACAAAGACGACTCACATTTCTCTGACTTAATAACCAACCAAGAAAAAACTGTCGAGCGTTGCTACGGGGCCACCACGCATCACACCCGTGGCATCACCGGGCCCGGCCCACGCCGACATCCCAGGGCACGCGGGGTGCACCGAGAGGCTTTGCCCGAGGCAGGCCCCAGTAGGGCCCGCGGGAGATATCTCCTTTTCTTCCCTTCCCCCCGGGCACAGGGCTCCTTGTGCCTCACGTAGGCGCGTGTCCGGCGTGGGCCAGGCCTGCCGCCAGCGCGGCAGAACAGAGGGGGCGAACAGGCTCCTGCAGCCACG
>VWZY01011424.1:63093-104284 GCA_013399075.1 Chloroceryle aenea | reverse complement strand
GCGGGAGGAGCGACAGGCAGGCAGACAGGGCCTTCCGCCGTCCCGCCCCCTCCCGCCTTGTGGGGTTGTGTGAGAGGGATACACACGTAGCTACGTACGCAAGGGAGCACGCATCCTCTCGTGGCAGCCCGTCGAGCGGGTGAACCTGTGGGACGCCTCTGGTGGATGGCCCCAGCAGCAGCTTGTTGAGTCCCGCCTGAAACTGCGAGGGAAGTGGCTTCACAAAGGGCCCCGGGCTTCTGGGAGCAGAGCCTCACGCCTGCTAGGAGCACGTTTCTCACGTGTTGGGGCTCGGATGAGCTAGCGGTGTTCACGTCGATTTCTGAGCGCCCTCCATGGTGCTTCTTTGGCTCCCTCCTCATCTCTGAGGTACTATTTCAAGGTTCCCCCTCATGTTTCCACCTTTCTGTACCAGCCTCCCTTGGATCCCTGGTCTTTCAAAACCCCCTCCCATCATTAACTGCTCTCAGTCCTTACCCGTCCAAAACTCTCATGTGGCTTGCATTACAGTTTAAATACAATACAGTGAAAAAATAACCATAAAAACCAGCAAGATCTCGGCCAAACACAGCAGCAACAGTCTCCTTGCCCTTGTGCTGCATTCCTTTCTCAACTTTATTCCTTTATTCTTGCTATTTTTCATCCTTCCACAATTTAAGGTCTTCTGGCCTGTAAGGGTGCTTTTACTTTCTAGATTTATTTTTTTATCTTACAGACACTATCTGCACCAGAGGAATTGAATAAATTATATGAGATTTTTCTTCCCAAGGACATTCTCCTGTTCAACCGTCAGTGTTCTTAAACCTGCAGGCACTCCAGCCTCAGCAACTTGACAGATATGTATGAGTCTGAACAGGTGCCCCCACACTATATACCAAGCCAAGCCGTGATCTACATTTCGGCCAAAACTTTTGGACTGTACACCTTGTGGATACAAGACCACTGCCTGAGACAATGTTTCCTGATCGTATGGGCAGGAATACATGCTCACATGTATCCTCTGCTTTTGCAGAGGCATGATGCTAATACTGGCCAAAGAGCCTTCTAGAATTATTCTCACTTGGTCTGAAGATAGCAGCACACAAACCTTGCCCTAAGTGAGAATCTTCCCAATAGGGATGTGTAGATGCCTTCAGCTGAGGAACAGGCATCTTTTTTTCCTGCAACCTGTATAAACATCAAGGATGAAGATGTTGATGCAACTTCTGTCACAGAAAGTCTCTTAACTGTTGATCCCCAGAAGCTGTGGAATCTTACAGGCAGGATCACTGTGTGTCGCCTTGTTTTTTTCATGCTTCTCCTGANCCGCTGGCCCCGCGGCGTTCCCCTGCGCAGATCCCGCTCTTGCCAGGGGCGGAGGAATGACCACCACCCGCCCTGCCCTGCGCGCGCTTCGCGGTCAGGCACGGCCAGCGGGGCAAGAAGCCGGGCGAGCTCATTGTCAGCGGCCGGGAAGGGAGGAATAGGCCACACACCCGCCCCGCGAACTGCTTTGGTTTATCCCGGCCCGCGCGTTGACGCGCCGGTCGGCGCTGCGCNCCAAACACAGCAGCAACAGTCTCCTTGCCCTTGTGCTGCATTCCTTTCTCAACTTTATTCCTTTATTCTTGCTATTTTTCATCCTTCCACAATTTAAGGTCTTCTGGCCTGTAAGGGTGCTTTTACTTTCTAGATTTATTTTTTTATCTTACAGACACTATCTGCACCAGAGGAATTGAATAAATTATATGAGATTTTTCTTCCCAAGGACATTCTCCTGTTCAACCGTCAGTGTTCTTAAACCTGCAGGCACTCCAGCCTCAGCAACTTGACAGATATGTATGAGTCTGAACAGGTGCCCCCACACTATATACCAAGCCAAGCCGTGATCTACATTTCGGCCAAAACTTTTGGACTGTACACCTTGTGGATACAAGACCACTGCCTGAGACAATGTTTCCTGATCGTATGGGCAGGAATACATGCTCACATGTATCCTCTGCTTTTGCAGAGGCATGATGCTAATACTGGCCAAAGAGCCTTCTAGAATTATTCTCACTTGGTCTGAAGATAGCAGCACACAAACCTTGCCCTAAGTGAGAATCTTCCCAATAGGGATGTGTAGATGCCTTCAGCTGAGGAACAGGCATCTTTTTTTCCTGCAACCTGTATAAACATCAAGGATGAAGATGTTGATGCAACTTCTGTCACAGAAAGTCTCTTAACTGTTGATCCCCAGAAGCTGTGGAATCTTACAGGCAGGATCACTGTGTGTCGCCTTGTTTTTTTCATGCTTCTCCTGAACAAGGATGCTGTTGGGAGAAATGTCACTAGGCTAGGTGGCTTTGCTGTCCTCTGTTCCTAGATACCTGCAGGCTGGGGCAGGGAGTGTGGCTGTCTCCAGTGTCACCACTTGCCCTGAAGTACACTTTTGTGGATTAAAAACACTGGTTATTGCTGTTCCTCAAAAGTAAAAAATACCACAAATTAAACTGAAATTGAATGTCGCAATGGCAGTGGATATCTCACACGTATTTTGCCTACTGCTACCAGCTCTCTCCATCCTTCTTTCCTCAGACTCCTTCATCTCCACAGGAGGAAACACACAGATTTTGTTTTGGTTTGCTTTTATTCCATCATTTATTTCTTCTGTTTCTCCCTCGGATTTCCATTCTCTTGCTTGGGACACACATTCTATAAACAGGCACACACATACCTATATATACAGTAAGGCACAATCACTCATATCCAGATGAGACACTGCTGAGAGAAGAAACAGGGTACAGTGAATGATTGCAGCCTGCCCTGGAATACAAGCTCTAACAAACAGATAAAATGGATTCAAAGGCAACAGTGCTCTACAACATGGCTCAAAAGGATGTGGGGGTTGTGTCTGCCAACAAGCCCGTGCTACGCAGGAAGGTCAACGCCACTGTCTCTTAGCAAATGACACCTCAGTCCTCTCTTCTGGGAAAAAGGAAGGCAGAGCCCAGAACCACTTCTTCCATCATGGTATTAGTGCTGGTGAACACAAAGGGGTTATCCCTCAAAACCATCGCGTTTGTAGCACTGCTGTGTTGCAGAGCCCACTCAAGGATGCGTACGGACTGTATCACATAAAATGCTTGCGCTTGTCCAGAGAGACAGGGACAACCCAACCCAAGCCTCTGACTCTTAACATTTGCTAAGAGGAGCTATCTGGTTCTGCCCTTGGTCTCTGCATCGGTGTTGCTGGACACTAGGTGGCTGGCGGCAGGTTCAGGTACTGGCCCCTGACCATTCACACTGCCTAGCAGCTAGCTGACTCCTTGGCTCAGCTTTTACGTCCTGGTTCACTGTCTCTAGCTAGCCCAGACTTGTCCACAGCTCCATATCATGCTGTGGACATAAGCCCCACGACTTTGAGCCAGGGCAGTTTTTTATTCAGTATTGCAGATACAGTTTCTAGCATTACTGTCAGGAAACTGATTAGGTGGGGGTCTGTTATTCATCTTTCCCCAAATAACTTTTCTTATGGGCAACAGATGCTCTCCAGATATTAAAGGGTTTATTTTTGCTTAGCAACTGCTAGACCCATGACTTAACTAGTACCCCGAGTGAACACAAATCTATTACAATGCCTAAGTACTTAGGAAGGACTGTCTTTCTGGCCTTCACCAGTGAGGCCATACAACAGGAAACTCAGCCATCTAAGACCTCTTCTTTCACCTACATAAAATGAATCAGCTGTTTCCAGTAAGCCAGGAAGCTTTCTATCATGAGTGGCATTTGGTGGCCACATAGTGAAAGTTATGAAAAAATTTAAAAAATGGATAGGGTCTGGAAGTGAGAAAGGCTGATGGACAGGCAGCCCTTCTAAATCTGGACTGCAGCCCAAATGCAGATCAGAAAATTTGCCCTGTTGACCTACACAGCACATCCTTTCTGTACATCAAATCTGTTAGTCGTTATTTTCCACCAGCACTAAAACCATCCAAAGTAGAAGCACACAGAAAAATTGCCTAACCTGGCTGGCTGTTTCAGAGATCAGCCGGCTCAACACCCACTTACAAAGGAATTTTATGCTTTATAAACAATGTCCTAAGAGTCTTCCCTGTGTTTAGAATTCACATTATCTGCCATACAGCAGCATATATGGAGAAAAACATACTTTCCCCTATTTTTAAAACATTGTTTAGTTAAATTTTAACACTCAAAACATTTCGAAAGAAGCTACCAAAAAAGCACCATACACATAAGTATGTAACTGATCAACTTCATCTAAGACCAATATAGGGGACAAGAAAAAGACATTCTGGAGAAGGATGAAGGAGCAGAGGGCCCAGGAGTTGTGGTGGTGGTTGGCTCCAAAACAGCATGTAAGAGGTCTCTCAGTCCCTGAGTATCACTAAGGAACATCAGCCAATACCTCTGTTTTGAACTCTGAAGTGACTGCAAGCCAGTCTCTTGTTCCAACTGTCCCAAAGTACGATGGTGCAAAGCAGAGAGTCAGCAAGCAGCCACTCAGCTCCAGCATGAATCTGGACCTCAGGGGTTATCTGGATTCTGCTCTTCTCCTGATACTGAAGGTTTTCCAGTATCTTCCACCTTGATTGGGTTAGATGGCTCCTATTCACATGTTTAGCCTCCTGTGCCCTGATTGGATATGTCCATGTCAGAGGGGAAAAGTAAGGAATGATAAAAACCAATCATAGGTCTAAGTAAACACAGTGCTGAGGAGTCTGTGATCTTGGGGTTGTTTCCATGCTAGGATGCAAAGGCAAGGTGCAGCCTGAGCACCAGCATGTTTCCTTCAGTTCCTCCTTGCCAAAGCCAGGAGGCATTTTGAAAAAGGGACAGGTGGTTAAGGTGGAATGAGGTATTTCCTCAGGCATCTGTGGCTACATTATCAGTGGTTGGGGAATACATAAGAAGCTACATGGAATGAGCCCTGCTTTAGCCAGTGGAAACCCTCTTTTATTTCAAGTGGACAAGGCCTGTGTTTGCATGCTCCCAGGGCTGATCGTGAAACTGGTATGTGTGCAAACACTATTCTTGCTGGCAAAATTAACAAGCTAAACACAGACAGAGAGAGAATATACACGTATGCATTTATATATACACAACATGTGCACACATATACATCTGTATATAAATATGTATATGTAAGAAGGCATATTGAGATAGTATATACATGGTTACTGCTGGGGGAAAGTGCTTTTTACTCTAAGTACTTTCAAATTGCTTTCAAAACAGCTTTGAGCAGGCTGCCTGATGATCAGAGCCTCTCCATTTTAGTGAATTCAGAATCGTCTCTGCTTCTTCTCCATCTTCTCTCTCTGTAACACCAACCAGGAGGGCTGGTTGTTTCAAATATTCTGCCTTGAAACCTCTGAAGGCCTGAGATTTGATACTTTTGAGATGTGGGGAACAGCAAAAATGTTGGTGTGTTCTGTCATGGTTCTCATTTTCATTAATAAGTAAAATCCTCTGATATTTTAAGAGCCATCATGCTGACCCATCTTACCTGTTCGTCATGGTCACTCTGTGCCCTGATCCTGCATGGCTGACGTTGAAGGTTCACTGGCAGTCTCTAAGCCTACTGCCTCCTCCAGTGGTTCAGGTGCCAGTGGTGATTCTTCAGCGTCTGATGTTCTCTGTGCATCTGTGTTCTCACTGGTCTTCTTTGCTTCAGCTTCAGCTTCTTCCTTCTCCTTTTTCCTCTTTTCCTGTTCACGAGCACTGCCTTCTTGCTCTTCTCCCTGGGAACTCTCACACACCTTCTCCTCCTTGGTTCCAGAGGGAGTCTGGGGAGAGTTTTCCTCCCCTGGGACACCATGACACACTTCCTCATCCTTTGCATCCCCTTTGTTATTCTTGCAAGGAGTCACTTCCTCTGCCTGTTTTTCCCCTTTTTCTTCATCTTCTGATCTGCTGGATCCTCTTCTTGATAGGGGCTTCTCATCAGACCCTGTCTGTTTCTTTTGCTCTTTGCTTCCTGTTTCTGCCTCCTCTTTCTTGCCCTTGGGCCCAAACACCTCATCCCCATCTTCCTTGGCACCATTTTCTGGAGAGATGGTGACCCCTAAATCTTCCTCGTCTCCATACTCTGACAGAGATCTTCGGAACCTCCTGGAGGGAGGCCTGCGTTTTATCGATCCCCGTGTCCGCACCTGGGAGACAGGAAAAGAAGACATTGAAGCAGTCAAGAGAGCAGTACTGGAAAGCAGGAAAGCACTGAGGAAAATACCATGGGAAACTTGATTCCTACTCTGGTGGCCTCACTTTTCCTGCTCTGCTACCGATAGGTAGGGAGATAAGGGCTCCTACCCCTCGAGAGACTCCTTTAGAGGACAAGCATCTCCCTAATATATGCCTCCTTTCCTCTGTAAAGCTGGTGCTGGAGATCATTGTCTCAATTCAAACATTGATTCCTTATTCACGTTAGACTCTATACCCAAGCATTTGTCATGCATATGCTGCTGACTTTGGATTTCTCAGATTTTATTACTTCTGGCCATTTGGTGGTGGAGGAAGGAGACTGCACTCCAGCTGATGATGGTGAATGCAGGTTACAGCTTTCCATTTCAATGCTGAGCAGTCTGTGGGGACAGCTCACAAACCATTGCACTTTACATGGCTCCTTAAACTGCACCTCAGCCATCTTTGATATTTGCTGGCACATGGTAACACCTCCTCACAGTGCTCCCTGCCCAGGTAACAGCCACTGCTGAGCTGAAATAACTGGGTCCTGACGCTTCACCCCTTCCCTTTACTCAATTGGCCAGAAAGGCTGCTCAAGCTGCTGGATCATGAAGTTCCATGAAGGTGGTCAGAGGCGAGACTCCACAGAGCTACACCAAAAGGCTGTTTTGGTCTGGGCGCAAAGATCTCTTGCCTTGGCCACAAATGCACACTGTTATGGCAGGACTGAAGGCTATGGCCTCCTCCTCATCCCCAAGTGATAAGCAAGACTTATTCTGCTGTGATGGAGAAATCCTAGAACATCGCCTACCTTGTTATAGAATTGCAGCTGAGTGCCTTCTGGAGGTTGATCAAAGCTGACTGGCATCTCGTTCACTTCACTGGGCTGGGACTGAATCCCCGGGCTGCTGGGTGTTGAGGGAGGGGTACCGAATGGAGAAACCAGAGCTTTCAGACCAGGGCTTTTGGGAGATGCTCCTGGCAGTAGAGCAGCTGGAGCAAAAGCCAGATTGGCCTGCAAAGAGAAAGTCCCATCACGGGCGTGCGTTAGCACCAGCGTGTACTACATGAGACAACCACACGGGGGAACCCTTGCTCTCGCCACAGGAGCTGCCACGGCTCTCAGCTGTCACAACCCGCATACCTCCTGGTTATGAGCCTCTCCTGGTGACACTGTCAACAAACAAGTCCAAACAGAGACGTTATGACTGGACATTTGCCCTTCCCTAGCAGCTGGATCTTAGGACATGTCCTTTTGTCATCCTGTGGCCTTTTAGGATTTTCCAGTGACCCAGCCAAGCGAGCACAGTGCACGGTGGCTGTGCTGGGAGAAAGTCCGAACAAGCAGCCAGCAATCACTTCAAGACTTAAACCATCCGTCTGTGTGACCAAGCAGACCTCACATTTTCAAGCCTGGTATGAAGGTCTTCTGAATGATCTGTGCAGTCATCAGGAGTGAGAAGACCATGGAAAGAAGCAAGCTTATGATTAACTGTGGCAAAACACTTCCTGCTCGCCTGCCAATAAGAAACTCTCATAGGCAAATGTCCCTGGGAGAATTTAGAGAGACAGTGCTGTGATATGAGTAGGCTTACATCGTGTCAGGGTGGCCAGGAGGCACTGTGCTCTGGAGCTACACGTGCTGCCAGGAGAGGCAGCTGGCAGCAGCAGGGCACTATGTCTACAGGCTATCGAGTCCTGAGCTGGCCTCAATGACATGAATCAGGTGCCACAGAGGGATACAAAAAGGGCAAGAAGCACTTGGTGTGTTTGTGTGTAACTGGGGGAATGGAGGCAAGGGAAGTACAGAGCTTCTAGGCACAGACAGGGAAGTGCCAGAGCTGTGAGTGCACTCCTCACTGACAGGATTGTAGCTGCCTGTGCTCAAGGCCAGCTCCCCAGTAGAGTACAGGTGACTCAGTTTGATTTAGACTGCTGTGAAGAAAGACCTGGAAGAAGTCTCAGATAGGGTTTCCCTCATTTTCTCTTGCAAGCTGCATTTAAACTGAGGCTACTGCCCCTGCTCCCTGCTTGAGCTGTGCTGCTGCCATGCCTGGGCCCAGCCGTGTCCCCTGCAGATCTAAATGATGCTGACCCATGCACTGACCTGCCTATGGATGTGCCTGAGGATCACTGGTCTGTTTCTGATGCTGGTTACCATCAGCAGACCTGCTCTGCCTTCCCTGTTTGTGTATTCTGAGACTGAGCCCTTGTTGGTGAAGCCACTGCCCTGCTTACCAAACTGTCACCCTTGGCTCCTGGACCCCCTTTCCCTGTGGCTACTCCACAAGGGAAGTAGCTATGACAAATACCTATCAGTTTTAATTTGCTGGAGCAGCCACATAGGCTCTTCCAGGACCTACCTGCAGCTTTTCAATCATGGGGGAGCTTTTCACTTTGACCTTGGGAATGGGGCAAGCATTTGGAGATGACTTCTGCAAAACAAAATGAAACATGAAAAAGTCACAGTAAAGTTGGTGAAAAAGAGGTAACACAGTCAAGACAGAAAACTTGGAAGAGATAAACAGAAAGTGCTAGTAGGGGAACAAGAAGCATCTTCACACAAAGATGGGTATCCAATTAGTAAGGCCAGAAAAGGCCTAAGCGTCTGGAAAGGTAGAGCTATGAAAAGTTGAAAATATTTTGAGAAAGGGAGAAATATTTTGAAAAGGGGCATGTTGCTTTTTTCACATCCAAAGGAAAAAGAAGGAATCTAAGATTTTAAAGCTATTGCTCCTTTGGCACAGAGGCAGCAAAAGCCTGTAGCTGTCAGCAAAGAACAAAAAATGACCCCCTTGTTAAGGACAGGTGGCAATGTGAAATTGGATGGGTAGACCTCATACCCTGAAACACAGAAGGACAGAAGTGACTGGAAAGGACCTAAGCATAAACTTCAGTGAGCAGCAGCTAGCTTACCGGGACTTGCTCATTCAAGGATGCTACATGGAGGAGACCAAAAGAAAATATTCTGTTGGTATTGCTGACAACCCCCTTCTTCACTCTCTCCCTTCTGAAGAAGGAATAAGTTCAAGAGCAGAACTATCACAACATTACAGGCAAACTAGAGTTCATCTGAAGCCAACAAAGAGCATGGATAGTCCCTGTGCTAAGAACTGTTCAAATCTAACAAATGCCAGCAGTTCCTGCTTTAAAATGCTTGAAAGGTGGTACCTGTGTGAACCCATCAGTGCTCTAAGGGTAAAAACAAAAGCAGTAAAAATGGGATGTGGATCCATGATACAGGAGTGGGAAAACAATGTGGAGCTGACTCAGAGTCAGTACATGCATGTGAGCAGGGGAAGGTTTAATGCTGCATGATCGATGTCTTTTGCTGCACAGCCTGATCTCTCCACTACTTCCCACCTTGTGTCTCAGTAGAGAAGAGGTTGCAGAGAGGAGAGACTTTGTCACCCTATTAAACTGATACTCACTTGTTCATCATTGTCACTTGTTTCAGTTTTGTGGGAATACAATGGAAGGGAGCATGGTGGTTTCCTCCGAGTTGGCTTATGTGGTGGTACCTAAGAGAAGAAAACAACCAACTCAGCAGCAGAGAAATAATGTTGGGTTTTTTTTAAAAAAAAACAACAAAGTGAAATTCAAGCACCAGAGGGCATGCTCTGTAAGTGATGCTTGGATGGCAGGGCTCAGCTTGCCTAAAGGAGTCACCCAAAGGTAGCACAAGGTATTAGCATATGGGCATGTGGCCAGCATGCTAGGTGTGCTTGTAGCATCTCCATCCCAATCCTAGTGCTGGAAAAGCAGTCTGTTTATCTTTCCATACCACGGGCCACAACACTTCAGGCTTTCTGCAAAGGACACTCTTCTAAGCTGTGGAGGGCAGAGAAGCCCTCCCAGAAGCTCCATCTTCAAAGCATCTTGCTGGAAACCCCCTCACACTGGAATAGCTTGTTATTGTTCTCTTTCCTGTCTTATTACCAGGATTTCCTTTTAATGACTTTCCACTGCCTACCTGGTTTGTGATTTTCCTATTTTGCATCTGATGTATTTTAGGGGTAAAAAGGGGAATTCTCACTCTTTCAACATGCCATACAGCACCATTCATTTCTTTCTAATGAAGAAGAGCAGCTCAGAGAGACAAGTTGTCAGATGTAACCTTTAATTTGACTAAGAAACAGATTCTCCAAGGAAGAAGCAACAAGGCAACTTATTATCAGGGATGCCAGTTCCTTCTGAATTCCTGGGGCTCTCAGAAGTATGAGAGTGCTCATTAGGAAGAAAGAGATGCATAGCACAGCACCTATGGAGTTGCTTCTTCGTGACTATTGCTCTGGTCTTGAAACCAAGCTATCTCTATTTTTATGCAAGGTTTGTAGTCTCCTGTCAAGCTGTTAACACACTTTTTAGATGTTAACAGACAAAACACTGGGATAATATTGTGGATCTTGGATAATATCCACAATATAATATTTGGATATTTTTTTTTAACCTTCTAACAGGCAGGCATGTGAAAAGTTGGAATATGGCATCTTGAGCTCTGTAGATCTGGCGTTCTTGGAGGACCTGTAGACTTCATGTCACTTAGCTTCTGGAGGTGCTGCACCCAGCCATGCCAATGCCATGACTCTAAGCAGCCTAGGGCAGCCCTGCCCTCATCCTTATGTCACACTAGGAAGCAATAATATCATGTCTTATTGAACCCTCACCATTTTGCAACTCAGAAATGCTCTGCTGTTCCACCAGGAACGTATCAGAGGCTGACAGGTTCCCCCCTGCTTGGCATGGGTCAAACAAGGGTTAAAGACCATCCACTCAGCCATTAGTCTGAAGCCAGCTTGAGAAAGCTGGTAGGGAAGTAACAGATGGAGATGGAGATTGGAGAGAAAAGACAGGAAACTTTGTCCTCCTCTGTCTCCTGAGAAAATGAGTTTCCCCCCACTGTGAGGCCCCTCCATGCTGTCTTGGCTTGGGAGCAGCAGAGGTCTGCAGATAACACAAGAGAGGTCTGGGAACTCACTGCCTTCTGAAGGGCAAGGGACTTAGTGCAATTAAATCCCATACCTTAGAAAGAGGAAATGACTGTAAAGGGACAGAGGGAGTGATGTGCTGGTGACTAGAGCTGGGGGAAGTGCTTGGGAAGAGATTGGCTATTCCCATCCTGGGGCCTTGCTATGGGAGTGCTAAACTCTGAAAGAAGATGGTTTGCCAGCCCTGCAGGACTGAGGTCACCGCTGCATCCAGCCAAAGACAGGAGGGGTCACAGGGAGGATCCCCATAGGCCCAGTCTGCATGAGCAGCATTCACAGCAGCAGGAGGAAACATTTCAGTTTTAAAGGGGCACCCACTGCCAAATAATCAGTAAACATTTATCCTTCTAAAAAGTCCATAATGATACAGAGAGCTCTCCTAAAATGTGAGCCTCCATCCATAAACACTCTGACTTTCCTTTCTTCATAAGACAGGTATTTGAGTGGTTTGCTTATCTGGTGGAAAGACAGCTTGTGAAGTAATGCTTGGCATGGAGAGCTTTCAATAAAGTTTTAGCATGATAGAGATAGGCACCAGAGTCTGAAACATCATTAGAAATAGGTAACAAGGGTAAGTGAAGAGACAGTTTTCTCTCTCAGACCTGTAGAAGGAATCACTCAGAGGAAACCTTCTCCTTTTGTGAACAAGATGCTGGTGACCCGCCACCGGCTTCTACATTTCGTAATCTGTTGGTTGCTTTCTTTTTCCATAGCTCAGTATTAGCTATTTCATTATTCAGTGTTGACCTCTGCCCACAAAAGCCAGCCCATATAGTACCTGGTTTACTGTCTGCTACCATAGGTATATTTGTGTACACCACCAAGCTTTACAGTGTCTCAGTTACAGTGTGTAGTTGTCCTGAGGTATGGTTCTACCAACATACTCATGCACAAGTCAGCAATGCATGGAAGATTCTGTCATAGACTGCATTGCACTGACACAAATCCTTTGTAAACATTCAAAATCAAGGTGGATTCATGCTCACATCACTGATGGTCTAAATTCTACAGGCAAAGGTGAGTGCCTCGTCTCCCACTCAATTACCTGCTGGTGGCTGCAAGGCTCCTTACCTCTTTTCCAGTGATACTGGCTGCTTGCTCTTTGAATTTCCCCGCTAGCTGAGCCACTGAGGGTGATGCTGATTTGTCCACCTCTGAGTTGGTCTCTGCTGGCCTGTTCTGACAAATGAGGAACAACAAGTTATGAGCGAAAGCTGGGAAAAGCAAGCAGGCTACAGAGAAACCTCCATATGTGTTATAAAGTTCAAGAGTAAGCAGGGACTTAGAGCAGAATTTCTCACATCTGGCATGAATCAGTCAGTCTGAAAGTAAGAGGTTTGGGAAGATAGGACCTAGCAGCATTTTCAAATATCCCAGAAAAATAGTATTTTGTGCAGAGCTTTTCAGCTCTAGTTGAAAAGCCTATACAGTATTTTTCACTGGAAGCAAACGAAGTATTTCAAGCCAAGCATCTGTTCCTCATCTTCTCCTCGCAGTGAGCAGATGAAGCCAGGCAGTAAAGGATGTTCCCATACACCTCAGCCCTCCAATACCATTTTATTGCCCTGGTCAACAGCACCCTTCCTTTTCCAGTGGCTTCTCTGGGAGAAGCCATTCTCCATCCTCACAGTAAGACAGCATCTGCTTGGGAATGTCCCCATGCCATTCTGCTTTTTTTGTCAGTGAAACACTCAAGCAGGTGNCTGCGCTGGACTCTTTCAAGCACCAGGGCTGAGAGAAGCTTCTCCTTCCAGGAGGCTAAGAAGTGTGAGGCTCATTGGAGACTATATGGTGCGGCTCTTCCCACAGTACACAGCCCTGGTGTCATTTCACATTTACCTCGTTTTCCTTGTCATACGTGTATCAAGCAATATGAGTAGAAAGCCCTGAAACTAAAGCTGATGAAAGGAAACCTTTGTTCTTCATCTGTAGTATCTGATGCCAGAGAAAATCTAACCAGAGGAACTGAAAACAACCAACAGTCCTTGTTTGGTTAGAGCTGGAGACCTTAAAACAACAAAACAAGGTACTAACAATCAGCAAATAACCTCATACCCCTACTCCCTGTACCACCACCATGAGCAAATGACCAGCACCACCCTTCTCACCTCTCTGTCTCAATACTCTTTTGCTTCTCAGTCAGAAGGTTTCCCCAATGACCACTGCTAGAGGAATACATTTCTGTTTCTCCAAAGGCCCCAGCAGAGCCCTTCCACCTCCCTTTATGCTGTTATGCCTGAGAGGGACCTGTTGTTTCTTTAACACAACCACTCCTTCAGCATCTCTGGAGGTGAAAGGCCCTCAAAACACCCATCCGGTTCATGTCTGTACCATTTCCTTTGGGTGACACTATAGGGGCTGGAGAAACAGCTGTGGAAACTTGAAATCATATTAAAGAAGGAATTTCTTTAGACTCTAGTTTCTGCACTAGAAGTAAATCAAGGAGGTTACATTAATGATCATCTCACCATCTGCATCTTGGAGCACTCTCTAGTGTGAAATACCCTGTAGAAAGCAGCATGGCCAAGGCCTGTTTGCATTGTGGAAAAGCACAGAAAGCTCAGAAAGCTGTCAGTAAATGCTCCCAATAAATGCTATCTTCTTTCTCCCAGGCACACAAGCTCCAGTAGCTGTCTGCCACTCCCTGTTACCAGGATCCTGACTAGATCTGCCCCATTAAACTTCCCATACACTTTGGACCAGCTTTCCTGCATCCAGCCACAACAGCCGTTATCACGATGTCTTCTCTCAGCTTCACTGAGCGAAGACCTTCCTCACATTTTTTCATCCTTCATTAATTACAGGCATGTGGGTCAAGCAGTGGATAAGCAGATGAGCAGGGCAATCTACTGCACACAACAAATGATGGCTGGGCTAAGTGAAGAGGGAGAGCAGTTCTCAGCTGCAGGCTGGCTCCCTGCCATGAAGGGATGGCAGGCTGGAAAGAGAAGGATATAAAGAGTGAACCTGGGAAGGCAGGGTGGATTGGGAGGCTTGGATCAGCATATCAGCTCTCAGGATAGGCAGAATGACACCTGAACTGATGACTCCATTGTGGCTGAGGAGCCACAGGTGCTCAGTGTCTGTAGTAGAAGGGTTGCCTCCATCACAGTCCCTTTTTCTCCAAGAACTTCTTTCACAGCCTTTCGCCTTTACCCAGAAATGACACTGCACTTCCTCTTGGTCTCTTTGACCTCTTGTTTTAGGGTGGTTGTGTTTTCTCTTTCCCTTTTTTTTTTTTTACTTACAGCCTGAGAACATAGCTCCCTTTCTTCGAATCCGATCAAAGCTGTGAGGCTGGAATGATTCCATGCATTTCCTATTTTGCTGGTAGCAGGCATTGATTGCAATGTGGCTCTCGCCAGCATGAAGCTTGCTGGCCAGGGTGCAGGAAGCTGTGAACATGCCATTCTAAGATTAGCACAAGTAGCCCACGGGCTGTGTCCTCCTGAAACTGCCAGCTGCAGACTCTCCAATTACATGTTTTGCAACAGGAAAAGTCCTTTCTCAGATTCTTTCTGGCAATTACACCACTGTCCCATACCCAGCTTTTTCTACAGCTTCTTTTTTTTTTTTCCTCCAGCTGATGTACCAGGCTCTTAAGTCTTCTAATCAAAGGAAAGCATAGTACTGGGGCACTCAGATGTAAAAAGTTCCCTTCCTTACACTGCATGGAGAGCACCATCCCCCCTGACTTCCAGAGGCTGAACTGGCAATCTCCTTCCCACTGGAAGGAAATTTGGAAGCCTCACTTTCTCACTCCGATCCCAGCCTCTTGCAAATCTAAGACACATGTCTGTTCCTCTCTCCCAAGAGCTCAGTGCTGTCTCCCTCCTGCCCCATGATATTATTGCAACCTCACCCATTCCTGCTCATTTTTCCTGTCTCAGTGACATAGCCCACCACTTTTATGAATGATGAAGAGGAGCAGCTCTGCTCTTTTTTTTGAAAGAAAAAAAAAAAGTTAAAATATCCGTATGTTATTTTTGCACTCTTTGCAACCAACTGGTGATTCTTTTCTTTTTCAGAAGAGAAACATGGTCAGCCTGCATGGACTAAAAGCAGCAAACTAAGGTAAAAGACTTACCCCATCAGTATTTTGGTGACTGCTATTCTGAGGTCTTTTACTGTTCCAAAAATATATTTACTGTACACACAAAAATAAATGTCTAAGCATTGTGTATTATGAAAAATGTCAGAGAAGAAAAACAGGAATTGAATTATACCATCACTGTAAGCATGACACTGTCTGCAAAAGAGGAAATGCAACTAGCAAGTTCTCTGTAAGGGGTTTTACTTTCCTCTTCTAAATAACCATAAAACTGAGTAAATTTGAAAATGGTTTTGAACCTCATCTTTCTTCATCTGCTTTTAAAACTGAACCCAGTCCCTTTGGCAGCACTGGAGAACAATTCCAGCCTCACTGGTGATTTAATGTGCCAGTAAAGGTGAGGATTAGTGAGGCTGCCTGATGTGGGAGTAATGACATCTCACAGAGGGGGCCCCTCAGGACAGTAATATCACTACCTGTCTCAGTGACATTTGCCAATTCTCCTGCTAGAGCCCATAGACCAACCATGGGCACCAGATGAGAGAAGGTGCCTATTAAAGGCCAGCAGAAAACAGGTAAAGAGATTGAAGCTTCTCTGTGTATTCCATCTGGGTACTCACAAAGAGTTCTTAAAGATTATGTATCTAAGTACAGGTGGGGACTGCAACTTCAGACAACAAGTTTCTCATGAAATCAAAACTGCAAGGACTCCTGGGGAAAACTGGAAAGCCAGAGGTAGCTTTGGGGATGAATCTGAATGTCTTGCTGGGACTGGTGTAAAACTGTCTCCAGCAGCCCTCAGCTAGCAGTTTTGCTTGTGATCCATCCCCTTGCAATTGAAAGTTATCAGAACTCCATCTTATGGGTTTGATATCCCACCAGTTTTGTCACTGTCCATAATATGGTACTGGAAATGCCAGTTGGAAAGGGTACCAGTAGGAGTCAGAAGCAGATACTGAAGGAGAAGTTCAGGTTTGGATTTGTGCACCTGGTTTGTCTGATAAAACAAGCAAAAGTCTATTAGCTGCCATACAGTGGAGTGTTTTGGCTTAACCAGCACTTAAATACCAGCTGGTAACAGCATAGATCTGTACTGTCCTAGTTTCCTTCCCTCCCCTACGAATCCTCTGACTTGCCTGCTTTTGCAGACATTTTAGCCAGATGGAGCACTTTTTATCTGAGATGCAAGCCCTTCACTGCACCGAGGCTGGAGTATTCCAAAGCTACAAAATCAGTGACAGTTACACAATTTTTGGTACTGGTTCCATGCACCTTCTACTCCCATTGTCATGCAGCTGCACCTAGATGTGGTTTTGAGGCCAGTCCCTGACCTCCACACCCCTCCCTTGCTTCTAAAGAGCTTCCCAGGAAAGATTCCCTGCAGCCCATTCTCACACCAGTCCACTGTGCCATCCACCTTCCCATACCCTGCACTTGTACATGCTCTGCAAAGCTCCTCCGTGATTCTACGGCGTTTTTTATTGCTGCACATTCAGTCTACCTCAGCAAAAGCAAATATGGCAAAAAGAGTGACAAATACAGTGTGTCACAGGCAGACACAATAAGGCGCCCAAGGCTCAGGGCTAATGACTCGATGACACAAACGGTATCAAGAAATAGTGATCTTCAGCTCTCAACACTGTGCCACGAGAAGGCAGTTGTCAGTAAGCTAGATGAAAACAAGAGAGGGTTGGTGCTTTTGGGGTGCAGTTTCATAAGGTCCTGTTCTTGGCAGAAAGACAGCTTATGCTTCCAACTGCTCGTTCTCTCTTGACCTTTCCTTCCACCATTCCCCCACCCTTGCACCAATGTGAGTTTGCTAGGCTGTGCTGTAAACTAGATCACTGAAATGATCTGGGCTAAAAATAAGTCCCTTAATTCTTTACAAGTTTATTTTTAACCCAGATCATTTCAGCAAACCTGACAAAACCCTTGCAGTGCCATAGCAGAAGAGGATGGTGGGGTAGCTGGAGCAGGCTGCAGTGCAAGGGTGAGGATTTCCCTTTAACCACTGTGGACAGAGGCTGAGAAAATTGCATCTTTATGTGTCCTTCCATTCAGAGGGCTGATAGGACAGAAAAACTGTATTTTTGCATGCCTGCTTGTAAAGGCTGTTCTAGTCTGTGGCATGTGTATTTCACCTTGCTATCTGTCACCTCCCACCTGAGACACAGCTGAGTGCAGGTGGTGAACCCAGGGAGTGCCTTCAAGCTATAACAGGGAGTGATTCAGAAGAAGTTTCTGTTAAGCATTCACAAAAGCCCCACAAATACCATGTCAGAGATCTCCAGAAGCCCCACTTTAAACAGCAGCAGCTGTATGTGTGTCTGGGGAGCAGGTTTTCTTCACTCTATGGCAAAGGCAAAGCTCTACACCTGTAAGGCCTGCTCAGTTAAGGAAGCGATGAGGGATGCATATTTAGAGAGGAAACTACTTCAGTCAAAATAAACCATTATCACACTCTGCCTGGAGGCCAGCAAGAAACTCTGGAAAGAACTGCTGTGGTTTCCTTTGAAATTAAACCATCGATCCTCACCAAGGCACTGGATTTCAGGAGGGAACAGACCCTCTTGCAGACCCCCTTCTTCCCTGCCTGGCTCAGCCCTCCAAAGGCAAATGACAGGCTTTCCATGCAAAGGCCTTCCCAGACATGACATCTACCCTTCTCATTTTTCAGTAAGGTAGCTGCAGAATTTGAGGAGCTAACTAGTTATAGGTCTTGTGTGCATGGGAAAGCTTATACCACATACACAGGGACAACTCTTTCAGCTTGTGTGGGGAGCACTACAGCCTTAATCTGACAGAGGTGCCTGTTTTTCAGCATAACTGAAATAATTTGCAATCATCTTGGCTGAAAAGAGCCATTCTCAAACTTCTCAAGTACCTGTTTATGACACAGAAAGCAGTATTTTGGGAATGACACAATAAAATGTAGTGGGAAACATGGCTTCTTGCAGGGGTCCTCAAGAGCAGGAGTGGGGGTAAATGTCTCCTACCCCGACAGTGAGGTGCTGCAGCCTCTCTCCTGAAAAGACTCAACTGCACAGATGGAGTTTGATGAACTGGAGGTGTCCTACTCACTTGCAGACCAATCAAGGGAGAAGTGATGACAGTACTAGCTCCTCCCATACTGCCCCACCAATTTAGGGTGACTGTTTACATAGACAAGAGTTAACCCCTTCTCCTTGCCCATCTTCTACTCAAGTGCTGAGGCCAGCTGGAGGCAAAAGGCTCACAAATATTCACACAGTACATCATCTAATGTACAATTCCTGTCTATCTGGACAGGATGCAAGCTTATACTCTGGAGAATGCATCAATGAATGCATCTCATTACCAGACAAACACACCTGCCTGTGAGAAGAGTCCTACCTTTTTAAACACTACAGTAATATTCAATAATGATAAAAAAAAAAAAGAAAAGTCATGTGTCTGCATGAATTGAAGTAATAAAATACTTCCTTCAGGTAGGAGTATCTTTAGTACCTGTTCTAAAGGCAAATGTCCAAAGATGCAAATTCACCAAACTATCCTTTTCTACCCCTAGGTTGATTTATTGTTCAAGGAAGATAATCTAAAGAAACCTGGAATGGGTCCCTGGGTGTGGGCCTTAGACTTAAGACAGAGAATAGCACAGAATGAACAAGTTTAGGTTCACCTGGGCAAATCTGCCATTCTTTTTGTCTTGTTCAATGGCAGAAAATAGGTAATGGAAGTTTCATTTTCAACCTCTTCTTACAGGCACCAGTTATTTTGTCTCTCACATTTTATAAGTACAGATAAAATTAGATGGGTAGCTCATAAGGAACTCTTCTTTCAATAAACTAAAAAAAAGCTCACAAATAATTTCTAATGAGGATTTGACTCAAGTTACTGATGGAAAAATCTTTCTAGTATGTAGTTTGTAGTTTAATTCAAAGCCATCTCTCTGCATCTGCCATTTAGGTGAATCCCAGTTTGCACCTTTCTGCCAACACAACCTGAACCAATTTGTTTATCTGTGTCCATGTGAGTACAGCAGTGGCATCAGGTTCATACTGAAAGACAGACATTGTTTGGACTGGGAGGGGAGAGGTAAGTTAGTAGGGTAAGTTTAAACACAAACTCTTCCAAAGGAGCAAACTGGAAGGCAAGAGAGTGGGCAAATACCTGAATTACAGCATGAGGAACTGGGCAGCAAAAATGAGAGGCTGCTACCCACAATCCGAGTCTGCTCATTCTCTTTGTGATCCATGAAAGCATTAACATGGGCTGAGCACTGATTGTCCAGGAAGTGGGTGGGCTCATGCTCCCCTTGGCCTATTTTTCACATCCCTAGAAGGAAATGTTATGATGTTTGTTCCGGCTGGTGCTCAGCAATGCACTGGGCTCCTGGCTCAAGAAGAAACACATCTGAAGATGCAAACCCTGAATAAATAAACCTCTTCCTGCTACACTGACCCTTCTCTGCCCCAGCAAAGTATGTATGCTTCTTCCTATTTCTCTCTTTACCCTTCTTCACAAATCACTCTCAATGGAGAAATTCCATCTCTCTATTTCAGGAGACATATATATGGTTTATTTATTCACTTGGCATCTAATCTGGAAATGAAGCTGCTCCTTGTCTGGCTGTGGTAAATTTTAATTACTGGCAGAAGCCCCTGCTAGAAGTGGCTGCAGCTGAGGGTCCGTGATACCCTATAGCCAGTCCTGGCCATCACTGTGTCAGTGTAGTCTGTAGAACTCTGGGATGCAAGGCCAAGACTTCTGCTTCTACCTGTGTTTCCTACCATTCACTATAGATTAGGAGTGATAATTACTGTGCTGACACAAGAATAACTCTGAGAAGTACAACTTCCCTCCTCAGAGTGGCACCCAGGTGAACATCTACCCACCACAGATGAGTGAACACAGGATGACTGTGCATCTGTACTCCACTGCAAGGCTATTGCATAGCTATAATGAGGGTGATGAAAAGGAAGGAGCTCTGACTGTAACACAGGACAAAATAGTTTGATGAATACAGATTTCAAAGCAGGGTTAAATGTTTGTTTGGTTTTAGGAGAAAGGGAAGGAAAATCCTGCTTTTAGTAAAAGTGAGTAAAATGTAGTAAAATGTCCTCATTAGTAAAATGTCCTAACATCAGTAGTCCAGACTGGAGAGGCCTGGAAATTTTTGAGGCTGGATTTATGGCAAGTTGTCCTCTTCTTCACACCATGGTATGTAGCTCTCAGAGTGCCTGGCCTGTGCTTGCTAAGCACAGCCTGGTGAGATTAGCAAAACCAGCAAATACCGCTGTGAAAGGTATTCCCTTTTAGTGAAGACAATATTTGGCAATTGCCTAGTGCCCACCTGTTCCCATTGCTACACAGGACAATCCTTACAGCAGCATTACTTCAAACCTTCATAGTTAGGTGCCTCTGCTGAGAGGGCAATGTGTGGGCTTCTGTATTTTAGTGCATAGGTAGCCACTGATGCATACACCATAGAACTGGTCCTGAGGGAAGCCAGGGTTTTATCTGTCAGGAGAGCACTCAGATCAGCAAACAGGTGCATGAGCTCCCCTCTGTCCCAGGGAACCTTGAATCCTCTGCTAGGAGTTGGCATGACTTTATCAGGCAGGCTGGCAAATGCTTGCCCTAGTCTTGCTCTAAGCACTGTATTAAAAATCATCTCTTGCTAGACATACCAAAAAGTTGGAAGCCCACCCCCTCTGAGAACTGAACAAAGACCAGGCCGTCTGCTTCCTAAACAAGTGTCTTATCACATCTGTCAAAGGCTGCCAAGAATGGTTTGATCAAGTGCCATCATGACCAAAAGAGGCAGCAAAGAGGCAGCAAACTACAGCACCTGGTCACTGCCAGGCAGCATGCCTGTGGAGGGGCAGCATGTATGTAACCTCAGCCAGTCCCCTACGGAGATGCAAGCAGCTCTTGGCTCTGCTGTGCCCTGTGCAGGACAAAGCATCTGACTGTTCAGCCATGGCTTGCTGCTCCAGGAAGGAGGTGGCAGACTATTTAAAATATAAATTAATTGTTTTAGAGTGTATGTACAGCATTATGAGAGACCTTGACTGAGGTGATTGCAGAGACTTCCAGCAACACATGGGTGTCACCATTTCATTTTCTGTGAAAAGGACTTTTTCTGAGCTGCCTGATCCTTTTTGCTTGTGTTCATCATGCTCAGAGTATTCTCCTGGGGGGGAGGAGTGGAGAGATGAGGACGTGAGGCAGGGAGAATGTAACATGGAAATGCCTAATTTCTAATGCCATCGTGGACAGGTCAGGTGGGGCAATCCCAGGCTTGTGCAGAAGCAGCAGGCCAGGCACTGGTTGAATTTTAATGTCAAGCAGGCAGATGCCTAGTGAAGCAAAGGAGCCAGCAGAGGGAAAACAGATAAGCCTCCAGTCAATTCAAGGAGAAACGGGCTCTGCCTTTCCTGTAAAAGGGCCATGCGTATGTAATTGCCTTATTACAAGCCTAACACAGCTGCTTCCAGACAGGCCAAGCAGCCAGCATGGAAATAATTTCAGGGAGCAGGAAAAGGCTTGTGGATAAAGTTGATATGTGGCTGAATACAGTCATACCCAGCCATACAAATGGAGCAACAATAAAAGGCACAGAGACTGTGCCCACACAAGCAGTACAGCAGCCTTTCTCTGGAGCAGCTCCTTGCAAGAGGGGTTCTCCTGTCACCTGAAACAGCATCAACTTCAAAAAATCATCCATGCTGGGTTTTAATCCCAAACATGCCAAATGGGTTTGTCTCTTCTGATTCTTTGGGATGTACTAGCATCTCTATCCAAGACTTACTCTGCCATGATAAGAAGAGATTTCGTTTAGATGAAACTGAGGTTTCAGATTCTACAGCTTCAAGGAAAAAAAGAATACAGCAAGGTTCAGAATTTGATGGTTTACCATCTGGCTACTATAGGTGGTAAGACATTTCAAACCATCTAACTACAACCTGTTGGTACCCTGTACACTGCAAACTGGAGCTGAGCTATCAGTAACCTTAATCACTGAGATACAAAGATGCAACTAGTTTAACAAAGATCTCTGCAATCACTCAGTTTGACTACACTAGAAGACTACATTAATGTGTCTCCTCTCTTTATGAAGTCCTGGAAACTCAAGTGTCCTGCTATTTCCTTTGAGCTAATATTCTGGTTTTGAAATACTGGAATACTGGCTGTGTTTATCTGGAACAAACAGTTTCAAAAAATCCTTTTTTTTTTTTCTCCTCATTATAATGAGCATTTGGTGTTAGAGGAACAATGTTGATGTTTCAGACCTCCTCCTTTGCTTCAAGTGAGCACCAGTGACACATATGCAGTCTTTTTCCGTTGAGTTTACAATAACTGTTTTGACAAAAATACTTTGTGCCTGTAAAACATGAGCACTGTCACTGAACTAGAATCCTGAAGCAGATACACTGAGCATTCCTATTACTCAAGATTATGAAAATCAGGGATGCTGAAAACAAGGTCCCTTACTCTGAAATGCCCTGCCAAACACGGCCCTCAGCTTCTCTCTCAAAGAAGGTCACAATGAAGGAGGCTATTGGGCAGCAGGATTTCAGTATCATCTGAGAGCAAATGTGCCACTTTCCCAAATAATTGCATATCTTCTCTCTCTTTCAAGCAGCACCACTTTTCATTTCTCCAAACTTAATTGGATGGACACCTATAGATCTTTCAGCTTAGTTCAGGAAGAACCCTGGATTTTCTGGTGTGTCAGGCAGGATATATAATCCTGTCATTAACTCCTCCCTATCTGATAGGAGCCCCCTAGCAACAAATGCCACCTCAAAACTTGGTTGATAAAACCAGACATGAACTACAGCAGATATCTAAAATACAGATAGTTATGTGAAAGATACGCAGGGGAAAGTAAGAAGTTGTTTCTTAGAAATAATCCTTTGAACAGGTAAGCCACTGAGGTTGTGTTTTTTCAGGAATCTACAGACACTCCACATGTGGAATAGCTCCTTTGGAGCCAAGGACTGATCTCTACCCCTGGCAGAGTGATGCTGATGTCTTAATCTACATTTGACTATAGCTGCTACCAGGATGGCAGTCTGGCTAGACTAGAGTGTATTGCTTCCCATGTGTCTTTAGCAGCTTTTACAAGCAGTATCTGGGATTTGTCCTTGACATGCTCAGACTACTAGCAAATGCTTCCATGGATAGAGGGGTAGATGGTAGCTCTGAAAAAGAGCAGTGATGGCCACCATAAAATGCAGCTTCTTTTCGAGTGTGTGGTTTGCATCAGCTGCTTGTACAGAGCACTGTTCCTGGCGAGGGTTTTCCCCAGCATCCTTCTCAGCTTCCCGATATTTACCTTTCAGACATCTGTTTTTCGTAATGATCTGGGAACTGTACACAGCCTGTCATGTTTCCCCAAATTAATTGGTACCTCTCTACATGTACTTCCAGTCCTTGTTCTAGAGAGGTTTTGCTGCTCTAGGAGGATGAGGGGTGAGCTAATGGAGGAACAACAGGCAAAACCTCCCAGGCTGCCACAGGAAGATAGAAAATAGTACAATCTGTGAGGCAAGTGCATCTGATCTCATGAGAATACAGCCTACTTGACTAAGACACAGGGGAGAGACATAGCCAGAAAGGCTGGACATGAGTACATACTTTTTCAGTGGGGAATAAAATGCATGGATCATGGTTATCACCTGATACAGACCTCTGAGATGAACAGCCTTCTGTTGATTACAATGTGCCTTGCAGAAACAAATCATTAGTTTAAAATATCTGAATCATAGTGTTGCTCTAAGTGATAGCATAGCCCTGTAGCTGCAGACATGATGCGAGATTGCACCCTGCTCTCATCTACAGACACAGAGACACTTGGGCAGCTTCTCTGAAGGAAATGTGCTGAGTGAATGGTACAGCCTCTGTAGCAGAGAGGTCTCAGCCCAATGAATCACCTTTCAAGTGCTATTCCGTTTAGCTTCTCCCATGCTTGCCTCACATGAGGTAAGGAAAAAAGTCCTGCATTTAGCAGAGGTCTGAAATAAGATGAACTTCAACAGGACAAGGCTCAGATGCAAGGTGCTTCAGGTGGGATGTGGAAGGGACAAGTCTTGTACTGAAAAAGTGGTTAAAGAGGATGAATTTTAAGCAGGTGCATATGCCGTATATGTTATTTATGTGATCTGAAGCTAGTCAGGTGAAATTAGAAACCGAAGTCAGTGAACTGCCAAAGGAGGGACACAGAGAATGCAAGAAGCAGAGACAATTCATATTACTCCTGATAAATGCTGCAAGTAGACTGTGATACTTCCTCATCTGACACTAGAGACAATCTAGTTGCAGTAGCACAGGGATTAAATTCCTCTTAATTTATCATGCTTAGAACAGAAAATTAGAAGAGTAAATGAGCCTATACAGAGCTCCCAACTGCTGCAGCTCCAGGACTCATCAGTAAGGACTGTGCTGTCTTTGTAACACATTGCTATTAAATCTACACTAGATACAGGCAGGTCAGAGAAGGAGGTTCATATTTATCTGAGCCAGGAATTTAGTCTAAAAAGATATGCAGATATGGACCAGAGGAGAGTGACAGTAAGCACTCAGCTAGCAGCCAGTCTGAGGTGTGAAAGCTAAGCTATATCCACAGAGGTGTGTTTTTAGCTCGTCCCTGGAGGGCTCAGCAGCACTGAAGATCTGGGTCTGTGAGGCTGCTTTTCCAGAAGCTACCCCCCCTTTTGGTTCCATCTGGAGTATCCAGTTTGCAAGACCGCTGAAAACCAGGCCCTATGCTGGGCAAATTAATTCAGGCAGCTGTAATTTGCAGTTAATGTTTGAAAAGGCCTGCCCAAATTTGCAGCCCAGTCTGGATTAGCTCTGATGATACATTAGGAATTCAGTTTTTTCCATAGGTAAATGACTCTACTATATACCCTAAGGAAAACACACACAAGTAATTCTTGAGCTGCAGCTTAGCCTTTGACATGGATTTTTTCTGGATCTGAGAAAGATAATTATCTCTGTTTCTGAGTTAACCTGCTTATGAAATTCTCCCAACTACTCTGTAAAGTCAATGTTTGCAAGAGCTTTGAATTGTCCTGCCTAATTCAGTGCTCTATTTCTTTCTCCCGATGGCTGATTTGTGTGTGGCAAGAAGGGGAACTAAGTTCCTTCAACCTCAGGCACAGTTTCTCCAGGTTAAAGCTGGGCCACCAGAACCAGGTGCCCAGGAACCATGGGTTCAGTGCCTGCACACCACTTGCTCAGCAAGTAAATCAGCACTAGGAAACTCTGGCTAGCATATAACTGAGTTCATGGACCTAAAAATGAAAGGTGTTGAGAAGAAGTACTATATTCAAGAATGATCCAGCAATTTTTGCATTGCAGAGCGGAGGCAGAAGAAATAAAAAATTACAGTGACAATTACTTGATAGCTTTTCTTTCCCACAGGCTCCAAAAAGAAAAGGCTTCCAGCTTTTACTTTTGAAAATCTACAGATTAAACTGGTGCCTGCAACAGAGGCTCGAAGATGCTGTAAATGATTCAGTCTTCAGTTTGCTGTATCAGAGCGTGAAGCTGATACAGGGGATGCTGTGAGACTGGACCCAGAGCATCACATTCCCGAGCAAAGCTCTCCAGGGCCTGGCATGAAGAACATTGCTGGTGGGTCACCCACATCAAGCATTTGAGATCAGAACTGGAGTAGTGTGAGATGACAGTGCCAAGGGAAGGAAACTGAAGTGGGAGGGTAGAATCATGGAAAGTGTGTCCCATGATGAATGTACACAAAGGAGCAAGAAGAAACGGGCCAAGAAGAAATCCCTGGGTGACTGTCAGGCAAAGGCTTCTTCTTGAGCTATACAGAGCAGGACTTCATACTATGTGAGATTAGAAGTCCTGATAGGAGTGGAAAAGATAAATTTGCATTGAGATGAAAGAGAAGATGCTAAGACTGTTTCCCTTCTGTGTGGATGACTTGTCTGACTTGTAACCTTTATGTTTCATGCTCCAATGTATTCAGCAATCCATCCCTTTTCATCCACTGTCCTCTTTACAGACACCTGCTGTCTAGAGGACTGGTGTGCATGCCTCTATTCATTTGCATGGACAACCCCTCTGCCTCTTACTGGGAATGAATACCTTGAAACTGGGAATGAAGTCACCTTTTTTTCATGAGGGGACAGTATTGACAACTCCACAAACTTTGTGAAGACTAAGTATGAAACCAAATTATAGTGTGCACATTTCACAAGTTAAACACACTTGCTGCAGGGTCTAAGGGGTGAAATTCCTAGGAGACCTGGTACACAAGCTCATGTGTGCATGAAAACAGCATCTGTTTCATCTGAACTTGTATCAGGGAACACAGCGCTCAGCACAGAGGCATTTCAAGATGATTGACTTGAATAACCTGTGATTGCTGTTGTAGTACACAGTTTTAAAGGATAAAGAAATCTATTGTTAAAACAGGAAGAAAGAGTACCAAGAAGATTGGTTTTGTGTTATACACAGGCAATAAAACAGCTCCCAGACTCTTGCAGATATGCTGCAAATGTATTTTGACCTAAGTTTCTCTATAGGCAGAAGTTTGCAGGGCTTGAACAATGTATTGCAGCAGGAAGGAATCATAAGCATTTTTGGGGCCTGTTGCTGAATAGCCATTAGCTTCTCCCAGTTGTCCCATATGTGGAAGTACTGCAGAGACAGTACGGTCCTGCCTTTCTGGTGGCCCTGTCATTAGTATTGATTGAATGCAACAGAAGATTGCCTCTGACATTATCTTTCTAATGCTCTGTCCATTCTGTTTCTGAATCTCTCACGGGAAAGAGGTTTCCACTAAATTTGATCTCCACTACGTTATTCCAAACCCTGATAGACCTCACTGCTCTAAGTCCTTCCTGCCATTTGGTGAGATATATCTTCTGCTTCAGTGCATCCCTTTATTACACCATTTTTCCAATGCACTAATTAATACTATTTCTTCTGGGTTAAAAGTATTAGACTAATGTTCTCTGTCTCACTGCAAAGTCACACTGACTTGTTTATTCTTCTGAGTCAGCACTCCCTCTCCTTTGCCATTTTGTGTCTTTCAGTGAACAGCAAGTCACTGGTCCGCATCCTTTAGATACTGAGGCTTTCCAAACTGCATGTGCTAATTGTCTGTGCTTGAAAAGTTGTGATCCATGTGAGCAATAAGTTTCTTGCCTTAAGAAGCAGCTTGTAGCTTGGTTCAGTGACAGAGCATGAGAAGGGTATTGTATTTTGATGCTTAGAAAAGCACAACTGCATGCCATAGCTACCAACTTGTACAAAAACGCAATCTGAGCTGTTGCCTGATCACAGTACTCTTAGTAGTGTGATCAGATGCATTTGAGAAGCCTGAGATGAACAGTGACTCTGTTGAAGCTGGCAGTGGTAAATCAATATCCTTTGCAGACTGGCCACTAGTCATCCACACTGAGCAAAACACTGTATGCATCTCATTACAAATGATAATGAGATGTATTGGTGTAAAGACGCTTGCATGCAAAAACACCTTGCTGCCTGTTGTGCAGGTTTTGAGCTCTTTTACAATTTGCTGCTGAAGAACAGAAGAAGAATGGCATGCATCTATACCAGCTGCCAACCTGGAAAGTGAGGCCTGGGGTCTTTGCTCTAGTAAGGGATGTGCTCATATGTGAGAAGAATTTGGTCTGGCATCTTTTTTTTGTTTCTAACAGGTGAAAACTTCTTTTGACACTAATGGGGCAGATAAGACTTATCCTTGTCAGTACACTACCAGGACCCATATACTGGTGATTAGATATCACAAAGATACGCCTCAGACTTGATGCTGATGTAAAAGCATTTCTAGCATAGGACTCATAGCTGGATACATTGTGAATTAGATGGAGACTCAAATCTGTGCCTACATGAAACTCCATAAGAATAAAGTGCCCTGTGACTCTAATAATAACTAGGTGTGAAGCAACTGTGCAGTGAATGAGTAATGATAATTTCTTACACAACAGATCTCCTGTCTCTAGACCAAATTCATCCTTATGCATGCCATGTCACAAACTGCTAAAGGCATGTAATTGTCTGGAAATTACCAATACAAGCCATGTCTCTGTGGTATTATAGAACCTACAGGTAGCAAGGAGGTTACACCAGTAAAATAGAAAAGTCCTCCAAAGAAGTTGTCTTGCTGCTAGGTACAGCTGCCACCTCAGATCCCAAATTCAGGCTGTAGAGCTGGTGTTCTAGGAAAAGGAGCACCCATCTCTCTACAACTGATAACCAGCCACATGGAAACAGAAAGGAAAACCACCCCTAGTTTGTATGGGCTGGGTCATTTCCATGATCAAAACCAGCAGTTTCCTAGCAGCACCTGTTGATAAAGCAATGCAGATGTCTTCCCCTGTCCTTCAGATAAGTGGATCCTTGGAATGTATGAGAAGGTATGCATAATATGCTGCCTAACAGTAACATGTCCTTCTGGTTAACTGTGGAGTACGGGAAAGGCTTTTCCAAAGTGCTATCACCATGACCTGGAATATTTGGATGACCAAAGTTTAAAATGGGGAGTGAGGTAGAGGAAGGGTTCCCAAGAAACATTCCTCTCCAGCAACTCAGAAAAAGCTTTAATTCTGCAAACCTTTTGCTCTGAGGTCTCTGCTAGGTACAAGAAAGCATCACAGCACAGACAATGGGGTTTGGTTTTACTCCTTTCTGTCCATTAAGAGGGAAGCCTCATCCAGCCACTGGAATGTGGAAGTCTAGAAAACCTGATCCCTTCCAGGATCCTCTGCTACAGAAATGCTATTCACTGTCAGGAAGGTTCTAACTCTGCCCAAATCTGAGGAGTAAAATGGGGTCTTATGGTACCTCTCCTAGCATATTTAAATATTTTTCCCTTTATCTACATAGACACTGTGCAAATGTCTCATGTTGATAAATTTGGGAGGAAACACTGAAAGCAAGTGTATTTGAGGTTAAAATATTCTGTTAAGCAAAAAGAAAAGTGGAAAGGGAATGTTTTAACTTTTGTAACAAAAGCTAAACGGCAGAGCTTCCTGAGAAAGGGAAATTATTTCCTGGCAGAGCTAACCATGGTATAATGCCTGTACTTAATCTTGCTTCACAGCTGCAAGGGTGGGCAGAGACCTCACTCAGCCCAGCTCACCTCTGTGTGGCTTCACTGTCCTGCTGCTCTGAGGACCATAATGGCTACAGATTTCAGCCCCCTCATCTGCACAGTACTAAGTACCCTTTCCTCCACCCCCTGCACTTCAGCCCTCTTGGATGACAGGGCACATATCCTTTGTGCAGTTTTCCAAAGGATGAGGTACGTGCCTATGCTGAAAGAAAGCTGCCCTATAGTTTAGGCAAGGGCGTCAATTCCTGTGGCTCCTGGAAGAATACAGCAACTGGGATATGTGACCTGGAAATACGCTCAGTTGTGATGCCTGGCTGACCACGGCACAAAGGAAGAAATGGCTTCTGACCTCACCTGTTGGAGGTGGGCATGCATCTGAATCCCAGGTTTCTGCAGCTTCCCAGTTAGATTGAGAACAGAGAACTCAGAGGAATTTTCTCCATGCTGCTCACTAAAGGAGTGGGGCAGGATCCAGGGTGTCTTTATGGTATCTTCACTTAATACAGGAGAAGGCTTTACTGAAAAGAGCAGTGGCCCTCATCACTCCCCAGGTGTCCTAGAGTAAGACATTGCAGTGTAGGGAGAGCTCAGGGCCTGGGACTGGGGCCGTGTCCAGTAGGTTGACCAGATGGGAACTGGCACAGTAAGCAGAGAACTGCTCTCAGCCATGGAAAAGCCTTCCCTCTTCTGAGCCAGTGTAGCAACAGGCAAAATGAAGATCTAGGAAAGAAGCTCTTTTCAACAAAAGAGACATGGGAATGGAGATGTCACAGAAATAAATGAAATCTGTTGGTAGGCACAAAGAAGAGGAGTGCCTTCTCAAGATAAACCTAGTTGCATCTTAGGGAACCCATCACACCACAGGGAGACACCAAAGTGAAACTTGGTCTTGGATTGCTTCCCTTTGCTGTGTGAGTAAAGTTCAAATGCCTCTGCTCCCAACCTCCTACAAAGAGGCTGGGAAGAGGAATGCCATGACTGCTGTTGAATATGGGCTGCAGAAAGCCAGAAGCACTTTCAGCGGATGCCTTCACTCGGCACAACCACAGCAAGGTATCGTACAGCTATGGGAATTAGATAGCTTGGACCAAATACAAAGATCTAAACTAACAAACCTACAAAGTAATTGCCAATACTTTTTGTACCATGGGTAGAAAAAATGTTTAGTGGCTGCTTTTTTACAAGTAGCTTAGGAAGAGTCTGTGATATAAGCTTCATAATTTCAAGTTCCTTTCATCATTTTTAACACTGGAAAAAAAGAAACCTGATTCTCAAATCTACTTTGCATCAAGAGGATAGGTCTTCACAAAAGAAAAAAATACCAACAAAAAATCGAAAATCAGAAGACTCACAAAATTATATAAACTGCAAGAATGGCAGTTTGCTGCCTTCTTCTCCTCTTTGGGATCTTAAATAGTTAAAGTTACTGATTTCAGTGTGACTATTCCTGAAAGCAGAATGGCTAAGACCGTAGGTACTACTCCCTAAGGAGCAGCAGAACCACACTAGCCACTCTTAAGAAAGCAATCCAAACTAACTTGCTTCTGAGGGTTTTTCAAAAATAGGGTACTCCTGCCAGAGACCTGATGGACATCAGCTGGCTGGGTCAGCCCTCTGCCCTTTTTTCCCTAATACTGGTAATCCATGTATCCCAGTAGAGCAAAGAGCTTGCCAGTTATGCCAGCAGGAAAGCACAGAGCAGTGCTGCCTGCCACTGATGAAGCAAATGGGGAAATGACAGAACTTCTAATTTCTGTTACACAGGACCAGTAAATCTGTTTTTAAAGCATAAGACTGTAGCGAGTCCCTGGGTGCTGCTCCTGCTGCCTGGGAAAAGCTCTTAGGAAGAAACAAAGCAGAGAATTGGCCGGTGAGAACTCTAGTTCTTGCTCTTGGCTCTATTTTGGTCTAATATCTTCTTCCCTTTGGGACATTAACCACCTTTTTGGAAGTTTGGGGCAGGAAGGGAAGGCTGAGTTGCATTACTTAAATATGTCGTGGGAGTTGAGTTTGTTTAAAAATAAGAATGGATGCAGCAATTTGCAGATGATCAGAAAACAAGATAACACGGGGAAAGAGTGGGAAATAGAGGTAAAGGGACGGAAACAAGAGCAGGAAACTGCTTGGTTAAATACTTCTGTCCCTTTCTACTCTGGAACACCACTGCAGCAGACAACAGAAAATACTCGAGGGGTGCAGGTCTCCTTATGTGGAGAGGGGAGGGGATGGGGGAGAGTATCCTCAACATTACAAAAGATCTGCTTCAGCCCTAAATTGGTCCATATGTGGCTTACTCTGCTCAGCAGTTGTAACAAATTACGAGCCCAACTTTCCTTCCCTTCTGAGACATCACAGGATACTATACAGAACAAAAGAATTAGACCAGCATTAACAGTTATCGATCTAGGTTTTGTCAAACCTAAAATCCATCATAAAGCTATATCTATGTCATGACACGTAGTCTCTGCTGAGTTGGTTTGACCATTTCTTGGTCCTTCTCCACACCAAAATCTGTTCAGATAGTTTGTTGAGGACATTTCTTGTAAGGAACTTGCTTGATCTTTAACCCTTGCCTGCGGGGCAGGCCACCACAGATAACAAGGACTTTGATGTTGGCACCTGGGCATTATCAGAACTGTCCAGCTGAGCTATGTGCTTGAAATCTTCCCAAAAAAACCCTATAGTGGTGCTTGAAGCACACTGTTCCCTGGCTTTGCTGCATGTCCCCTGCTGTTGAGGCTGCACCAACACAGAAAAAGGCTTCTCTGTGAGGATAATACAAAGTGTTTAGGAAGACCTGTGTTCAGCCCAGTGAAATACCAAAGGTCCTCTTTCGTCATTTGAGGTTTTGCCAATGTTGTAATCATCTTTCTATTTCCCGTGCCCCTCCTAAAAATAAATATTTTTTTTTCCTTTGCTACTTAACTGAAAAGCTAGCAAAGCCAGTCTGATATGGGCAAGGCAAACACGATCACTCGCATTTCATATGAACGGGAAAAGAAGCAAGGAGAGGTGAACTGCCTTGCCCAAGAAGAAGGATTGGATTTAAACACCAGGAAAGCCTGAGTCCTGTCCACCAGCTGTTTGCCCATCAAGAGACAAGTGCTCCGACCCTCCTGAAGCACAGGACATGCAGCATGAAGAGAAAAGCACAGGAAACCCCGCAGGGGTGTGCTACTCATTTACCTCACTGAAGCAACGGTTCTCCGGTTCTCTTTCCTGAATGAAAATGCTCTATCAATAATGAAAGTGAGACCGCACAATCCACGTGGAACACGGGGGACACCCAATTTAGGGTCCAAATCACAGCTGCTGCTGCATGGGCTGTGTAGGAATCAACCCTAAGGAGCCCACTAGCCCTATACAGTTTGTTCACTCATGTCCCCCTTTCTACTTAATTTTTAAAACCTCCTTTCAAAATAATATCTTTTAAAATGTCACTCTCTTTGCAACCTCAGAGACTAAAAAAAATTAAATTGCAGTCCCTCCTCGTTCCCCTTTCACAGATGGAATTTCTCCCCATACCATCCCCCTACTTTCCAAATCCGGACTAAACCCCTCAAAATATTCCGAGGAGCATGGCAGGGCTTGGGGTGGGAGCAAAAAGACATTTATCTGAATCTCTGTGAAGAGATATTTTGAGCTGCGTTTAGTGAGAAATTGCTTTGCAAGGTGGAGCTAATGCAGATCAAGGAGCCAGTAACAAGCTAGTGGAATAAAAGTTTTCTTTACCTCCATGTCCTGCAAGAGAGAGGTGTCCTCAGGGCAATCTTGCTTCCCCACCCCTTTCCCTGTTATCTGTGGGAAAAGTTCAGCCAAGCCAGAGCAAAATCGTGCCGCTGTGGAGGGTATGGAGTATGCAAGCTCCTGCTCAGCTTGAAAACTGACAGAGCCCAGCGAGTGGCCCTGCTCTATGAACAAGGAAGAAGGGCGGGTGGGTGAGAGGAAGGGAGGGAGGGGAGAGGAGGGGGAGGCAAGGCAATCAGGGTTTAAATTTAGACACAAATCTAAACAGATACTGTCCTTCCCGGAGTGCTGGGCTAATGAGACAACAAGCAGCAAATTCTGCTGCTGCGCCCAAACTTGGGGACACCACATCTGCATTTTTTCCCTTCCTTTCTATCTCCCCCTCTGTTTTCTATCACCTTATCTTTATTCCGCATGCACCTCCCCTTACCCCGTTTTGCCTCTATTTCTCTCCATTGCCTGCAGTTGCTCCTCCAGTGTCTCTACTGGGATCTTTCCCCTGTCCACACTTCCCTCTCCAAGTCTGCAGGGTCTCTTGTTTGTTTGTGAGGAGAATCTTTTTTTCCTCTAACTGCAGCTTCCTTTCTCTCTTCCATCACAGTTTTAAGTAATTTCAATCAGCAGTGGACAGTCATCGGAGCAGTTAGAGAGGCATAAGAGGAGCTCAGCAAGGGTGATTATTGCATTTAAACAGAATTTAAGGCTTTGGTGTCCTGGTGCATGGCTGGAACTCTTAGGGGTGACAATAATAGCAGCAGCACTACCATGCTGCTGGGTGATTGCTCAAGGAGACATCAAGGCTCCACTGTGAAGGGTGCTGCACAAATGTGAGCACAAGCAGAGGGTCCCCATGCAAGGCATCACTGGCTAGATGTAAAACAGGACTAGCTCTTTCCACCCGGAATTCACGTTTCACACTACCAGGTCAGAAGTTGCAGGATGTTCTTCTCTCCCTACACAGGGAAGGATAGACTTGTGCACTAGAAGTTGAGAACCCTCTGTGGTGGCAAAAAAATACAGATGGGAAAAAGGCCTCGGGAATGTTTTGCTACAGTTTCCCTTTCCATTCAGATTGCGGTGTTGTAAACTAGACATCTCTTTTAACAACTGTTTGCATATGCTCCTTCTCAAGAATTTCAGTCCCCACCTCTTGAAAGCAGGGTGGTGCACAGGAATTTGGAAGCACTCCCTTTGTCTTCTGCTGACTTCCTTGTTTTGCATGCAGCTGCAAAGTGACACAATGCCATCTCATTTTAGGATGGTATCTCAAGGGTAGAAGAGGGTTAAAGCATCTTTTCTGAAAGGGATAGATAATTTTCCTTTGCAGTGTTTCACAAATCCCTGCTGGCTATGGTAGCAAACACTCCAGAATGGATTGAAATGTGACCATCATGATATCCCAGATTATTGTTACCGGCAGTCATTTCAACATAGTTGTTCTTACAATATAGTTAACTGTTGCTGTACTGCATGCTGTAGGACTCCTGTGTAATTAGCAATTTTAAATCATGATATCACTATCTCCTAAATTCAGTATGCAGTGGTTACCCAGTCCTTAGCCAAGAGAATGATAGGCAATCTGGAGACTGGGCAAGAGGACTAATTAATCTCCTGTAGGTGAAACACTGGATTGAAACCCCTTTGCTCTAAGGAACCAGAAGATTCTACAACTATAAAGAAAATAGATTAAAAATCTAAAAGAAAAGTAAAAATTTAATCACTTCTTGATTGGAAATACTGACACTGGTACGCTAGGAAAGGAGAAACTGAGAAACAGGGTGAGGCAGGAAGGGCAGGATGCTTTGGCTGCTCATGCTTTGCCTGCTGTTGGGACAGAGGAGAATTTCATGCTCAGAGATTTCACTGTGGGCATTGGTCACAAGTGTTGTTTTCAAAATGTCTGCCATGTAAATCACATACCTTCCCAATGGTTGCTTCATGCCACTCAGGGTGTGTTTCAGTATTTTCTTTCTGCTTTCAGGGGTTGTATGCTGCAGAGGAAACTGGTTGTGTAGGTCTACAGAAGAGGAAACATAGGCAGAGACAGTATCACTTTACCCATACTAATACAGCAAAGGTAGTTGCAGCTGCCCCACCACAATTCTTCACTCTATTTATTTCTGCTCCCAAGTATCTTGCCACAAGGCAAATCTTTTCAGCCAGCAGGATCCCCAAATGCCATTGCTCTGAGCATGGTACACAGCAGTCATTTTATTAATGCTAAATCTTTCTTCCTGGAGGAGCGAAGGGAGAACACACAGAAATACAGTGTATGTTTTTCTCCAGACAGGATGACATTGAGGTGTGGATTTGCTCAAGACTTCGTTGTTTCTGGACTGAAAACCACTAGAAAATCTGTAACAAACAAACGTCAAACTTTAACTGTAAAAATCTTGTAACAAAAATTATTAAAGAAGGTTATACTGAGACCTGGGTGTTTTACAGGATATGCATGTGCATGTAGGAATGCGAGATGTGTTAGAGTATGACACTCTGCATCTCTGTATATATCTCTGTTTACAGACCTTCTGGGATATAGCAGTGTCTGTGAGACTAACTTGTTCATATATGCAAAAAGAAGTTTCTACATCTGTTCTGCTCAGGAGGAAAAAAATGCAGTCACTACAAGTGCCATTAAAACAAACTCGAGGGGGAAATTTTATTGGAGTGAGAAAATGTTGTGATTGTGGATGCCAGGATTTTGTGGCTTCCCAGATAAAAATTTTCAAGACATACAAGTCCAAAGCAGCAAATTATTTTCAGGCCAAATGACCAGTACTCTGTCTACAGACAGCATGTGGGTGAGAGGTGCAAGGAAATCCTTCATCCTGGCATGTCTACAAAAGAGGCAGCATAACTAGTTCTGCCTGCCATGATCAGAAACACCACGTGTAATATTTGCTGGCCTCTCGCATTTTGGCTATGAGGGATGGACAATACGGCCTCCACAGGTCAGCAGAAGGGAGATGCAGGAACATGGCAATTCTTTGTCCAGGGACCACTCAGGTTAAAAAAACCCCAAACTTTTGAGAGCATCTGCAACTTTGATATTTGTGTCTGCAAATCTATCTTATTCAGGTGTACCTGTGTAGGTGCTGAATCTGGGATGGTATATTTGTCAGGGTGGTTGATAAGCAAAGGGTGAAGGGAGCTGTGGGCCCCTTCCAGACAAGTTAAATCTCTGTACTTTGTTAAGGCATTTGTTGAGAGTTTAGTAGAGCTCACCTAACAGTGCCAATATCTGAGATTGTTCTGTCCACCCTTCTGTCTGGCTTTGGCTCCCAATATCCACATAATTTTCCAGAATTCATACTATTACCCAGCAGCTGTTACCATATCGGACTTTTAACCCCCTGAAAATGGTGTCTCAACCTTTCCTGTTCCCAGTCAAGCAACATAATTNAAAAAAAAAAAAAGAGGGGAGGGATAAGGTAGCGACAGAAAAAAAACCAGCATTTGCATTTTGGAGATCAATCAGCCCTAAAAGCCATATCCTGTTTTGGGTTGGGTTTGTACATCAGCTCCTCCAACACTGGCAAGCTGACAGGAAGCAAATGTGAACAGTGTTTTCTAAGGGAGACTCACTTTTTGAGCTCACCATTCTGCCAACTGCATTCTGAAGTATCTGCTCCTGCCGACCCCGCCCTCACCCCTCATCATTAACCTAACACGGTGGACGCTAAGCCTCTCCCTCCTCTTCAGGGAGTTATCAGCAGGAAATGAAGTCAGCTGGAACACATTGTACCATCGACATTTTTTGCTCTAACTCTGCAGCTGCAGCGGAGCCTGTCTGAGAGCAGGCAGGCCCACAGGCGCTCACGTGCCAGCGCCTATACACCGACCGGCATGCCCAGCACGGTGCACCCCTGGGAATCAATGGGAATGGGAAAGTCCTATTACCAAACATGTTTGGATTAATCAAATGGCACAAGTTACAAGTGATTCTCACAAAGCGTGAGGCCGTGAGTTTTGTGCAGTGGCCACATAAAAGGGTAGGTGATAGAGACTGACTGACAGATTGAATCATTTTACATGTTCCTGACTGCCAGCATGCTCCTGTGTGCTAACAGCTTCGTTTGGATTAACCAGGATTGCTAACTCCCAAACTCTGTGCAGAAGCCTGTCTCTAAGTTGAGTAAAGGTAGGAAAATGCTGTACTGTACAGGAGGTATTTCACCTGTGATGCTTTGCCCGAGTGACTCTGCTTGTAGGAATGAGATCACACCGAGGTAGACCACCCTCATTCACACCAGGCTGCCTGGGACTAGTGGGTGGTATACAGGTAGTGTCATCTCTTGCAGCACTTGAATTTCTTTGGAGAGCTTTTCTTTCACTGCTGGTCCACCTGACTTCAGAGAAGAAACTGAGCATGAGTACTGAGTCATGGCCACATTCTATTATATTAATACAGTAATGGGACGTAGATTGTTAGTGTCAGACATTGACAGCTTGCTTCTAGACTGAACAATTCCTCTACCAGTCGCTAGTTTTAATACACAGCAAGGCTTAATATAAGCAAACAAAAAATTATGGTCAGAACATGGGTGCTGACACAATTCCAGGCATCTGTGCTGGATACAGCCATATCTTTAATTATGTTGTTCTCAGGCCAGTCCTTCTCCCCATCTCTCAACATCCTAGACAGCGGTGTCACAGCTGGCCCTCGCAACAGCTTCCTCAGTATGCAGCCCAAGCTCTGACTGAACAGCAAGATTTTCTGACTGAAGATGGAACCACATTCCTGGTCTCTAACAGGTTATGCACAGAGGAAGCTTGCCTTGTCACTGCCTGTGTGTGGGCTGTTAAAAAAGTAGAGGGACTTTAAGCTGAATACCAGGCCTATCTTTTAAAAAAATACACTGAAGCTCAGAAGCTAAATTCCCAACCAAGTCAATTTGGGAATTTTGGGGACAAGAACAAATAAGCATGCAACACCTTTTTGTGTTTGGCAAAGGTCTGTGTTCTGTGCCAGTTCCTAGTAACAGTAGCACTGCATTGTTCAGCAGGGCCGGTATCTCCTCAGCAGGATATCTAACCAACATTTTTAGAAACAATTTGAATGGTGGGTCTCATGTGGCACCGAGCCGTTGGCACTTCAAAGCACTGAGTACTTCAGCTTTTGCCAGAGCTGACTCGCAGGTCAGTCACTACTGTCAACTGCAGCAGCAAGTGACTAATCACTCTGGCTGTCATTTGGATGTGGAGAGCTGGCCTGGCTCAGAAACCAAGTGCTACCCACAGAGAGACTGCACAGCCTGCAAGTGTTATCTGGACAAAGAAAGGTTTCTGTTCACAGACAGACGGCATGATCTAGACAGGAAGCATGGCCCAGTGCTTAACTAGACTGTGTGTCTGAAGAGAAACCTTGCCCAGCCCAACAACTGTGCTATCTAAAGAGAGAGCCAGCTCAGGGCAAAACTTGCTAAGAAGGCAGACAGAGTATGATGATAAACTAGCCAGGATGGAGACTTTGCCCACTTTCTTGCTAAAACATGCCTTCTCCAGAGACACAGTCCTCTGATTCAGCCTGAGGCCCATCACATGCACTGGAATTAAGATTGTTCCATGAACTGGCCAAATCCTGGAGGGATTAAAATGTCTCAATCTATGGTAAGATATTACTGTCTATTTACTGTTGTTTGGGTTTTTTTAATGTAAATTAGCACACGAGTTGAGAAGAACCAGTAGATAGCAATACTTTTTTGACCTTGTTATGCAAGGATGCTGGGAGCCCCTAGACATATTGCATCACAACAGAGAGAATCCTTCTCCTTTCTCTGAGATCTAGCTGAGGAAGTGAGAGAGCCTAGAGACTTATTTCAGATAACACATCCTTTCAGAGCAAGCTGAAAGAGTTAAAGACCTTATCCCTCAACCTACAGGTTCATTCCAAGAAAGAGGGGATACGCCCTACACATTTAGTGCAATGTGCAAGGCAGTCTATACATTAGTGTGTACTGCCCACTGCAAAGACTATGCAGACTAATAAATCCTACTCTGTAGTGGAAAGGCAATGCCACTGCTTCTGTAAATCCTGCTGAGAACTGAATTTCCACCAGACTCATCAGCCCAAATCTCGCAGGCTGTTGGGGCTGGGCAGCAGCATCCCTTGGCAGAGGTGGACAGGTACAGCTGCCAACACACTACAAGACTGGAGGAGTGCAGGGAGGGGAGGAAAACTTGTCAGACTGTGTTTGGATGGGTCTTTTTTTCTTGTCCCCTGAGATCCCAGTGTATGGTCCTAGTTGATGGCAGGGGGAGTGTGGGATCATATTCCTTGATTTCTACAAGGTTTATTTTGACTGTCATGCCACAAGGGATATGCAGCTCCAGTAACATGCACCCTTCCTAGCAAAAGAGGGGTGGCCACATTCAGCAAATACATACATCTAAACTCCAGAACATAAGCTTTCCCACTTTCTGCTTCCTGTCATGCCTTCCTGCTCCCCAATAAAATCATTCACACATTCATCCCCCTCATAGCACTCATCCCTTTGATCACATCAAGTAAATACTGTCCCCCCTGCCCTAATGTTCTCAGAGGGCAGGACTGCTTGAAAACAGAGAAACAAGCAGTTTCTGTGTACATAGGCAAATGCTGGTGGAGAGAGAAAAGAAGCAGCTATAGTGCCTGTTTTAGCTAGCTAAATCTCTAGAAAAAAAAGCTTGTTGCAGTTTGTCTTCCTCATCCCCTTCTCCTTCCTAAGCCATTTCCTCCAGACCATTTTTGTCCCTTTCTTCCATACTCTTTTTCACATCCTCTGAACAGCTGCTGTCTTTCTCCCTTCAACACTTTCCACTCCTGCCCCTCATCTAAATGTGTTGCATAACCCCACATACATATCGACATCCTTTTGCATAGTCTTTTCTCTCACACACAATTCCTTTTCTTGCCACTTCTCTCCTTAGTGCTCTGCCTTGAAATATCGTTTGCCCTGTATGGCACGCAAGGCCGTTTGCATTGCTTTGCTCCTGGAGCAGTTGCTACTCACAAGCTCAGCTACCTACCCGAGCTGAGTAGCCGTACATGAGGGGTTCAGAGAAGCCTTTTTCGCTTTTTAGTTCTAACAAAAGACAGGTTTCTCCCGAGCATCGCCAGGAGAGGGCAGCAGCAGAAGGCTCCGTTTGCCAGTGCCCCGGAGGCAGAGCCAGGCTCTCTGCCCGCGTCCTGCAGGCAAGGGAATACTGGAGGAAAAAAAGATTTCATTCTGCCTGTACACAACGGGGAAGTATATAAATGGTAGGGAATGGATGTATGGTCTGTTTTCCTTCTTGAATTCATCCCAGTAAAAGGATTAATCTGGCCTGCTATAAGGTATGGGTGCTATGGGGCATTCAGAGGCTGATGGTAGTCACACAAAGGCAATCTGGTTGCTCCGTGCTACGCTGCTATATACGTAGAATAGACATACTTGGTGAGATTGAAGTGGAAAAATGGAACTCCACCTCCCTTTAGGAAAAATTGAATCAAGTCTCAATATTACCCTAGTTAAAAACATTTCTTTATACTAATCTTTAAAAAGCGCCTGAGTACAAGGCAATGGATAAAATGGAGTGTACTGCAGTACTTATTTCTGTGAATAATGAACTTGAAGCCAGGAGGTTGCTCAACTACCAAAGCAAAACCTTGAAGACACGGCTTTGACACACACCCTGCAGTTTGCCAGGGGTAAGGCTTGAGCCACGCCTAATGGCAAATGATCCTCTTAAGTTTTACAGTCCAAACCAGTTTCAGATGGAGCTTGCTTGCAGTAATTAAGTGACAAGGTTGTCCTCAGGGAAGGCTGGACCACAAACACCTCTGTTAACAGAAACAGCAGCCTTTGAGATTAATTTAACATTAGCCAGGGCCAGTGGGGCCTATGGAGCCACAACCACCCCGCGGATCTGACATTCTTCCCTGGCCAGACCAACCAGGGCCAACGCCAGACGCGCAGCTCCTAGCGCCGTGACCCACGCCGGCTCACCCAGACCTCGCTGAACGCCTCGACCGCAAACGAGTGGGTGTCAGAAGCAAACGAGAACCGCTCTGCTTCAGCAGCACGTAACATGACCGCCCGCACAAGAACCGCCCGGCCCCACCAGCGCCCCCCGCAGCCCAACGGCCAGGTCGCGGCCACCGAAACCCGCAGCAGCTACTGG
>VWZY01011424.1:18696-50760 GCA_013399075.1 Chloroceryle aenea | reverse complement strand
TTTTTTTTTTTTTTAATAGTGCAGTCAAAGCATAACCAGTAAGCATGAAGAAGGGGATGCTTCTGGACATGAATCAGCCCCTTGCATTAGAACTGTCCCAGGATTTCATGTGTCTCGAAAAAGAATGGTGTATTGATGCACAGAACCAATTGGATGCATTCCTTGTCTACTTTATGAAAGATGTTATCCTTACAGATAATGAGCTGCACCTTAGCCAGTGTTAAATACAACAGAGTTGTACTTGGAGACCACTTCAATTCTGTGACCCATTCTGTTTCGGGAAACAGATCAAATCTTGCAGCCTTTCCAGTGCAGGTCATTCTTGAAATACACTTTCCTCCACCCGTATGTTTAAATAAAGAGTCAAGCTTAGCTGAGAGCTTTTCTTAACCCAGCAGGGAGGGTTTTATGTCTCCACTGTGGCCTTGTCTGTATTGAGAAAAATAGCTGCTATTTCAGCTGAACTAGTGTTGCCATTCATTTCTAGTCCAGCGTTAAAGTTCTTATGATCTGACTGAAGTGAGTAAACTGAATATCAGTATGGTTTAAACTGTTGGTAAAAATGCACATATGAGATTGCCTACTGCACAATGTGGGCAGCAGGTGCTGAAGTTTGTACTGCGCTCTGTAGTTCCTAGAGATGCAAAGACCAAATATGCTGAAAAGAAGGCAACATTCGAAGCAAATTATTCCTCATTGTGTAATTGCAAGCTGTATGAACACAGAAAAGCTTTTTCCTAGAGAAGAGACCACTTCCCCTTTACATTTTTCTGTACTCCTCGACTGCATGTAATTTGCATCTCCCATTCTCTGCTTCTTGTGAGAATAACTCATAATACAAGCATGATTGCTCTTTTGTGAACTTTGATTGTATTTAGATTCTAATGATAAGCTTGTCTTATTTCAAAAGCTGAGGGATGGGGAGGAGAGAATTTCTAGGGGCACTGTTATGGAAAGCCTTTCTCTGACTTCTACCTGCACTTCTAAATGAAGTCCATAATACTCTATGTCTCTGACCTTTCCCTATCTAGACATCAAAACAGAGTGGCCCAACCGCTGTTCTCCCAGTGTGCCTACTGTTGCCATTAATCTCCCTTTCTTATACAGTTCCTCATTCCTTTTCCTTACCTTTGGCCTCAACTCTTTATTCAAAGTGATAATTTGCTGGCTTTCTGCCAGAGGGAGAAACTATGATCAATAACAGAAGGAGACAGGGGTCAGCAGAATGGTGATGAGCAGTGCCATTTGCTCCTCTGAAAATACTGTTACCCAAAAATATCAATAACTGGTATGATATTATTTGAGCTTTTGGATAAGGCATCAGTGAGACTTAGGCAGCTCAAAGTGGAAGCAGGGGTCTTTTTCCTCTCACTAATTCAGCCAATCTTCTTGTTACACAGGGAAGTGGACAGAAAGGGCTTTTTCTGTCTCGCATTGGAATATAGGCTGTGTACCTGAGCACAGCCATTTCTGGGACTAATGATATATCTTCCAGGTTCAATGGATGGCTCTCATGGGCTATGCTTTGCTTTCTGCCTGGTGGTGAGTCAGAGCCCATCTCCATCCTCCCCTTACAAGTTTTGGGGTAGGAGAACCACAAAGGAAACCACCCAAGGCTGGGATAGCAGCGGCTCAGCAGTACTGTCTAGGTATCACAGAATGGCATGCAGCACTAGGTTTTGGGTGCTGAAGTAATACTAGTTTCTAATAATTTTGGTATTGACTGGCACAATATAACAATTAAGAATAATACTGTTTTATCAATGTATTAGCCTTCATTACTCCAGACAGTGAGTGTGATTAATTTCTTGGTCATCATCTTCCAGGAACTTCAATATATTTTGCTTTCAAAAGACCATAAATCCTTACTTATATGAACAATAACTCAACTCTGCCAGTTGTCTTCATACTGTTATTACCGAATAGTTATTACCAATCCCATACCTGCTGAGGATGCACTTTCCTCTTTCTTCCTTTTCTGAGAATTAGAACAGGAAAAAAAAAATATTGAGATCTTCATGCTTCCTCCCAGACTAAATTCTATTCTAAAATAAAATCTGCAGATTTTATCTGTAAAAACTTAACTACCTGGGCTTTAGTGAAGCTAATTTTAAAAGCATAATTAAATGATTTAACACTGCTAACAGAAATCAGTTTCTTGTATTTTTCCAGCTCATAGTGTGAAGTATTCTCTTGAGTGACATTTACTGGGTTACTGCTAAAGCGTGCTTATTCTGTTGCCTGTGTGGTTATCCGCTGCTGCCTACAAAGCATCGTTTTAATACTGCCTGATTTGATTATTAGCTTGGCTTTGTAAGGAAATGAGTATTGTGATTCTCCTGGCTCAACCTGCTGCTCATCACCACCCTGACCACTTTTGACCCAGAGGTTCAACATCTGTTCTACTAAGGAAGGAGTTTCAAACATAACCTGTTCCTACTCGTGGTTTTGTGTAGCTAGCTGCAGTGATCGTATTAGTCCCCTCAGAGCAGCAGAAAAGCTGGGACATTTTCACTTTCACACTGGGCTGCTGAATCAGTCAGCATGTACGTGTCCTACTTGGGGCTGTGTGTCCAACCACCTGGCCCCACAGATGCAGGCACAGGAGAGCCAAGGGCAATGTGAGAAGCACTGCAGTCATCTTGCTGGATGGAGAACATGGACGTGTGAGAAACCAGGTGCTGCCAGGGTAGCTGCCAAGCAGACCTGCTTGGTTTTGTTTCTCTCCAGGGACCACGTTAATGGCAAGCCTACAAGATGAGACTGAAAAGCCTTGTTAGTTCACAGGCCACAGCTGCCTTCAAACCACTCATCCCATTCCTGGGGTGTGCCGGTTTGCCTCAGATTCTGTCACTGGAGGACAGCTTCAAGCAGCAAGAAGGCTGAATCCCATGGCCCACTCAATAGGTAGGAGTGTCATGCATAGCTGGAGGCTGCCCAGCTTTCTGTTTCAAGCTGAGTGAGGAGGAGGCACACACTCTGCTCTCCCACAGAGATGACACAGGCTCTCCTCCCCGCGGGCTGCAGTGGCTCGTAGGACAAAATGGCTCTAGAGCTCTGCACACACTGACACCCTTTCAAACTGCACAGATGAGGTGTGTTCACATCAAAAAGCATCTTTTTTCTAGACAGGTACAACTGAAAAGAGCCAGGCAGGGGCAGCTGTGCTGGTGTTTTATGTCCTGAGGATACTGTCTGCAATGATGGGCAGAGTCCACCTCTCTCTGATTCTGGCCACTCTAGACCTGAAAGTGCAGCTGCTTTCAGTAGCTCATTCTAAGGCCGTATTTCAACTAGATTTAGAAATGAACTTTATATCTTTACCAGTTTAGCCAGCTACTTGTTCAAGAGTGACTATAACTTACAAATTAAAACTTATATTTATGTCATACTGCATGCACACTGGCCATAAAGTATCAAATTTGACTCCACTTCAAAAGGGATAACAGATACATGTTCTAGGCCCCCTGTAGAGATCAGCAGCTGCCAAGTGGGATGACCTAGGAATCATGAGACAAAAAAGCAACAAAAAACCCCAAACACCAAAAGCCATCTTGCAAAGAGGAAAAGAAAGGAAGAAAGAAAATACAAAAAGGAAACCCCAGACCTCAGCGGCTGCCTGGCTGCGAGGCAGAGGAAGGCGTGTGCTTCGGCGCTGCTGCCAGCAGGTGGACTCTGAAAGCCCTCATAGAGGGCGAGCTTCCTGCGGGGCTGGCAGACCAGCGCAGCCCGTGGAGGTGTCTCCTCATCGCCCGTGGCCTCCTGCTCCCCAGCACCCCCCGGGTGAGCGAGATGAAGTGGAGGAGGATCGTCTTCTTTGCCATCTCACAGGCACAGCTCCCAGTCACAGGTAGGGCAGGCTTTTGTTTTATGAGGAGCTATTTTAAAGCTCCATCGAGGAAAGAGCATGATGTTTCTGTGGTGAGTGCCCCACCATTTTGGTAGCAGGAGGGTGTCTATCTTCATGAGGACCTCAGCCACATCTGTCCCCTGAATCACAGCTGGAATCGTGTTGTCAGTGGACAAGGTGGCAGGAGTTGTGATGAGCTACCCTGTGATACAGAGACCCTCAGGAGGGCTGTGAGGTGGAGGCAAAGGCGGCCATTGCTGCCAGTGTAGGCCGCCTCCTCTCCTGCTGGAGCAAGTTCCATAGCTGAACAACAACTTGTATTAAATAAAGCTCTCGGCCCTCACTGGAGCATCTTTTTTTTGGATTTAAAAGGAGAAATTTCATGCAATAATGAAAGCATAGTCCCTTGCAGTAGTCTGCATGAGAGGCTTTTAATATAGTTCAGTAAAATGAGAGCTGCCTCGCTCCTTTACAGCATGTTGGGCAGCTGCCTGGCAGTGAACAGCATACCCACTGGGCTGGGAATAGAGGGGTGTAGGTCATAAGAAAAAGCGTAGGGGCCTTCCTTTTGTGTCTTTGCCTTCCTGCTTTTTCCACTACACGCATTGTTAAAAAAAGTCATTTTTACCTTTATTTACTCATGGTGGTGTATGAACTCACCCAAGCTGGGCAGAAAATGAAGAAGCTTTGGTATGCACAAATCTTCGAAAGTCACATTGATTTTTGGGAGAGCGGAATGTGCTTAGTAGATTAAAAGAGCAACAAAATGTACATCTAGAGAAGGCCTCAGCCGAGGTCTCAGTTTGGAGAAGCTAGCCAATGCTAGTAGGTCATATTTGAGCATGAGTAAAGTAAAAACCATTCGAAGAGTTTCCCCTCAGAGCATACACCCTAGCTGTACTTGAACACACCATCCTTACGCTGAAGAGCTTTGGCAACTGCCACAGACTTTTTATTTGAAAGTTTTCTGGAGATTAGAGGTGTGTTTCCCAGCCCCTTGCTAACGCTGTGTAATGAGTTCTGGTAACTTATAGAGGTTGTATTTCAGGAATCTTTTAAGCAGAACTGTATGCTCTGAGGTAGCCATGCCTTCTGTTCATGCTCTGCTCAACCCCTGGGGTCTCTGTCCCCACCCGATAAGATCTGAGTATGATACTTAAGTATACTTCTGGTACTTACATTTTATGCTTGGCTCTGTATCCATAGATGCACATAGGTCTGTAAAAGGTATAAAAATTACTATAAATCAAAATGTGTCTGCAAAAAAAAATACTTTTTGCATTCTCTTTTAATCTGTCACAATTCAGGCTTCTACTTGTGAATTTTTATCAGAAAACTTTTCCTGAAAAATATGTAGTACAGTTTTTATGTGGGCAAAGCTAGCTCTTTGGTGCAAAGCTCTTAGGGGTATTCACACTCACAAAGAATACATGAAACCAAATTTTTAGTGGGCTACTGTTAAGAGATGGTTGATGGTGGATTTGACTGGATAATTGTAATAGTTCAAATAACAGTAGTATTTAGCCTAGAGGATAAGTAGAATAAGTCGCACAAACTTGATGTTACATTATTGGTGCAAAATACACAGTAATAAAAATGTAAGACTACCATGAACTTATTTCAAAGATAAGACCAAACAGGTGGATTTTTCAGCTCAGAGCTATGAACAGAAGCAAAGATATACTGCTGTCTGGAGTGTTTTCAAGCCTTCTTGGAGTGAAGTGGTTTTTTCATAAAACAAGCTCAGAGTGGATAGGGACTCAGTAAGATGCATACTACCTTACAGTGAGTTCATTTCACTTCACTATGATGCATTTTGTGCTTATTCTTCAAATGGCTAATTGAAGGATGCTACTAAGATTGGGAGTAATGAACTTGCAAAGTCTTTCCTTTTGATCTTTTGAGTACTGAAGTAAATATGTTAAGCATAAGAAAAAATTGCTTTTAAAAAATGTAATTCTAGAGATGGGCCACAAATACTGATGAAGAGTTTGAACTTTTGAAACCTGACCACAAATTTCAGAAAGCTTAAATTTGTCCTTTGATCAATTATAGAGGGAAACCATATCATATACAGATGACTTAATAATCTTGTTGTTCATTGGGACGTAAGAAGAATATTAAAAGACTTCTACCCAAATATGCCAATTAAAATGTCAAAACTCTTCAGACAGTTTTAAGATATTCTAGCCTGAAGTATAGGAGGCTTCAATAGCAATATAGCAGTACTGTGGGCAGTATTGTAGAACTGCTCCCTTTTTCTTTTTTTAAGGCTGATGAGATGACACTTAGATTTCTACAAACACACAACACACTTATATACATAAATATGTGTACAGCCCTTCCTTGTTTTTTACTTCTTCACAAAATCACTTTTCTCGGAATCACCTGCTAAACAGAATTGGACAGTGTCCTGTTTGGGGTTTTTTGCCAACTCTGGAAACTAAAACATGTCAGCCTTTGGCAGATATTCCTTGTATAGCTTACTTTCATAAAATTTCTTTGCTCTGCATAACTGTGTCTTCTGCCATTGGGTGTTGTGATGCTAGAAGCCCTTTTTTAATCTGGTCCTGGACAGGAAGATAAAATGGGTCTTGGTGTTCATTTTTTCCTTCCTTTTCATCGGATGGCTTAGCAAGTCTGCAAACTACAAGATTTGTAAGCTAAAAGTGGTTTACAAGCCTATCTGGGAAATCCAAAATAGTAAATTCAGGCCATTTTGGCTACCATCCCAATGTCCTTATGTACTGCTACATCGTCTTAGCTCCTTCCATGAACCTAAGGGCGGGGGGAAAGCCTTAATTTTACATGTGTTATTTCCTTTTTTCTCTTGCCTGTTCACAATGATTCATTAATAATTAATGGAAAAAAATATGAACTGGCACATTAGTGAATTTAACAAAATGTAGGCAAAATTAATCTTTCTTTTTAAGAGGATATTTGTTGAGCTCTTGCAAGTGCTATATTCAGTTATCTAATACTTGTTATAGAGCAAGTGCTTTCTGCCTGAACCCTTCCAAGCAAAATTCCTAATGCGTGAAAGTAAGAAGAAAATGATATTATTTGTGTTTTTTTCATGTACTTCACGTATATACAAAATAGGATGCTATCTGAAAAGATATTTATATTTCTCCTTTGTAAGCATGTCCTTCTTAAATAAGACTATGTGGATCAAAAGCCAAAGTAGGGGATAAATAGGTGGTTCACTAGCAGCTTAAAGGAGATGAGAACTTTATTTATGAAGGAATGCTCATGTGAGGACCACTTTTGACAGCCGTTTTCTGTTACACAAACTTGAATTGAGACTAGCCCAGTGAGTGAACCCATAAGCAAGAAAAAAGATAGATATATATATATAAATAGTTTTCTATCTCCAAACTGTAACCAAATGCCCTTTAAAGAAGAAAGAAGAGAATATTTTCTTGCATAATTAGAGATAACCATTGATCCCCCTCCTCGCCTCCAGTTCATAATACATTTGAAAGTCTATATTGTACGTGGAACTGTAAGATGCATCATCTGTTTTGGCAACAAAATAGAGTGCATTTTTATGGTGGCATGAATGGTAGATACAACTTCTTAAAAACATGTAAAATATCATGTTAAAGGTATTTTATCATGCACACACGTTTTGTGCGCTTGAGTACTCATAAGCATGTTGCTGATTTTCACTGTTCTACTGATACAACTTTGGTCAACAGCTAAATTAAAGGTTCATTACTGTTTCTTTTTAACATTAAGAAAGCAATTTATGTTATCCCACAGTCTTTGAGAAGCTGCAATTTTGCAGATTTTTCTGATTTGCACTGTTGCATAATGTAATATTTTGCGGCTGGGTTTGAATATTGTTTTCTTCATTAAATTTAGTTCTGCTCCTCACAAAAATACACACTATTTTTAGCTTTTAAAATATGACAGTCCAAATCAGATTATTTATTTTTCGGCAAAGCACTGAAGGAATTTAAGTCCACTTTGTCCTATGCAACTGATTTATAGCCTCATATATAACAGCTAAAATGTGCAGGCAAATGGAAGGCTTAGTTTGCAGTTCTTCTGTCTACTCACAAAAACACACAGATCTCAGGAGACAGTGGAAATGCATGTGTTTAGCCATATACAATGGATATATTTGTGAAAATTAGATTTATTTATGTGCAGTTCTTTCCATTTTTTCACAATTTAGCTATTAAAAATAGAAGTGAAAACAGCTAGCTCCTGATCCTCAGAGATCACAAGCATTGGTGTCTATGCAAGTTCTGTGTAAGGGATGGAAGTAATCTCAATTTTTGAACCATATAGATAGGATATACTTGAATCCCTCTGAGTTTCCTAGGAATAAAGCATCAACATTTGGAAGACCTTTGTGTATGTTGTTCTCAATACTTTTGTTATATGTCTGTCAGTTTTTAAGAAGAACAGTAAGTTCGGAGTTTTCTGTCTTAACATACTTTTGTCATGTGGGAGTATGGTAAACATAGTGCTTCTGGCAAGCAGGTTGCAAAGTCTAACGAAATACTCATATTATTTGGCCTGTTTCTTTCTCTGTATATTATTATAGTGCAAACTTCACCATATATGTTTTGCTTAAAATTCAAGCTCTTAAGTAAAAATCTTAGCTTACTTCATAAATAAACTTTTCTAGTCAAGTTTTCTAGCTTCTGAAGGAAACCTTGAAAATGCAAGCCTGCATGGCTCCAGAAATGGAAAAAGAGTAAATCAGCTTTATAAATAGTCACCTTTTTTATGTTGTTTGTTTGTTGTTTAGGGGTTTTTAAGACAATTTTGTGAGAGTGATAGGCCAACATGCCTCAGAATGCTGCAATGCTCATGATTGGCAAGCATTCAAAATATTTCCCTGGTCAAAAGGAAAAGCACTTCAAACATTTAGAACTGGAGAATATGTGAGAATTAAGTGCCCCAGAATTTGAATTGTAAAAATGAATTGAATTTCACTGTTATTTTCTAATGGGATAGGATGTGATATCTGTGAAATTGATGAGGGAATACTAATTTGGGTGGTGTTTTACTTAAAGTGTATGCTGGCCATTGAATAAAATAAAGAGCTACGTGACTAAAAAGCTCTTTTTCTGGTTGTTCATCCAAATTTGATAATCAGCTTGTTCCAGTGAGGAGGATGGGTGTTCCACATTAATTTCGTTTAGAACATTGCTGTCTTCAGCATGCCAGTCAAACCTAAAATAGAGCCAAATATTTATTAAAATGCTTCCCATATATTTAATGCATAAGTATGTACTGTAAACTCATTCCAATTCCCATGGTGTAGATTTCCTCATAAAGCAAACTGAGGCTTGGAAGGGGCAAAACAGAAAAATGTCCTGTTGGTAATTACTAGAGAGCAAACCGTCCAACTTGTACAGAGCCTGCAAGTGGATCAATGTTTTTTGTGTAGGCATCTTTATGTAAGAGTAGGGCCCAAACTAATTAAATTAGATACTTTGCAAAGCAATTATTTTGAATTAGTTAATGTAGAAATTTGCCTCGATTTAAAAATTAACATGTTAAATCATTACTTATCAGATCAATCTGAAGCAAGAGTGGTATGTCGTGACAGTGTTGCTTATTAAATACTCTCAGCAGTATTCATTTCAGTGAAAGAGATTGATTTCCGAAGTTAGATGCTACATGTTCCTAGTAATCAAATGTTTGTTTTGTCATTCAGAAATAGCTGAATGGTTTTAATGATGTTTTTAAAACCTCTACATACATTGGATTCCTGGGCTGGCGCCTTACAGCTCACAATTAATCCATCAGGATTTTAGACCTTTGCAAGGAAGAGTTTTCACTCGTATCATATTATACATTGTAGCCACGTAATCACTTTAATGTTAGGTCATTTTTTTGGTCACATATCAGCAAGCTTCAGTCGGAGACCACATCATCAAACCTTTGGTAGGAGAAGACTCTTCTGTGTCTAACAGCCATGTGGTGTAATTTGCATTGTTTCTTGTCCAGCCATGTAAAAGCAGTTGTGAGAAAGAAATCTTACCAGAATTAGGCAGTGTCATCTCCCTTTTCTTCTCTCTCCATGATGTAAATTTGCACAGTATCATCACTTCGGGCTTTCAGCAGAACTTTGTGCAAGGATGCAGGTACATTTTTGAAGATTGCAAAAATAGAATAAAGTCTTGCAAGTTGTGTTAAGAATCATATTCTGAAGGAAGGAAGAAAGATAGGATGCAGAGAGATAAATGTTATATAATTAGTATCTTGTAAAAAAAAGTCTACCTATATTAGAAACTGTTTCTAAGAAGTAAACAATTCTGTAAATTACTGTGAGTTGCTCAGATCATAAAATGTCTTGCAGCAAATTAGTTTCTTTTCATAATTGAATGTGATTTCAGTTCTACAGACTTTCTCCTAAAATCTTGCTGCTAATTTTCAGAATGCATTTGCTATTTTATGTTATTTTATGGTTTATTACCTGAAGGTATGATACCCGAAGTAATGCAAATATGCATTTTTCTATTACATTTTTTTATTATATCTTAATTTTCATATTCTAGAAATGCAAAAAAAAATTATATCCAGCAAATTAGCACGTAATAGTCTGTTGGAATTTGAGGAATTACAAATGCAACAAAAACAATGTAATCCATGGGATAATTAACAACTCTGGAGGCTTATACTAGCAATAGATTTGACTTCATGCTTGTTTATTAACCATTTTTTTTTCTCCTCATTTACCTGTTAACATGCACTTTATTAGTAATGGAATTCTAGTTCTTTTGGTCTCTCTTGGCCATGTAAGTTCTCTACGTAACATTTGCTGGGCGGTTACTCTGATAAATAAAGTATAGGAATTAAATTTTTTCAAGTAGTAAGTGTAAAGAGAATTGGTGAAAGTAAATGCCCACCATTTTCAACATCCATCCTCTGATGTACCTTTTCCTGAGAAGGATAAGGAGTAATACCCCATCACAAGTTGCCTAATTTTTAACTTCTTGAAACTATTGAGTTTTAAGTGTATAACGGAGAATTTGTGTATTAGGAGCATGACTGTACCCAGTGGACCAGCAAAGATAAGCAAGGGTGACCCATCTGCATTTCAAGCAAAAAGTCCAGTTACTTTAAAATATGAATATCTCTTATATGCCATAAAAACTTTGTGGAATTTAGCTTCTCAGAACAAACACCTAAAATGAGAAAAAAAAAAATAAATCTCTAAATCTCTTTCAGTAGAATTAGTTTTAGTTTGCTTTCGGTAGGACCCAGTGTTGCTCCTGTTTGAGTAGGAAGGTGATGGCAGCTTTGCCTATACATGCACACCATGCTGTATACAAGCAGAATTATGCAGTGAAGACTAGCACCCATAGCACGGTGCTGATACCTGGTCTGTGAGGGTCAAAGCACAGATGGGTGGCTGTGGACTGCCACTGAGCCATAAGATGCACTCATTGGAATGCACAGGCCACTACACAGAGTGGGATTGTTTTTCTGTCCCCAGTTTTGGCAGATGGGCTCCACTTTCTGCATCAAGCTCAAGAAGTTTGAGAACATAGATTTCTTTTTCTCTTGCAAATCAGGAATAATTTTATTGAAAATAGCACAACATTGTTCATTTACACAGAAAGTTCATGAGAAAATTTGGGAGTAATTTGGTTTAAGTCAACTACTTCATGGATGACTAGCAATGCTGTCTTAGATAGGATCTGAAGTTCTGGTGAAGGCTGCTTGTAACTTAACCCCAAAATTTTGATAATAACTACAGATCTTCAAGCTGTTTGCTTTTTTGGAAGAGGTTTGCATAAAATATAATGAAATATTAAAATTTATGCCTACAGAGTTCATTACTTCACTTTTTTCTGAGGACTCATTTTGGTCACATCTCCAACTGTTTCTCCTTGAATGCTAAATAAACCAGGTCTCTCAGTAAATTACTTCTCTCTAGAAGGAGCAGCTTTAATTTGCCTTGTTTTGAATTCTCTCTTAAATTTCTGGTGTCTCTAGTTTTAATGTGAACTAGGCAGAACTGGAATTTTCCTCTCTTGCCTTTTCATGCAGTTAAATTATTATCTTTTCTAATAACTCGGGTATTATTTTACTACTTGCCTCAAACCCAGCAGCATGATGTCTTTGTTGATGCTGTTTCTTCTGACAGAAAGGTAGCAGCAGATTTTCAGGCTTGAGACATTTTTTTTCTTGCTTTTTATAACTTTCTTAAAGATGTTATGCATACGAACCTTCAGCCCTATCTTACTGTAACATCTTTTCCAGGGTGTTTTTATCTGATTTTATCTTTCTCAGCTGCAAAGAAGTAGCTAACAGGTTTGCCCCCTTTCTCTCTTGCTCTTCTTTCTATAATTTGGGCCAGATTACTATTTGTTAGATATGATGCCTTTAGTAGGACAAATATCAGGTTTAAAAGACCTTAAAGGGAAGTAACGTTCTGCAAAAACATTTTGCAAGAGTTTTAAGACTTTAAGTTTGGGGTTTTTTTTCCCTTTGTTCCCCACTGGAGTAAAGCAAACTCTTCCAAATATAATTTTGTGAGAAACCAAACAAGGTCTGTGAACAATTAGTGTTTCGCATTTGGGAAGAGGGAAACCCAGATTCAAGTTCTTATTCTGTCTGACTCAGAGCAGGAGCTTGAACGGGACTCCCATGTGCTAAGACACTCAAGAGACACTCTCTGTTTTTCATGAGAAAAGCTAATGGGAGTCTAGAAGTGTTCTGTAATTAATGTGCTATCATAATTTGTACTGGAAAGTATTTCTGATGAACTGGATAAAACCTATGGAAAAAAAGCCACCCAAAATCTCAACTTCTCTTATAATATTTTACGGAGTCAATTTAATCTTTTTTGGTCAATTAATGGAGTACATGTCTTTAAGAGTTTCTCCATCCCCACTTGCAAAAATTGTTGTGCTCTCTTTAGCAGCAGCTATATTTTAGCACAGCCAGAATCCCTAAGCAGGGTCCTGTGTGTGAAACTGCAAAAATCCCTAAGCAGGCTCCTGCGTGTGGGACTTCAAAGTGGGGCATAAAGATCATGCTGTTTTCTTTTGCATGGATATAGAAGAATAACATCAATATGACTACTACTAATATATGCTTGCATGGTGATGATTCTGAAAACAGATGTAATTGTACAGGACTGGGAGATTTAGAAGAAGGTGGTAGGCTACTACATCTTAAGGGTGTGAGCAGTCTGAGGGAGTCAGCAATTGGAAGAAGCAATCTGAGAAAGCCCAGCATGTGTGCTGAACTTTCTTGATGAGGAGGGTTATTTGGACTCGGAAAGAAGGGCTTCAGATATTTCAAAAGATTTGGCAGGTAGCTATACCTCTAAATATGCCATCTATATGCTGTAACTGTAGTGCGGGGGTGATATTTAATTCCTGTAAAACTTTCCCCTTCTGACTAGGTCACATCTGTGTTTTAGTAAATACCACTTATTTAAACATAGCTGAACTAGCTTTACATTAAATATCTTGTTTCGGCAGCAACCTGGTGCTCTCAGCAGGAGTTTTACTTCAGGCAGACTGCTTGGGCATTTACCAAACTGCTCTGCCAGATTTTTGCAGCTCACAAGAAGAACTATGCCGAAGGAAATACACTGTCATCAGCTTGTTGCAAACCAATTTAGTGATGTTTTTGTGAGCTGCTGCTGCCTCCGTAATGACTGCAACATACACAAAGGTTTTGGAAGGGAGAAAGATTCTTTTCTGTGCCTTTGGGTTCCAAGGGGTCTTTGTCTCTTTTAAAGGTTCAGAGTCATGCTATAAAGAAACATCGTAGTGTTCAGCTTCATCCATAGTTAAAGACATCATGTACCCAAGGAACAGAGTGCCTCTAAGTAGCTATACTATTTAGCTTTTAATTTTCAATTTGCATATACAAACGATTTTTACAAAGTGGTTTTAATGAAATCTGCAATTAAACAATGTTTAATTCCTGAAGCAATTTTGTTTTGAGGTTTTAATTTTCAGGGTTTTTCTGTTTAAGTCCTCATTATCTTGTTTTATTGTAGTTCTGATTTTTCTTTTAAGTATCTTCTGGTGCTTTTTAATCTCTCTGATTCAAAATATTACTATTAATATACTAAGAAAAATCAAAATGAATGGAATGTAGATCTTTTAAATTGGGAAGTCTGAACTTTAAGGTCTTGTCTGAAGGATCTGTAGATAATTCTGACAATTCCCATCATCCTCACTGCTCTACAAAGTCTTTCTCCCTTTAGTGAAACAGTGCTATTTTTTCAATAAAGCATGAAAATAGAAAAATGGGATTGCAGGTTTTGTACTTTTCTAATTGTGGCTGATTTACCGTGTAACCTTTAGAAAGCCACTGGAATGTGTGTAGGCTTTCCAATAAACCAGTGTCCATGCTTAATCAACATGGGCCACTGTTAGCTGTTTTTGTTAAATTTAAATTGCTTATCCAGTTGTTGACATGCATGTAACAGAAAGTGTTAGCATGCGGTGCAAAAGACTATCTGCTGTTTTAGTATTTAATAATCAACAAAGAGGTTTATTTGCATATTTCATGATGGTGTTTTGAAGACTAAGATGTATCAAGTATCCTTTTGATCTTCCAGTGTAATATAATTTCTATTGTGGAATCAAAATAGTGGCTGTGTCTCATTTGCTGATACGTTAACCGTGACCCTTACCGCTTACCAGATAACCTTTGTTTGCACTGGGGAAAAAGGGCAACCTTTTTCCTTCCCTCTCCTTAAAAAAAACCTTTATCCTTCTAGATACAATTGAACTGATGAGAGAAACAAACAAACAAAACAAAACCAAACAAACAAAACACCAAAAACCCTAACAACAAAGGAAAACAACCAAGAAATCTCAGTTATGGACATGCTGGTAGTCTTCCTGAAGTGGGGGGAGAGAGAGAAAAATAATGTCCTGTACAGACTGTGAGTTATTTCACACTTACAAAGCATCTTGAGCTCTTCAGAAAATGTGATTTAGAAATGAAAAGCATTTATTGTGCTCCGTGCAACACATGCATGCTGTCACTCTTCATGCTGGTACGTGATGGTGTTAGAGCTGGCTAACATCGAGTGTTATTGTTTAGATAAAGCAGTATTTGGATCGCAAATATATTTGAACAATTCTTCTATTCACTTTTTACTCCCACAAGTATACCTATGCTAGGACCTGATGAATGTCATGTCTAAATATCTCATTTAGACTAAATAAAATATACATTATTTTTAATGGAAATGTTTCTTGCTATTTCAGTAGATGTTCAAGTTCAGCTCTCGGCTGTCTCCCTCCCTATTTCTGAATGCTGCTTTTCTCACAGGTAGCTCCTGGCTACTGAGGATTTACCCTATGCATTAACTATTAATGAGCCATTAAGGCAAGGACTTCCTTTGGGGTTTGACTGCAGTTTATTTGCTCAGTGTATGTAGCCTCTTTTGCCTCAGGCACCAAAAGACGCACCTTGGTCTTGAGCTCCCAGGTCTTTAGCTTCTGAGAGGTGAAGTAGCCCAACAGGGGCTGTACTTCAGCAGAGCTTTGGTTCAGCGTGTTTTGGCTTACACGGAGTAGTATCTGTAATGTGGCTTGGAAAATGCTCAGTGCATGGAATTTATCTATTGCCTGTGTCATATGTGAGAACCATTGGAGTGCAAGCTTGCCTAAAAGCTACTTCAGATTATTTTTTTCCAAAGGATGGAGGGGTCTTGAGCAAAAAGGGACAAGGGAAAGTGTGAAAGATTTGTCAATAGAGCCCTAAAGTCATGTGGCAGTTTGAACGAAGTTTATGTCTAACTCATCAAAACATTGCCTCTTCAACATCTGTAGGTAACATGTAAGGGAACAACCACTTGCATATACTTGTGCAGAGAGTTTGAGACAGGTGATGACTGCTGTGTAAAATAGACTGTGAGGAAAGAAGAAAGTTCAAATGAAAATGACAGTAAACATGGAAAAATATCTATAATCTGGTTGCTGAATTATTTCAGGGGGGATCAGTAGAATTCTTGCTTGAGAGTGGTTTTCTGTTTTTCTGGAATGGACTTTTTCAGATTGCTGGCCATAGGAGCAAAAGTCCTCAGTCCTTGTCCTTTGTTCTTTACATCTTTGAGAGGTGCACAAGAATACCCAAAGTTTAATCAAGCATATTACAGACATATTTATGCCATGTGAGTTAACAGGTAAATAGAACTGGATGCTACTGACATTGCATGAGTGCATGTCTGGAGAGCAGGACAAAACTGTGTGGATGTGTTTGAGAGCATGTGCAAACCCGTTAAGTTCATGTATGTTATTTGGTATGTTGGCATTAAAATGTCCTTCACTTCCACTACTGAAGCCATTTTTAATGACGATTTAATAAAGATCAGAAATGATCTTTAGCAAGGGTTTGTTTACCACTATAAATATATATGTTAAAATTACTGAATCTATTGATAATATTTCATCTTTTATAAGGTAAAGAGCAGTTTTCTGTAAGTGAAGTTCTACTGTTACATTACATACAGCCCAAGGTGTGTGTGTGAGAATAACATTTTCTCAGCCGGTGCCAGGAATAATGGAATATTTCTTTTTTAAACTTGACATTACTACTTCAAAGGCAGTGAGTGCTGTTGCTGCTGGGACTTGCTGTTTTTCTCTCCTACTTCATTTCCCTTGCTGAATACTACCTGGATTTTGTCTTTTATAAGCAAGAGGTGTGGGTATATCTTCCTAGTTACTTACCTCCCCATCAGTGACATGTCTGAGATTTAGTATAATTTCTGAAATAGTAAAGACTGCTATTGAATAGTTTAAAAATCCAAACAGAAATCAGAAAATACAGAATTGTGAAATCATAAATACTTCATTAAGATTTATTATAGTTGTCTTTCTCTGACCATACTATGTGTATATCCCTGCATTCTCCTACACACACAAATGTAGTGTCTTGCATGTGTCCAGTGCAAGTCAGTCATTCCCAGGTATCCTTCCAACCTGATATGATGAGTTTATAACCCAGTCTCTACTTGAAGTCACTTTCTGAAGGAGCAACAGAAACTTACCTCCTTTAATGATCCATGTATGTACTAAAGATCTATTTTAATATTTATTCTGTCAGCTAGTTTGAGTGCCTTATTCACCCTTTCTTAGGAGAAAGTCTTGTAAACTTAATGTCATCCTATTTTTTAACACAAATCTGAGATCACAGTAACTGACCAATTACCTTATCTAATTCATGCAAGAGTCCCCATCAATAAGAACTGCTGCAATTAAACCAAATACTTTAAGGTTTATGTGTATTAGGATGATACACAGATATTTACAAAACCACAGGAGTTTTTGCTTGTGTAATACAAATATTAATGAAATCTGAAATACTGTTCGATAACAAAGTAACAAAGTTTGCTCTGATCTGTGAAGCATAATGTTAACATAACTGTTGAAAAATAAGATCAGATGTAGTACAACGTTCTAATATAAAAGAAGGCTTTGTGCATGTGCCTTTCACTTTTTAGAATTACATTATTAGAAGTTAAGGGCTAGCAAACTTCATGGCTTTAAAATGTTGAATTTGTGGAATAACAAGAGCCTACTAAGAGTAACAGCTTTGATAATATTTTGGAGAAATGTGTCATTTCTCTGCTCTGAGAAAGCTTTGAGAGACAACAGAATTCTCTCAGTCTTTCTGTATGTGGTCAGATATTCTTTATTATCCCTGAAGGACAGACTGGGAAATAAAAATACAAAGAATCAAACCAGCTTTCCTCAAACTTCATAGCTGAAGAATTTAGAATAGAAGAATTAAATGATTGATACCGAGGACAATATAGTGATTTGACCTGCTCACTGGGTTTTCTGATTCAGATGATGTTCATATAGTCTACTGAAGTACATTCAATAAAGTGTGTCTTTTAGATGAGAAGAGTATGTGAAAGTGGTTGAGTAAGCAATTAATTTCTTCTTCTAAAGCTGCAGTGGATATTCCTGTGATCTTTCTGTCTCCAATTGCTCTTCTGTTTGATATGGAAGTAGGGGATTTTTATTATGGTTGGCTTCATATGTCCCACTCTCTAGAATCTAATGTTTCAGTACCAATTTATTCTTAGCAGTGAAAATAATAAAGGAAAAATAACTGGTTTAAACTACTGCTACTTCAGGAGAATTAAAAACTGAGAGTGGAGAAAGGAATAGTATAGGTCCTTCTAATGGAATTGTGAAACATAGTAATTTTTCCCTGTGTTCTTTTCATATACAAGCTTTCTGAACTTGTCAGCGGTGTGGGAAGAGCAATGGAAGTTGCAACTAATTTAAAGAGAGGTCTTTTCAGCAGGCTTCTTGCCTTCTCAAATAAAAATAGAGATTAATATTTTTTATTTCTGAATTTTTGTTCTTGACTTTTGTTAGCTTACAAGTATGAACATAATGGAATTCTAAATTTTAGAATGCTGCAGGCTCTAAAATTTACATCAAACCAGAATTTTCTGAATCAACTCTGAAGTCTCTAGCATAACAATAATTGCCTCTGAAGTTACCATTTAAATACAAACAATTTGTGTGTTGTATTAAAAATGAAAGAGCATAATGTTTTGTTTGGATACATCTTCAATGAAATGTTCCGTTTTATGACAGAAGATATCTAGATAGCTGATCACAACTCTGGCACTTCTGTCAGCTCTGGAGAGGTGTTAATGGTCTTAGAGGAGAATGAAGTCAAGACAGGAAACCATTAAACGAGCACCATACATATACTGAGCTATGAGGAGGGAGACAGGTCTAATTCATTGTGCCATCTGATGCAGGAAGAGTATGCTCTGCCATAAAGAAATCCACCTTGGAAATGGCTGTTTGGATTGGAGACACCTGCTCACATAGCTTACCTCAAGGTGTAGGTCATTGCCACAACCACGTTCCTCCTCCTTCAAGGGAATCACTGCTGCTGAGTGGACCCTGCGGGGTGATGGATGGGCAAAGGCTGCAGTGCCAAGTTGTTCGATGTGTGAGATGTTACCTTCATACCCAGCATCATGTTTCAGAAACTGTGCGTGTTGCAACCACTGCATGAAATCAGTCTAGGTAGGCTACAGCAGCCACTTGACCATTATTAGCACCCCAACAAAGTCTTTTTGATAGTAATCATTATAGTGTGGCCAACACATTTTGGTCTTGCAGTGTAGACAGGACTGTGAGTTGTGTCTTCACCTTGTCCCTGAATTATGAGATAGCCTTTGGTTTTGGTTGGGTTGTAAAGTGATTTGGGAATGCGGCTTGACATGATCTACACTGCAGAATAAACAATGTTCCCAGCAGTGTTGGGCAATTACCATCTCATGAATACCTTTTCCTGCCCCAGTGTAGACTTTTTTAATCTTTCAATGAATCAGCACTTGTTACCAAGCACATTACTTTCATTAATCTAATGATTTCTTAGAAGTCTGAAGTGCTTCATAAGCATAAATAGGTCCTCACACTAGCCATTTTAAGCTGTGTGTTCCTGTATTTTCTATTCTAATGGGGTAAATAAAGGCACAGAATGGTTAATTCCCTTTCAGAAAGTCACTGTCAAAGCCAGTAATGTAACTGCCAATTGTTTTAGCCATAACCTACAGTATGTTTCTAAGAATGAATTCATGATGGACTAATAGAATGGAAGACTAGACTAGAGCAGGCAAGAAGCTATGCAGAAGTATGCTTCAGGACCCTTAACTATGTGTTTTCAGCCAAAGCAAGGGGATGTTGTCTTACATTGCTATTTGTGAATGACAACAGCAATATAAATAGAAAGCCATGTTAAGAGAAGTATCACCACAGAAGCTCTTTCAGCAAGAATGAAAAGGACCGGAAGATAAATGTAGTGCTGAAACGTGTAGTAGATGAGTTGTAAGATACCCTACATATCTTTACAACCAACAAATCAAAAAAACATCAGCCAAAGTAAAATGTGACTGATAGAAAATTGCCATGTCCAGCATGCAAAGGCCCAGACATAACAGTATGACATGGAACATGGCTAAAATCCATTAAGAGCTTCATAACAGGATGCTGGTGATGCTGAAAGGTTACTATACAGAAGAATCCAAAAGGACAAATTAAAGAAACATGGATATAAGAAATGAATGAGATTCATCAGTTAGCATTTAGGATAAGATTGAAAGGGCATTGGGAAAGGGAAGTCTTACCTGACATCAGATACAAGACTTGAGACTGGTTGGTAAAAAGGTAATGTATTTCTACAATGCTACCCTTCTTACTGGGAATGATAAAGATGTCCTGGAAATCACAAGAGTAAGGCAGCAGGATTTCTCTTAAGCAGTCATTTGTTGGATGGAAATGGTAAAGTTGGCTTTTCTTTGGAAGAGCTGGACATCAACAGCTGACATTCAGAGGGGGTCAAGATGAAAATAACCACCAGAAAACCTGCCATCAATATGTTCTTCTGTAGCACAATGACAGATTGTTATGTTATGGCCAGAGGGAAATCACTTTGCTTTTAGTCTGTTTTTCTCTTGAAATGGCAATACTGCAACTGCTGTATTAAGTTAAAGGTTTCAGTGGAAGGACAGTGTATCAATCCACCTTCTTGATTTATTTCTTATTTCTGGCAACATTTTAATAGAAAAGTACATTTTATCTTGATTTCAAGCAAAATACGTATGAAGAGCAGTAATAAGGTCTTGAGTTCTCAGGGGATTTCTACGAGACTGGCTTGTGTGTCTGTGTCAACCCAGATGTCCCAAGATTAGTGCTGGGTAGCAGAACCATAGCAAGGCTGCTGCTGGTCTTTGCAAAGCAACAAGATGATGAACATTTGACTACCTCAAAATCTTGGCATCTGTAACAGAAAAGTTGTGGAAATTTAAAACAGTAGGGGTTTTCCAAGGTGTTAAAAAGGAGTGGGGAGAGTGGGAGGTAGAGGAGCCACCATAACTTCTCTTCAGACACAGAGGTTGAAAACATTTTGAATTCTTCCTCTTTAGACTTGTCAGGCTAAGTTAATGGCAAGAACCAGAGGAGCTTTCAGGCAGGCTCTGTGTGGGTGTAGAAAATGAAACATGCTAAGTCCATATTCTTCAAATTAATACAATGAATAAGTTCAATAATGTCATGGGGTTTGAAGTAGTGATATTAATTTCCCTCTTATACAGGAAAACCATGTGCTTCTCATGCTTCTGGGTGTCACATGACACTGTTACATACCATCCCCATTTGTGATGGGTTTGGATTCAGGACTGTCAGTAATCTGCCACATGAACTTCAAACAGCCACTACCTCTTTCTGTGCCTCTGCCCCTTACCAGCCTTTAATACTTGTTTACTTGAATTCTGCTTGTGTAGCAACTCATACCATCCAGAAATGAATGCACTAATTGAAACTAAGATTAAACAGAAACACACGACTTTGCAGGACTGAGGTACATGCAGTCTTCTGGGGACAGCTGCAGAATTTTAAGCAGGTACACCTGTAGTACCACAAACTATCATCCAAAACTGTGATGATTGTGGGCTGGGGCCCTGAAGACTATTTAATGATTTGATATCAATCGAATCTTGCCATTACTGTTTTGTGAGCAAATCACAACCCCTATAGTAAAGCAAGGTGCTATTGGGGTTTTGAAGTGAAGGCAAACTGAATAGCTGAGTACCTCTATTAAAGGTCTCTAGGTAATTGAAAAGAAGAGAGTTCAATATGTGTTTGATTTTGTTTTGGTTTTTGTTTTATTTCTGTCCATCTCCAGAGACAGCGGTGTTTTCTTGAAAGAGCATCTTAGAAACTATGTCTGTTCCACCGCTGTCCTAAGGTAAAAGAGTCCCTTCAACACTGAGGCTGACCCTTTTCTGTTTTCAATGTCTCTTGTGCACAGCTTCCAAAATACTCAAGTTTCAGGCTGCTTTCCCCTCAACTCAGCAGAAAATGTTAGCACCGCTGATCACTGTGGCAGAGCAACGGGTGACAAACTGCCTTGTCATTTCAATCAAACCACCCACACTTGTCATGAGATTTATCCAGGGTTAAACCGTTCATTACGCACCAGCCTGGGCTGCCCGGGGTAGCTGTTTTTCTTAATCTCTTGTCATAACTGTTGTAGGTTGGAGGCAGGAATGAAAGCACCTGCTGGTTCAAGTGACGGCTTTATTCTAGGAGTGTGGGGACTCAGCTGAAAGAAAAAACAAATGGGGACACGAATTACTGGGTATGCAGTTCAGAAGGATAATGCATTTTGTAGAATTAAGAGTTTGTTTAAAAGAAATTATACAGCAGGTCTCCTTTCCTCCTACCTCATATATACCCTACTTTTTCCACACTTTTTTTCTATGATCTTCTTGGTTTTTTTCCACATGAAGCTGCTCTTTAGGGTTCTTTTTTCATTAAGAGACTTTGCTGTTTTAATTGGAATATATTCAACAAAACCCGTTGCCAATTCCTGTGCCAGTTTTTGTTTAAAAATGCAATTTTTTAGAAGAAAAGATGATGTAGACTCATTTGGTATAATCCATTTCACATTGTAGTAACACAACTCCAAATGCATTTTAACTTTAGTTTTAATTTTGTCTTGTTATGTCTCAGTGTGTTAACTGTATCTGGATTACAAACTTAGTTTTCTTTACCCTAACACTGTAGACACAAGGTAATACAGTTCAGTGCCATATATCTCAGAAGTGAGAATCTTGTTTTGAATCTGATACTGACTTGCCTTTCCTACCACTTACCCTACAGCTAAGTGGAAATTAAGATTTTTAAATTTTTTTTTTTTTAATTTATTTTTCATTAAGTACCATGCTATTTGCAGTAAAAAGCCTGGCTATAGTCCTGGGAGACAGCTACTCACTGAGTAGCTAAGGGAGAAAAGAATAATTAGATTATTTTTCCACACAGCCACTGGAAATAAATGGTTGCATTTGACTTATTTTGAATAAATGCTCTACATTAGTCTTTTTGATGTGATAAAATTTACTACAGGTGCATTAGACCTTTGAATGAATTTTCATAGGATGTTCAAGTCTTAGGTATAGTGCACATGTATTTTTTTATAACTGAAACCATGTAAATTCTGGTAATACCACCAACTTTGTTGCTACTGGGTAATTTTCAGTGACTCAAACATTCTAAGAAATTTCAGTGACCCAAGATTTAAAACAATATAGCCCATTACAGAGTGTTTTCTTATTTCTTCCTAGTTCAGCCATTCCTGTATAGATAAAGGCAGCTTTTAAGGTAATAAGTATATATAATAACATAGTGTAGTATCATTATGTATTATACATACATTTTATATTCTTTTTAATAGATATTATGGAGATACAAAATTTCTCAGCATGCTGCGTGTTAAAAATAAGTGTATTCTAATACTGTTGAAACTTTTGAAGCAAATATAGCATGCATCTCAAAATTGTGTTCTGAAGCAAGTCTTTATGGTCATTAAAATAAGTGCTTCTTCTCATACAGAAAAGTAATGTTAGTCACCTGACCTGCATCTTTCCCTCAGCACTCTGAAAAGCAGGACTTTTATCAGGGAAGTTTCTCTCGGCATATAGAAATAGTGAACATAGATTGGAATAGTTTTACGAGCTTCCCAACATTTTTCTGTCACGTACCTGATCAGTTTGGATCCTAGTACAGCATGGCAGGTGTAGACAGAAAGGTCTTAGAGCTGTGTGTTTCAGGTGAGCTGTCACACACCTGTATGTAACTCAGCATTTTGTACATCTCTGGCACATTGGATGTTCTTCCTTCCCATGCACCGTGCCAACACTTTGGGGCCTCCAGGGAAAGGACAAATGGAGGCTGTGCTGCTGTGCAGGTGTCCTGCAAGAAAACAGATCCAGGGTACCCACAGAGGACTAAGGAGAGCTAAGTGCCCTCTCTTTAATCAGGAGAGAGCTTGTGAGGACTGAGGGAAGAAGTGGAGGAGAACAGAGTAACTCCAAAGGTTTTATGGTATGGGTGTCAAGAAAAACGAAGCAGAAGCCACCCCATGTGAGAAGAGGCAGGATAGTTCTGAGATACAAAAGGTATCGTCAGATACCCCTCAAGGCATTTGTAAGGTAGTGGCTAGTGAATCTTTTGGCCTGACACCATGAGAGGCTTGGATCTAGACCTTTTGTTGGGATGAGGAAGAGCAGTGAGGCGTCAATGGGTATGCAGAATCAGGCCCTCTGTTGCTACATAGGCTTATGTGGTTACTGATGCCCTGTTTTGAATCTGATTGCAATTTATTACTAGATGATTTAAAATTGGAAAGTTTTACTGTAAGCTGTATATGGAATGGGGAGGAGTGGGAAGATACAAAAGAAGGGGAGGAGAGAGCAAGGAAAATATTCTGTAAAAGGTTAAACTGCTTGCAGAGACACCCAAAGTGGGAACAAAAGGGAAAGCATCAGAAAATAAGCAGCAAACTGTAAGATAAGGGAATAATGTAGATATGATGGCCCACTAACTTACCTTTGTATCATCTCCTTCATGTTAGAAATGATCCTGGGAAGCCAAGCTATGGTTCAGAGACAAGATGCAGTTTAAGCACTACTTTGATTGTGATCTCTAAGACTAAGGTAGAAATGACCTTCCTAACGTTTCGCTTACATAGATGAGGATGAGCACAAAATCCTAGAGAGAACTCTGGAGTCATCTCATAAAGATTGTGATGATTGAATCTTGCACAATATGAAGCTGTGATAGCAGTGGCTCCCTTACAGGTAAGTACGTAGGTTTCGTAAACATACATGTTGCCCAGCAGGGGTTTGTTTTCCTCCACACTTTCTGTCCTCAGATATTTCAGTTACCCTTTGCCTGTAAATAATCCTGACTATTCCTTTGCTGACTGCTAAAATTGTGACTGAAACTCTACAGGGTCAGTTCCATGTATGACAGAAGAATAGTGAACATACGCTTCAGAAACAGGAAGAGAAGTGATGAATTACAAAGTTGTTTGACTTGTACCTCAGTGGGCTGAAATGTTTCAGGATAAATTCAGTGGGAATGACACAAGAGAGGAATATGGCAAGTAAGCTAAAATGCAAAGCAGCTTACCAAAGACTGATTATGAGGATAACTAAACTGATTACTCAGTAAAGGATTATTACTTGTCTTCACATAGGAATGGGTGGCGGGTTTATCTGGATCATTTTCCGTGGTGCTACTTGGAACAGGGGAGGAAGTTTAGTATAGATATTATAAAGGACACAGTGAGTGAGGTGGCTCACAAAGAAGTGTCAGTAGGACATGCTGCAGGAGGAAATTAAGGTCTGAAGAGTTGAATAGTGAGAATCTTTAAGGACTATTTAATATATGTAATAATATTTAGAAACAGTGACATAAAAAGTACAAGTGCATGAATGAGAATTACTGATGACACAGGACAGGAACATGTCTTCAACACAGAAGCAGATTGTAGTATCAGACAGGATTTCATGGACTGGTAACAGCACTGAGGGGATAGACACGTTATGGGAATGTATAAATTTCTGTCCTACACTAGTTAACCATATAGTGGGGAAGAAAGATTAGTACATTGATTGTGTGCGGTATCATCAAAACTAGTAGTGAGAGAAGCCTTGTTAAAAGAGATTCCAAGGTATATTAAAAGTTGTATGTGCCTTAAATGGGAATAATGCTTATATGTCACTGCATAAAACACTGGTAAGACCAAATTTTGTGTTTTGATTTGATCACCCGAACAAAAACCAGAAATAATACAAATGGAACACGTATGGGCAATTGCTACTAGGAGGATCAGGGAAATGGAGATCCTGTGCAGAGAAAGACCAGTGAGCCTTGGTTTGCTTAGTCCTCAGTAGAAGTTTGCTACCCTTTTCACAACAACTCCCTTTGTAAATGCAGAAGAGAGGAGACAGAACATGGTTGGTTTTTTTTCGTCTGGTAACATCACCAGTTTAAGAGGTTTCTGACTCTGTTCCAACCCTGTGTCATGCCCTTGCCTGCAGGCAGGAGAGTTGCCTTATGAGAGCCTAAAAAACCAAGTCTATACATCAGATGAAGGGCAAGGCTGGTGATGGACAGCACAGGGCCAAAGGAAGCAGGGACACCCACTTACTGAGATGGCGTTGCCATGCATAGGTACAAGGAAACTCTACAGTTTTATTAATTAAAAACCATAATAATGTTGGAGCAAAACAAATTAATGTAAAATTAATGTTTACTCAATTCAGAAATGGAAATTGGAAGGCCCTTTTTGTCCCTTAGAGCAACTCGGGTTCTCAGTCTGCCAGGGAGCAGGGGAATTAAACTCTGTATGTGCATCCATAGCAATCTTAAAATGGATAGAATGGGGTGATGGAAGGCTTTCTTGAGTTATATGTATAATAACTCATCTAATGTGTCCCATTTATCCTTGTTTTAAAAATCCCAGAAGACAGACACCTTATTTCCCTGCAAATTATGCCTTTAGAATTAACAAAACAGTGGCAAACTGATTAGATCATGGGTTCCTTTCCCTCCTGTCAGAAGTATGAGGAAGAATTGATGTAAATGCCTATCTAAAGTTCAGAGGAAGTTTGTACCAACTCTAATGATTATTGAGTTCACCAACTGCTGTGTGAAGTTACATCTTTTTTAAACTTTGAATTAAACTTGAGTATTGCAGCACCTTGTATCTTTAGCTATGTTTTGCTCAGTGGCAAGGCATTCAGATTAGTGTAATTCAGGTATGTCAGAAATCTCATGCATGCTGTTTGAGTATGTCTCCTTCTGCCTTGGTAAACAAGAGGAGATGACTGTTTACTTTTTAAAACAAAAAGAAAAAAGTGAATCCTAGTGTTTCCTATCTTCAAGACTCCTGACAGTTTAACTTGGGTTTCTGTGCTCTACTCAGTGTTTCCCCTAGTGATTTTGATTTGGCACATCAAGTGTTCATTTACTTTTCATGTGTTTTAGTGCCTATTAAAAGGAACTTGGTAATGGTATCAAATAAGAAATACTCAAGTATCATTAACGGAACAACACTGGGTCTTGTTCCTTGACCATGCTGCTAAATTCAGAGGGAGCAGGATGAGAATTATAGTCAAAACCAGCATGTGTGATTATTATCTTTTTTGTGTGTGTTTGTTTTCAGTGTTGAAGGTGTAATAAGTTTGCAGGGAAACTTGACTCTTGGAAAGAAAGTGACAGGTGAAAGATTGTAGTTTGGGTTTGTGTCAGAGTACCCAAGACTGACATTAATTCCTGTCTCACTATCTACATACATTACTAGACTTAGTCCTACCAAAAATATTTACCCAGTTTTCTTTGTTACAGAACTGTCCATGTGTCATATTTTTATCAAGTGTCCTGTGCTTTTGTTTTTGTTTACTATTGAGTGCAATGTAATTATTTTTACAACCCAGACTTTATTCATTTTTTAAAGCATATAGAGTTGTCAGTTCAGTGGCTCTGCTAAATATAATATAAATAAACCTAAATATACTTGCACCTTGTCAGTAGGCATATGTCTGTCTGCCTCTACAATTTTTTTCTGCCCTTGTGTACCAGATACAGAGTCCTCACTGTGTACATAGCCTTAGGAGTTACTGGATGCTTAGTAATGGTGGGAAGGGGTGTACTGGCAAAGAGGTTGGCAGAAAGTGCTGCTGATAAGAGCTGCTCAGTAAACATCTTTGAGTGTTGGAGCATCAGTAGGTTGTGACTCTGGGGTACAGCCTGGGCAGTGGAACATACGTAGCTGTACCACGGGGATTGAAAACAAGCAGGAGAAAAACCCACGAAGAGTCAGAAAGCCAATGACTTCTGTGAACTGGTGTGTTTCCGTATGCGAGGCTGACTCCCATGAGGTCCGTCATTGCCTTTTATCGTAAATGGCAGCGCGCAGCTGAGCCGGTGCTTGCCACGCTGACCTAAGCCACAGAAAATTCTGGTTTGAATTTTTGGTGAGCCGGTCGGGTCAAGTCTGCAGTCTACACAGGCTTCTGACACTCGGCTTTTTGATTAAAGGCTAGTGCTATGGTTCTGTGCAATAGAGATGAAGGTTGTGTATCTTCTCGAGATCGTTGTTGACTAAACCTGAGGGGTTTAATAAAAGTTATTTCTCTGCCATTTAGCTAATGGATTTTCTCCATCTGAAACTGCATAGGTTAAATTTAAAATTCAGGCTGGTACAAAGTTTTGTGTATAATTGTAGTGAATTAAAATGATAACTGCCGATCTTTTAACACCAGTATAACAAAGAGATGTTACTGAATCATACCAGAACAGGAGATCCTAAAATAGTGAGAATTAAAGCTTTTTTTCTGGAGTTAACTGGAAATCTTTTCTCTATTTGAAGAGTTTTCTTACAACAGACTCTGATTTTTCTTATAACAGATTTAGAAAAGATGTATTTTTTTGATATTTTAAAAAAGAAGACTTTATGAGAATTAAAAATTGAATATTGTGTGAAAATGCACACGCTTTTATTTCTATGTCTGACATGTCAGGAAACCGAGCCAAAAAAATGATAAAACCAAAAATATTTTTATTTTAATTGTTTGGAATAAAAATGCTTGTAAATTGTAATCTCCTGCTAACAGGTACTCTGGCATGTTGTGCTCTATGAGCACATAAGCAAAGACAAAGTGCTTTTTTTTTTCCTTTTTTTTTTTTTTAATAACTCCTTGGATAAACCTTAGCATGAAGTACTAAAAGTGTATTTTTGCTACTCTTTTTAGTGCTGTAAGATCTTGTTCCTTTAAAATAAAACCAGCTGCAGTGTTAGCAATGAAAACATCATTTTTATTTATAGCACATTGATAAACGTAGCTTGAACTTTTTAGCATGCAAACTCAGCTACCAGTCTGGGGTATGAATTTCCATCACTAGAGTGACTTAGATCACACATAGCATTTTCTTCAAAGTGCACAGGGACAAAATAATTCAGTTTTTCAACTTTTTTGGGTGAGTTATAGGGTTCATTTCAAGGTTGAAAAGGATGTTCAAGCAAGCAATTAACTTAGCAGTTTAAGTTAGAGCTTCAGTTTCCTGCTTTGAGGAGGAGGTAATCTAGGCCCTGAGCAGTTACTTCTCTTTTACCATAAATGAACATGTCAAGTGTGAAATTTAACACGCTCTTATTTCTGCAAAGAAAAATGTTCTTGTAGTAATGTGGTATAAATAACAAGCGCAATATAATATGTGGAGAAAAAAATGTATGAATATTTTTTAAACAAAATTTATTATTTTAAATTCCTTTTTGTATTCTCTGCCATTATCAAGTTAGTCCTTTCTATTAGAAATGCTAACAGGCTGTAGTTTATGTAGTTAATCTTCCTGTTTTCTGGAGCCTTGTAACTACTGACGTCCGAGGCTCTGCTCTCTGTCAAGGCAGTTTTAGGCTAACATACTGCAGCGTTTTGAAAGAGACGCGCAACATGGTCTCCCACTGAGACTTTGATTTTGGCTTATTGAGTAATTTCTTAGCTTCCATGGCTGTGGTGACTGGGCTTTAACAAGTACAAGTTAGGAATGCAATAAATTCTCAGAGAAGGAAGCAAACAGATGATTTTATAATTCTTTTTTCCATGCAGTTAAGATACTAAACATGATTCTCTGTAAAGCACCACACAACCTCTCTAGCAGGCTAAGATAGCATATGCTGAGTTCATTTATTAACCTGAGCTTTTTATTTTATGGCCTTTGAAGAATACATTTCTGACCTGTCATCTGTCTCAAAAAGTTGATAATTTTTATTCAAACCTTGCTTCCTGGTGTTCATGCAATTGCCTGTATCCTTAGGGTTTTTACTTCAGAAAATTACATGTACACTTTATTAACTTTTCAATGACAGAAAAAACTGGAAGTGGGGATGACAAAAGATTTTGATTAGAAAGAAAACTGAGGGTGCTGCTTTCTTTGTCATGGGAGGTATGAATGTAGTTTGTAGCATTTTTGATTGCCTGTGATAACACGTCCCAGATAATCGATTGTTGGAATACATAATAATATTTCAAAGCTAACAAGCACACATCTGTGATTACTAATGTGCATTATCATTGTCCCTGGCATGGTCGAGTTTGCACTCCAGGAATTCCAGCAAATCCTGGACTATATGGAAGGAAAGATCACAATCTCACACAGAAAATTACAGATTTTGACCAGGAAGAACATCCCGCTCTCTCTTCATAAGCTGTATCCATACTGTGTGCCTTGGGCATTAGCTGTCCCCTGGCTATATTGACACATTCAGTGATGCTTCCTGAGCTGGAACCTGGGCTTGCCCACTCATAGGGATGATTACCATTAGCAAGAATAGGACAGAAAATGCTGAACAGGTGAAATACTTCAATTTTCCACTGTTTGTCTGTACTGCTTAGGTCTCTTCCTTTAAATACAGGAGTCACATTATAAATGAGTCTGTTGTTCCTCTCCATTCAAGTGGAAAATATGTTATTGTCTGTTTTTTTATGAAGCCATTTAAAGCCGCTTACTTTTCCATTATCCAGCTTTTTATTGCCCTTCCCCAAACTCCTTCCACTCCTCTCCTGGGGACGCTGATGTGAAAGGAGACAAGAGGAGACAAGAGTGACGCAGCAGCAAAGCCAGGCTAGGTGGATGATGAAGGTGGCTTCATGCTAGTGATAGATGTGCTTTTCCAGCACAGCCCAGAGGAGAAGGGGACCCTGCAGATGGAAACCCCTGGGAAGGTGGAGGCTCTGTGCTGAGACCCATTTCAAAGGTGGTGTGGCTTCCTCTGTGCTGTGGTCCCTGGCACTCTCCTATTCATGACAGGGGAGGCAGGGAGGCTTTCCTGCAGCCTGGCAAAGTAGGGCAGGTATCTATCTCCCTTCATTACTGAACCTTTTTTTCCTTTCTCACATGTGTCTGCCTGACCGAAAGTCAGTGGTGTTACATGAGTGATGTATTTGGATGAGCATCCCCCCTGCTCTGGTCTGTAACCCACGAAGGCTATAAGAATAAGTGGCCAGGTGAGCATGTGTAGATATATGTACATACATGGTTACACCACACACCCCTCATATATGTATGCGTGTATGTATATATTATGCACATACACCCTTGATATATGGTATTGCATGTATGCTTTTATGAAAAGGAAAGATAGTGAGCATGTTGCACCTAAGTGAAGAGAAAATGGCAACGGGTGAACAAAGAAGTTTGAGGTGCTCTTCTAAACTGAATGGTATCACTGACATAGCCAAGTCTTGCAGCTCTGGAAGATCACATCAGGGTTGAATCCTGTTACATCTTTGTATTTCTTTCAGTATATCTGTCACCAATAGTCATTTCAGTGGCAGAATGCTCTGAGGCAACATAAATGCAAAATAAAGGGGAAAAGGCAAACCAAATGTTGTTGAATTGAAGATAGTTACCAAATATTCAGTACAGATTTTTATTTTGATTATTCCAACTCCACCACGTGTTTGGAATGAAGTGTCTTAATCATCCTGAATTAGTGGAAGACCTTCAAATAGAAATAATTTGTGATATCTTTCTATTTCTGATTGTGGCTAACACGAGAAGTTCTAAAATAGCTCTGTGAGCAGTCCTGTATTTTGTGGTTACCCATAATTTGTGTTTCTTATGAGAAAGATACAGCCTAACCTTGTAAGACTTGACTTTAAATTAAACTTGATGTTTATTCTGACTTCTTAATGACAGAAGCTGTGTTTTCTCGCTTGTTCATGGGGGCCAACACAGCATTCCAGAGAGCACAATCAGGGCTCCCTAAATATATAAAGTCAGTTATTCAGATTGAAATCTTACAGTTTCTTATTATGAAGGAGTGGGAGTTGGCAAGAAATATCATGCTACTATTCTGGATGACCCTTATAAAAGAAAGGGAGAGAGAATTTGTGTATCAGTGGTTACTCTGTATGGATGTAAATTTGGTTTTCCCTCTGGCAATTTTATTTTTCAATTCCTAAGCCAAAGCTGTCTTCTGAAAAAATCTGTATTTTGCCTTTTATGAAAAAAAAAAAAAGGGAAGAAGGAGAAAACACAACCTCCTAACCTTCCCTTTCTGTCTTAGCTTGTCAGGCAGCATTTGCACTTGCACTGCCCTGTTGCACCCAGAGTTTGGGTGTCCAGAATAAGATCGTTTGGTGTGGGTTTTTTCTCCAAGATCATTTGGTTTGGGTTTTTTTCTCCAGGCTCCCGGGATGTGCTGAGAGCTGAAGGCAGCAGAGGTCCAGGACATTAGATGTCAAGGCATTCAGATCTCTTTGCTGAGCTCTTCAGGCACATGCCATTTCATGGATGAGTGCATGGAACTCCTGCAAAGACAAGACACATTTTTAAAACAACCTCTTGCCACCACTGTCTTGCTTAAAAAAAAAA
>VWZY01011424.1:0-18683 GCA_013399075.1 Chloroceryle aenea | reverse complement strand
AAAAAAAAAAAAGGCAGCCTGTTGGTGTATAATTGTGTCATGTACGTATTGCCTTCGGGGTATCAAAGGGGCTTCTTTTGGAGTCAGATGCTTCAAAGGAAAACCCGTCCCTGCATGTGTTGTACCATGCTGTGTAAGTGGGGTTGACTCCGTGCCTGTGTTTGGTTGGCTGAAAACCTATTCAGTCTTTCTCCAGGGTCTGATGCTTAGCAGAGGTGGGACATCCCTCCCAGATGTTACTGCTGCTTCTTGTGTCAGTAGGGTCACCTCTATGATCGTTCACAGCATTTCTCAGACCATCGCTTGCTTGCTTCAGCCTCCTTAAAGTCCCAACTTTGGGAAAAGAATGCAACTGACCCAGATTTAAGGAAACAACTACGTTAGTGTTGCCCTGTTTCAGTCAAGCATTTCTTTTATTTATTTTTTTTTTAATTCTCTCCTATGAAAAAATAGAAGCTGAGGAGCCCTGAATTTACAAAGCCCTCTCCTACACTTTGTTTTGAAATAACGATTTGTAGCTTGGTTACAGCAGTTTTCAGCTCCTTTAAGCAAGTGCTTTCTCAGGTGCACCTGGTGTTGCCTGTCTTTGCTAACAAAAGCCTTAGATGTGTTTTTGCTGGGGCGGGTGTGTAGGGGGGTAGATTTCTATCTGTCTAAGGGAAGCGTAATGTCTTGCTTTGAGTCTTCAAAGGGCCTGAGGTGTGCATGAGTGAGGGACCATGAGTTCTGCTTCATTGCTGCAGCTTTTATATGAAAGGGACTTGGTGGGCATGGATATTGATGTTGCTGTCAGACCAGCATGTGTACACACCCCCACTCTCCTGTGATTCTCTCAACAAATGGGATCAAAGCTGTGTAAAAAGGATGTTCAATCCATTTGCATAACCAGCTCCATAGCTGGCTCTTGGAAATACTGTAAGGGCTGCCAGAAATCAGTTGTCTTGCCCAGGGAAGGTTGAAGAAATGGAATAGAAAAAAAATAAACATGACCTTACTGATATTAACCTGACCCAAGCAACAAAGCAGGTGGAGATTTCTAAAAGAAATAGCCAGCCTGTGTTGTGGCAGTGGAGTGCAGTGCAGCAGACTGTGCAGTGCTGGAGGTCAGCAGATGCAGGTAGGAGGCTTCCACCCTCACTGACCCCATGTCCTGCCTATTCGCAGGTGAAAGTAAACCAGAAAAATCATGGGTGATCTGCTGGGAAAACAGCTCCCAAGAAGTTACCAAAACAGCTTTACTGGCTCTCTTTTGGCACGTGATGGGGGATTCTCTGAGGCTGCACTCAGATGCAGCAGCGAGGTGTTGGAGCAAGAAAACGCATTTGGTTTGCTGAAAGTATGGCATCAAGCTATGTTTTCTACGGTCTACACTGAAACACAGATCTGATCTTTTCTGATCAAAGTACAGCATATCTAGAACATAGAAGAAGGGCAAAGAGAAGTCATATAGTATTGTATGTCTATGGAGAGAAGCGTATCGTTGCTAATAAAACCTGATAAAAGGATGGAAAGCTGGAACATAGAGGTGAGCAAGTCGGAGAGGTGAAAGACGTGATTTATTTGCCTGGAAACGATAATAAAGTAGTAATTGTCTAGTTAACTATGGCTATAAAGCTATTATTAAAACCAGCCTGGAGATTGTCTAGTGTGCAGTGCCTGGGGGGGTGCGGGGAGAGACAGCAAGCATAAAAGGGTGCCCTTGGTTGATGTCATGGCTCTGTGATTTCTGTTCGTCTCTGAACTATTCCTGTCAGCACAGAAAATGTCATTAAACTGCAAGTGCTTTTTTGTAGCTAGAAGTCCTATTTCTTTTTCCTGTACAGAGTAATTTTAAAGAGCAGAGAAACACTGAACAGTTTGTAGGTAACTACAGAAAATAAAATAATTAAGTCACTTCAGTGGTTTCCTGTACTTTTCCACTGTTAAGATTGGCTGCATAAAGTGCACTTTCTTGGCCTTTTGACAAGTACTGAGGAAGTTTGTGCATCGTTTGTTTGGGTAGGATCATTCTGATTTCAGTGCGTTACAGTCACCTGAACGGTTGTTCTCTAGATTTCCATTCCTGTGTAACCTAATAAGGTTATAAAGTATGTTTTCAAATAAAGTCAGACATGATTTTGCGGAAGCTGCTAGGGCTCTTCTGACTTACAGTGCTGGATTTGTGATTTAAACAAACATGACTGGGAGGGTAAAGCCAAGTTCTCTATAATACTGCAAGCAGCATGTGGAATTGACATCTTTCACTTTCACACTTCTGCTCAATGATAAAAATGCAATTCCTGACTGAAAATAAGTATATTAATTTTGATTTATCACTTGCAGAGTGAGTAATTATTGAACAAAATGACTATACATTTTTTCCATGAAGGCACGTGGAGTAAGCACAAAACATTTCTGTGGTAGGTTTCTGGAAGTCAGAAGAATTCACGCGTTGACCCACATGTGTTAATAACTTTGATTACAGCTTTTACTATCAATTTCAGTACTGAGAGGTAACTGCATGGATGGTAAAATTTAAGCGGGTCAGATGCTAGTAGAACTTGATTTTTCATCTGCCCTGATTTTGCAGAATAGGAATATGATTATAATTAGAACTAAGTCTGTATGCAAGCAGACAAACGTAATCCTTTCACTAGAATTGCACTAATCTGCTAGGATATATTCAAATAGAAGTTTTTTTTGTTTTGGTTTTTTAAATATAATTTACTGACACTTCATAAAAAAATGAAAGTACAACTAACTTAAAAATGTGGTGTGGTTTGTTTTTTTTTTAATTCTTATTATTTAAATCTTAATTATTCAGTATTGCCTTGAATCACAGATTGTTTGTGTGTGAATTCCAAGCGTGCCCAATATCTGGTATTGGGTTACTCTGCAGCTACCAGCTGCAGAATTTAATGTAATCTCTTAAAAGCTACAGAAATACTCATCTCTGAACAGCCTATCTAGAGATATTCTATTCTAGATATTCTATGCCATAGTCAGCTGAGAATTTGAAGTGAAGCAGGATATTCAGTGTGATACTTTATTTAGCTTTACCTAGGCCATAAATCTCACCATAAAACTGTCATTCATTTACTGCTCCTAAGGAGTATATAGTAATTTTGCTGAGGATTTGTTAAGTATCTTTTTGCCTTATATGCTTCCATTATTTTAATAGTGCTAGGAAAACAAGAAGAAATATTGCTTCCAAGCTAGTAAAGTCTGTCTTAAAATCACTGTTCACATGATAAAAAAATACCTGAACAGACATTTTCTCTGTCCCAGGTGGTCATACTTTTTGGTTTTTAGGGACTTTAACTATTCTGATCATAAATTCGCAAGACTGAGATACCTAACAGTGGGGCACTGGAGGAGATCAAGGCTTGTAGCAGGGAAATTTGGCTTCAGGGGGCTTATGGCACTAGTTAGGTAAAATTATTTTAGGTCTCTGCAGTTTTGCTTATTATTTCTCTAATGAAATTTTCTTCAGTGTTTTTGACAGCATGTGAAATGCTATGTATTTGTTTAATTTAAGATGATGTTTACACTTTAGCTGTATCTAAATGTGTATGTATGTAATTAAGTGAGATTAAAAACCACTGTGTGGATGCCATCACATTCTAGAAATGTTAGATGTCTGCATGGAATCTGTTAGGTAAGGACTTTTTGTGTCACATCCAAGATGAAAATTGACTTACAGGACAGGATAGAGAATTTTTCTCCATTGTATTTTGACGAATCAGTTTTATATTCTAAACAATATCAGATGGAGCAGGTTACAAAGCCAGACTTTTTTTTCTTCGTGCATGTGGACTTTTCTCTCAGACCTTTGTGTCTTGTGCATGTGCTCTGCTCTTCTTCAATGAAATTTTGTTGAGAATTAGATACATATGTTTGGTCCTATGCAAAGAGCTGAACCATCTGGTCCTTCCTGATAGTTTTTGCCTTGTAGTAAATCATTCTAATGTAGCTCTTTTGAAGGATTTTGAATAAACCATTGCTAATTTTTGTTGATAAAATACAAATACAATTCTGTGGTCTAATTCTGTAAAAATAATGCTGTTTAAGTGAAGGGTTCAGAGGCAACTGTTTTTTTGGTGATTTCTGATGTGTAGTCATGTGAAAACGAATTACAGTAGAACAAATTGTAAAGTTACTCTGAAAGTAGAGTAGAATACAGCAAACCTAAATAAAAGAGTAACGAAAAGTGTGGGTTTTTTCCAGAAAAAAAAACCAAACTTCCCCCCCCCCATTATTACAGTACATGAGGATTTCTTGTAAAATTAATATTGCATTAGAAAAAATATTCGCATCTGTCTTTTAATTATTGGTTATCACCACATGTTTTTTGTGTGTCCTTGAAGGTATGTGTGTGTCTGCTTTGGGTCTAAACTTCTTATTGAATTAAATGTCCTCTGCAAAGTCCTGTTGAAACCAGTGGTGTGGAGAATGAATTCAGCCCATTACAGAATTTAGTTTTTGGTGGGAAGAGAACTGAGCTATTTATTTACATTCACTTCTGTTTCTTCCTCCATTTGGCTGTGATAAACCTGAATATAACCCTCCTGAGCACTCTTGGTTTGAATAGCTTTACTTTTATTTTGTCTGTAAAAACAGGGTAACTTCTTCAAACGGTTTTTAAGGGGTAGATTGAAATAATTAATGCACATCTAATGGCTACTTTGGTGGGATAACACTTTGCTAAATGGGATTAACTCCATGCTTGTATATACTCATGGAGGCACAAGTGATGCTACCGCAGAGCACCTCATGGTAATATTTGTCCCTAGTACCTTCCCTTTTCCTCTGGATCATAGAAGGAATGCACATTAAATCCACATGTGAATGAGTTATGGATTAATCAAAGCTAATCTCAAAAAAAAGCATTGGTATTAAGGGAGAACAGTGTTTTGTTTCATACAAGCTCAGGCATTATCTGGGCGGCCCAGCTTTGTGTTACATATGTTAAGTGGTACAATCTACAATACACAGTTCTGTGGCAAGAAGAAATTTTAATGGGTAGAAGAAGGATTTTCACAGACAGTACATAGCAAAAGTAAACATAATGCTATGGATCCTTTTCACGATTAGGAGAAAATTTATTTCCTGTAGGCATTTGATCATTTGGCTATCTTTCACCTCATCCAACAGTTCCATAACTGCACTTTCCAACACTGTGCTTCAAAGAAAGCTTACTTAAGCTCCCAGTGTTATGAAAAATGGAGCTTGTATAAATTTCCTTTGCATTCTAACTCTGTCTTGGCTGCACATAGAAAGTAAACAAATACAATTTCCAGGCAGTCTTTTTATCTGTCTGCACATCTCAGAGGCTTCCTGATAAGGTTTTTTGTGGGGACAGAGAGGGTGTTTAAAGTAAATATAATTTGAAAAATTTCATCTATTTTAGAAGCAACATTAAAGACCTTAAAAGAAACATGTTTTATGAGATTGACAAACAATTAGATCGGTACAGAGACAGCACAATGCATAATTCTACACTCTACAAAATTAGTCCAAGTGAGAAAAAACAGAGAGAACATATATCCTAAGTGTCTGTTTCAGATACGTGCTCTAAAACTTGAAGGTATGAACAGAATTGCTCTGTAAGCTCTATCCAGTAAGTGGCTGAGAGCTACTTATCTACATTAAGACATGAGGAATATATAGAAGAAATTTAAATGCTCAAGAAATAGCCATGACCTCTCTCCAGGAAAACAAAAAACAAAATCCAGTTATAAACAACAAGGTGGGATTTCTGTGTGCAGTGTCTCTGGAAAATATTTTCACAAAAAATCCCAAAGAAAAAACAATATGGTAAATTCAGTAAATTTAGACAGTAAATTAGTTTAAATAGCTGATGATAGCTCACCTGTCCAGTTCCTTGTGCTGATTTACATGACCTTGACAGAACTCCTCAGAAAAGGGCCCCTCTGTTTCTACATGCGTTACAAACTGCACTGTGCACACCTACTAAACTTCACAAACCAGATCATCATTGCAGATTAGAGCAATATGCGTGCACCTTATCAGCTGTTTCCTCATGAGATTGACCTTACACAGTCACTGTCTTTATCAGTTGATCTATTTACACAAAATTTAATAGAGGCATTATGGTTTCGATCAGCAATTAAGTTTCTCCAGGTATCATGAGAACTGAGGGCTGGATGGAGGGAGAAACTCAAGGCAGTGCCTGTATGACAGCAGCAGGAGCTCAGCAGGGATCTGTTTGGTTTAGAGTGCCGTTGGCCAAGGGACATCCACAACGAATGCCACCGATGGGCAAGGCTGACATTGTGAGACCTACAGGGATGTCAGGGTAGGAGAAGGTTTAAGGTGTGTTCTGATTCATTGAATTTTTTTTTATAGTGTAGGAATAAAAGCAGGGAAGAGGGAAAGCAGATATTCATATCTGGGGATATAAAACAGAGGATAGAAATTATGAAGGCAATTTCAGCAGCCTTTCTCCACCCACCCCCCTTTTTTGTGCTAACTTTATGTGTCTGTAGTTCAACTTGGTTTAGCATCATATGTACATGACAGTATAAAAATAACAGATCCTGCAGTGTTCAATTTGGTGGACTGATGTTAAACTCTAATACTCCGGTGAACTGACTGTCACTGTAGAATATTGTCTTTTTTTCCTTTACAAAAAAAAAAAAAAAAAGATTTGCAAAAATCCCAGCATGTTAATGTTCAAATACTTTCTTCTTCCTCTCTGAAACCAGCACATTCAAGAACTATATGAAATCTCAGGATCTTTAGTGCGTTCCTGTCATCATCCCATCATTTTTTTCAGCATGCGGTATGTGAGCCGATCACTTTGTCATGAAATGCTTTCAGGAATCGATGGAGATTTCCTGCACAGAGGGAGTGCAGAATTTGGCCTGTGATTCTCAGACAAGCTGACTCGGAGCACTGCTGTGAGTCACTAAAGCTTTGTGCAACATTGTTTGCAATTATTGCTAGCAAATGAACTCTGAACTTAAGCCTTTTTTGGAAAATGATTCCACATTTTAAATAGGTCTGCGACATAATGTTAAATAGAAAGCAGTTGTCTGGACTGTGAAAACATAGAACACTGAAAAATTTAATACTGCAAAAATTAAATGCTTTTCCAGAAAGCCTTCAGGGCTTATGATTTTCTGCTTTACAAAAAAATGCAATTTTAATAGTCATATTACACATCAAGAACAGAAATTGTGATTTATGTTTTTTCCTAACCCTGTACCATTATATTCTTAAAGTTGGTGTTCTTACTAATTTTAGACAGCTTTGCTTGGAAGTTCTCGTATTGCCTTTCAGCACAGTAGTTATACAAACAATACACAGTGGGGGAAGAAAAATATTGTTAATACAATAGGAACTAACTTCCAGAATAGATATCAGGCATGACTGAAGACTTTATTTAATATTTTCAAAAGTAGTTTGATGGCTAACAGATACCTCTGTTAATACTTTTCATTTGTTAGTAGTGATGTAGATAAATATTTTCACGTATATATTGAATAACATATTTAACTTGGTAAATTTTTATACTGGTTGCATGAACTGCAGATGTGAGTAAAGCATAACTGTTTACTTTCATCTCCCAAGCACTGACATAGGAAGGTTTGAACTCTTGTGGTAAATATATAGGAACTTTTATTGTGGTAAGAGCTTGGGATCCTTTTTCTGTCCTTGTTTTGCTTTTTCCACAAGTCTGTCTCTCCACAGAGAAACAATTAAGAGGTACTAACTCCTACTGTCTGAGATTTTGAGAGGACTTCAGCCTTTTTGAGTTAGAATATTACTTTCGTTATTCTTATGGGTGACAAAATAAATGTATTGAATAAAGTTATTAATGATAAGGAAAATCTTGCCTATTTTCCCCACCCCCCACTGCTTTATAACAGTCCTTAATTGAGTCAAAATCTGTATGTAGGTTCTTCACATTTGCCATTTCCTACCAGTGTATGAGAAGGTACATCTCAAAATGTATGCTGCTTTATTTATTTTTTTTTTCTTATTCCGTAATGCAGTCTGTGATCAGGTTTTCTAAAATTGGAAGTAGTCCCTCAGGTGGCTTGTAATAAAGTGCAGTGATGGAGGTGTACCAGCCACGGTTCTGCCACTTGACAGAGAAGCACAGGCCTCAGCAGTGACGTGTCGAGGAGGCTCTAAAGCCATGTCCCTGTGCCCCACTTGTGGATCCATGACTAATGCCTTTCCTCTTTTGGAGTGTTGTAATTTGCCATAAAATTTTAGCTCTCTTGTTGCTACGAAAATGTGAAAGTTTCCTAATTAGAGGAAGAACATTTCAGACATTGAAGAAGTGATTTCTTCTTTTCTCAAGGGGAATTTATGAGAGTCTGTGGAGTTAGGGTTTGTTCCAAGACCCTTCGCTGAAGGGCTCTGTCAAGGACCTAGGCAAGGTTTGTTGTACATAGTATGTCCATTCTGTGATAGCTCATCCACTGGATCTTTTTTGGAGACCTGTGAAACACTTCAGAGTGTGGTTTTCAGAGTGGACTATTCCCTAACATTATTATTATTATTTCTAAGCTTTCAAGAGCAATGCTACAAACATATGCAGGGAATTAATATTAAAGCAATTCCTTAATCAGCTTTTCTCTTTGCTCCATATGTAACTGTTGCTGCATGGTTTTTTTTGTCTGTGCATCTCCTGGCAGAGGCATGACATGACAAACATGACTTTCCCTTAAGTGGGTCAGTAGCAGGGGGCTGAAGGCCTGCTCTGAAACCTCTCCCTCCCAGACGTGTGCAGCTACTACAATGTAGGAGCCACAGCCGTTGGGGCTGGTGTAACCTTCTTCCTGCCTGATAACCTGAGGCCCCACTGCCTCTGTAAGATGATTTAACTCTTTCTCTGCTTGGCACCAAGATTCTCTGGTAATTTCTTCACCCTCAGAAGCCTTCTTGCAAGTGGATTCTGTAGAAGAACTACAGTGAAAACATCTTTACACTTTGCAAGTCTTAAGACAGTCTACTAGTTTGCCTGCTGGCTGAGATAAAGTAAATCTTGCAACCTTTCTGCAGCTTTGCAGACTACCTTCCTTATGATTCAGTCATACTTATCTGATGAAAAATATTATATGATTAATGTGTTGAAAGCCTTGGATGACAGCTTCCTGGGTTTTTGTAAAATGTTGCTACAGGTTTAACCTAAAAATGTGGATGTATTTCATTATTAGGGGTTTGGTTCCTTTCTTGACACTGGCTCTTTTGGCATGAGTTAGGGCTGGTGCTGTCAGTGATCTTAGGTGGAAAATGATCTTGGAGAAATTAAAGAAAAACTGGTTTAATCCTAGCAAGATTAGCTGTGATGAGCATATGGTCATGGCTTTGACCATACATGAAGGACTGCTTCTGTAATTGTTGGAGCTTTGGTTTGCTGCAATGCAAGGATTTGCTCATGGGCTCATGACTGACTGTAAATAGCCTTGTAGCTGCAATTCTCTCTCCAATCCTTCACCCTTAACTTGCATCATTGTGATGGAAAAGATTCCTACTTTTCTTCTCTGCTTGCAGCTGATGAAGAGACTTGCAGCTGAGATAAACCAACCCTGAGAAGTCTCTTGTTGGGCTTGTGCATCTCTGCATTTAGTTTGACATGAGTTGTGAAATCAGAGTAGTCACTCCCTGCACTAACACCGAGACAGAAGAAAATGCACTGCTAAGTCTGTGCTTGCTGACTGACTCTGAATGTTTTGTGCACAGGTATCTACTGCTATTACTTTATTACCCAGCTAGTAGAAAGCCATTTCCTGCCAATAGCAATAGCCAGCATAAGCTTAACTACTTCTGGAAGTCTAGAACTAGGATAAAAGGGAGTAGAGCATGCTATATAAATCTCCCAGTTGGGAATCATTCTTCATGTTATCAGTGTATTTGATTACTGGAGCCACTGACAGTAAGCAATCTGCAAGCTGTTTAGCATAACCACTGGTTTTTATGAAGTCTAACTTTAAAGTGCAAATTTGAAGTACTAGGGAAACAACGTCCGCCACGTCTGTGAGGTGCTCACTGAAGAGAGAAACACGTCTGATTGTGACCAACAGCATCTTGTGTCTGACTTGGGGTCGGTCTCTTTACGGCATGTAGTCTCTTTGGGATTCCTGGTGAGTCAAGATGTGTAAACTAAATTCTTTAAGTAGTCCTCCATGGGGTTGTAGAAAACAGCTACCTAATAGTAAATCAGTCTGAGGTGAGTTACTCTTGTGAGATGCACAGACAGAATTGGTAGGGGTAGGGAAAGGGCAGGTGACCTAGAAACAATCATGCTATTCCCAATGAAAATGGTTCTAGTAAGAGCACATGTCTAATCTAAAGCCCCTACAAAGGCTGAAAGAGCTGCATGGTTTGCATCTGTCAGCTGCGCTTGTTCAACATCCAGCTTCTGCAATCATCCTACACACAGTTTGCTGTCTCTAGGAGGCAACATCAGGCTTGCTTCAGGAAAGCCCTTTGCACCGAGTTCTTGCAAAACTGAGAAGTGAAAGCAGTCGCTTTTTCTGAGAATGACTGACTGTTTTGAAGAAGTGAGGAGTCCCCTTCCAGAGATGAGCAAGGCACTCCCCTCTTTTCCGTTTCTGATGAGGCTCTGGAGGGATTTGGAGAGCAAAAGATTGCCATATTTAATGATATGTTCAAAGTTAATCTTCCTCATCTTCAAACTGGAGAGGCAGACCATTTATTATTGTTTTCTGCATGCAGCAGGTCCTCTTTCCACAAATCAGGTGGCTGTTGGAGATCTTCTGTCTTGCTCCCCCTGTTACAGTACCTTATACTTTATATTAGAGTCTTAATTTCTTGATGGGCTAGAAAATGTTTGGCCTGTTGTTGCATTATAAGATTTTCCTTCTTTTGAACGTGTTTCTTCCCAAATAAATCAGAAGGAAACTTGCATTATTTAGGAAACTTGCTTTATTTGAACTTTGTGATAGGGCCACCCCGAAAGAGACCAAAAGGAATATGAAGGGTTCACAAGGATCCTAAAGCATCTTGACCTCACGTTTCCAGTGTTAACATTCTTTGACATGAAAAAAAGTAGAAGTTAGTGACCTGAAATACTTTCCTTTTTCATATGCAGTTATTCTGGCTACCCAGCACCTGGTATTGTAACCTGAATCCTGACCGTGGCACCAGTTCACTCCATAGCTTTATAGCTGAGGAAAACAGCAAACCATAATGTTGAACCTCATGGGCACAGGCTGTGCTTTTGGCCATGTTGTGTGCCATAAATATGTGATGGTGCGTTGATGACAAATGTGAGATCCTCCCTCTGTACTAAAGGAACTGGTAGTGAGGGGGAAATAAAAGCAAATGAAAATACAGTAATGTAAACAGCTTTTAACTTTTTTTCCAAAGCAACTGTGAAAAGACAAACCTGGACGTTTTTTTGGGCAGCAAGCTCGATGGAATTTTGCTGTGGTGGGGTTACTGTACCTTGCTGTGCCTTTTGGCTTTCCTTGGGCATCTTGGTTTTGCAGATATGGTAGTGGGGAATATTTATGTTGAAAATGTTGCTTGGCTCTGTAATCTTAATATTATTTAATGCTCAGTAGGGCTATCTTTAGTCTCTGCATAAAGGGAGAGCCTCCTGACTTCAGATCCTTGTCTTGAGGCAAGGCACACCCTTCACTTCACTCATTTCTGTTAACTGGCCATTGTGCACATCAGGTCTGTTAACACACCATGCCTGGTGTAGTCCAGGCATTTTCTTCTCTCAGTTGTTTTTGCTCAGATTTTTCCATCAGTATGCCCAAACAATAGCAGGGAGAAACCTCTTTCTTCTGCAAGAGGAGGAAGGTTTGGCCTCTGTTTCTTCACTCTTGGAGTGTCCCAACATACTTGTTATATATAAATAAATAAACCCCAGGATAGATATCTTCTTTATGAACAAGGTTATCTTCTGTAATTTTAGATGGCTAGCTTTTAGGAATGTAGACTTGGCTGTCTTTTCAGATGCAAGCCTGTATACACTTGAAGTGAAGAATGGTGCGGGGTGCTTGTCTCTCTTCACTTTCTGCCCCGAGCCCAGGAAGCTATCTGGGGTTCAGCATCTTCCTTTTAGGCAGCAGCAGTGAGGCAAGATCCGTCATGCCCAGCTCCTCCCTGTGCTTGACCTCTGTGGAAAAGTCTAGTGGGTACCTGATGTGCAGCGTGGCAGCAGCAGCACCCGCAGCTGTGGAAGTCTGTCCCTTGCTGGGGTCTGGAAACAAGATCTGCTGCAAGAGGTTTTTGGAAGATAAGGGATAGAAGTGAGGTGAACTGTGTTGCAGTGACAGTGAGTGTCTTGAATTACTGCTGGTGGAGGACAGTCTGAGAAATGCTGCCTGCTTTGCCCTGGTGTGTAGCTGTGACAGTTCTTGGCTTAGGGAGAAGGCACTACAGTTTCTGCCTTTAAACACCTTTGTAGGTAACTGCAGTTGCATCAATAATTCTTTCACACTGGTACTGGTTTTCATGAGCTTCACTGTGAAATTCAGTTTTAGGGAAGATAAAACTCTTCATTTATAACTGTCTTACTGAATTTTGGTAACCCCTAAACCTAAACCTCTTAAATGAATCATTTAATGAAGGCCACAGAGTGAGAAAAGTTTATGGTAGACAGATTTGATCTGAATATCCTAGTAGTTCAGCTTTTATGGTCTGTATTTCTTAAACTATTACCAGGAATCATGGTCTAACTCAATCCTGATGCACACTAAAATTGCTGGAGAGAGAAAGTCCTTTTTAAAGAAAATGCACTGGTTGGTTTCAGTGACTAGCTGCAGCAGATCCAAGTTGGGACTGGCTGCACTGAGCTGGCAGTGGGTCCAGCCCTGTGCACCAGGCCCCAGGTAGCCTTGGTCTGCAGCATCTGCTGATGGGTGCCATGTTTTGGAGTGGGATGGATGTGTCTGGACGTGGGGTTTGGGACTCCTTATCTGTCTCCAAACTTGGAGCCCCAGTGGGTGGGCAGGTGGCTGGAAATAAATCTGCAGCCATGCACAGGAAAGCTGGTGCTGGGCCTGAGCCAGCAGGTTGAAACTGCTCTCTGAAACCGCACTGGACGGGGTGGACTGCCACGCAGCACTCTCGAGGTGAGTGTCAGCAGAAAGGCCTCCGTCCTTGGCTGACAAGCTTCCTCTCCTTCAACTACCAGGGCTGCTGTCAGTCTGCTGCTAGAGGGTTTTTTCTCACTCATTTGTCACTAGCAGTTGGAATGAATTGCTCCCCCCCTTCAAAAAGTAAAAGGCCACAAAGCTGTTGTGGGGATGCTGGCAGTGCCATGGGGCATGAGTGTGGAGCAGGACACGGGAGGTGTTCCAGCCCAGGGTCTGAGCATGTGTGTGTAGACCTGCAGCTCAGGAGAGAGTGCCTGAGTGAAGAGGAGGGCAGGGCTGCATCGCTAGTTGGGAGGAGAGAAGAAACAGGGAGCAAACGTCCAGGCTTTGAAAGGAGATGCTGGGAAGCGCAGAATGCCAGTGTGCCTTAAGACAGCTCAGTGAGTGTGAACAAAGTGTCTGGCCCTCTGTGGCTCTGTAAATAACTGGTTCACAGTGGTTCTTCAAGACTGGCTTTGCAGACTTGTCTCTGGGATCTGCACTTCAAAGAGAGCCAGGGTGGCTTTGAGGCTGCATTCAGTCTGGTCTTGCAGTGCAACTTAACTGCCTGTGACCTTTATTCTTTGCCTGGGGTGGCCGTACGGAGCCCTTTCCTTCATGGCAGGTACCATTTGGTCACTATAAGAGCCCAGCAAAGTTCAGGCTGGCAACAGAGCCTTGGAGTCCAGAGGGAGAGCCTTCTCCCACCCCTCCTGCTGGTGAGTGATTGTTGCTGGTGTTTGGTAAAATCAGCCAGTCTGAATGTGCAGTGCTTTACCTGACTGGATTGACTTCTCCCGCTGGGTGGGGAGTCTGTACTCTGACAAACTGGAAAGGGCTGAAAGAAACAGTGTTTTGCCTTTGCCCAGCCTCACTGCTAGCATCTTGCTAAGTGGGGTGAGCTGGATGGGAGATATTTTGTCTCTCCTCCCCTCTCAAGCTCCATTCTCACGCTTGCAGCTGGCCCCAAGGTACAGGGCTTTGCAGAGCACATTGTGGCTCATGTTGCTTCGGCCTGGCTCAGTTGAGCTACGTGCTGGTTTTCCCCAGCAGCATGAGGTGTTTGTAAAGTTGAGCCTACAGTATATAGACATGTAGCTGGAGATTTCAGTCTGTTTCCAAGTACTCTTCCTGGTGAAAAGCTCTCAGGAAAGCTCTCACTGACCAACAGCATTTTGCTGCCNTGTTCCCCACCTAAGCCAGGGAATCAATTTGACAGCAAAGTTATTCCTGGAGGCAGTGAATTTGAGCTGAAGATCATCTCCCAGCTGGAGACAGTGATTTCTGAGCTTATCTACATGGGTGTTTGCACAGACATTCTGCATGTTTCTCTTACGTTGTAAGACCGCAGCGCTTCTGTCTGGTCTGTCTCTGCAAAGTGGCAAATGCAGGAAACAGGCTGGCTCCCTGTAGTAGCCTGAAAGGGAGAAACTGGGGAAAATGTAATCGGATCGGTGACTCATCACTTTGTTTTAAATTGTCCTCATCTGGGCCATCCTATCTAAGTGCGGGTGTCTGCTGTTGGTACCTGTGCTGGGCATGATTTGTAGTAGTTCCTCTCTAAAATGGAAGGAGAGGCAGAGTGACAGTAAAACAACAAACCTCTGGTGGAGGAGAGGGACAGGTCTCTTCTGAAGCTGTGGTTCATGATCCAAAGTATCAGTCTTTGATGTGAGCCACATTTATTAAAAAACAAACCAAAATTGATCAGATAATTTTGAGTGGGATTTAACTTATATCTCCAGTAGTGATGTTTTTTCTCCTCTCTGGCAGTGAAATACAATCATCAAAACTATGTCAGAGTGGCATAATTCAACCATAAGGCTTTTGACTAATTTAGCTGTAATTAATCACCTTTGCTACTAGAGAAACTGTACTGTGCAATAGCACCTAGCATTTTAGAAATTATCATAGAGTCTTAGAAAGGATCATCAAGTCCAACTATCTACCAAGTATCATCATGACTGCTAAACCATGTCCTGAAGGGCCACAACTAGATGTTTCTGGAACCCCTCCAGTGATGGTGATTCCACCACTCCCTGGGCAGTCTGTTCCAATGCCTCACCACTGTCTCTCAGTAAAAAAAAAATTCCTAATATCCAACTTAAACCTCCCCTGGCACAGCTGAAGCCCATTTCCTTGTCTGAGGTGCTCCAACTCCACAGCAGGTACTGTCTTTTCTTCTATGGCTGCCCTACAGTTGGTGTGACAGCAAAATTACTGACACAGAGGCTGTATATCGTGTGCGCTGGCATTCGGTGGGAATGCCGTGGGCTGTTGATGCCAATCATGTTGGCACTGCTGGCCAATCTGTACAAGGGTGGGATATGTGACTGGGGAGCGGTGATTCTAATTTTCTCCAGTTAAATGAGTCAGCACAGCCAGGCCCATGTTGGCTGAGGCACTCTGGGGGTGAGGATGCGAACGTCCAGGAGCTGTTCAGTCAAGCCCTGTGATAAATCACGTGAGTGCTGACAGTTGCCATTGTTTTTCTGGGTGGCTGCCCTGGGTCCCACAGGTGTGATATCGTGTCCCCATTTCCTCCTGAAAAGCCCCCGGGGGAATTTAGGGACAGTTCTGTTGGTATGGACATGCACAGGAACGTGTATTTGGAAGGGTCTGAGAGCAAGAAAGCAGCAGCGATTCTACGTTTTAGTCACCAAATGCAACCACGTTTGTAAAAAGTGAACTAAAGCAATTCTGAATGCTAGCAAAATGAAGTGGGAAATGAGTTCAATTATTTTTTCTGTTTGTGAATGTTGTTTAAATATTGAAGAAGCAGTAATGCTTGCTCTAGTGATGTAAAGATTTAAACCGTTCTGTTCTCATGAATGTATGCTAACTGGTTTAGCTGCTGCATGGTCATTATGCTTCTTATCTTTTTGACCTGTTTTCAGTACACTTTGTATCTTTTGTCTGTTTTTCTCTCCCACTTTGTAATCCAGAAACCTGTTGCAAAGGTTATTATTTAGAAAATGGCTTGTACTTTTTAAAAACAAACAAAACAACAAAAATCAAACATATTAAGGAAGGAAAATACATGAACTAAAAAATTTTCTTGGTTTGTTTCTAAATGTTGGGCTTTATCATCATCTTAATACATATTTTTCCAGGAACCATCACAGCCAGACTATGACTAGCAGGATTTCCCTCACTGAATGACTTTAATCCATTACCTGCAGTGCAAAGGTCAGGCTGCCCCAGATAAACACCACGTAAGCACTTGGGTGGCTCTGCAGCATCAGCCAAGTTTGACCATGCCTGACACAGAGCTGCAGTTAAATCCCTTGCACTCAATGACTTCTCCTCCATAGTCCTCTATGTCTCCTGCTTGAGATCTTCCTGGTCTGGGGATTTTATTGGTGTTTGAGAAATACTGGGCTTGAGATGACAGTATGAATGTGCCCTGCTTTGGTACAGGAAGAGGGGGGTCAGGACCAGGATCTCCAAAACCTTCAGCAGCATCTCGGGTACCGTCAGGCTCCCTGGCTCCGTCTGGCTCTCTGCTGGGTTGCTCACCTTCCTTATGTTGTATTTCTGATCTGGGCCCAGTGCTGGAAAACCCTGAGAGGCTTCTGGCTCACAGAGAAAACACCTGGCTCGAGGACAGGGTACACTGGGGCAGACTGCTGCACTGGGTGAAAGCAGCTGAATTACTGCTAGAAACAATTTACCTCTGTGTTCCCTGATGCTACATTTTAGCTACCAAGTCTGATGTGATTCACCTGGTTTTGTGTTGAACGAACTCTGGCATGAAATACTGTCACTATTCAGAAGAAAAACTCAAGGAAGCTCATGTCAGGTTGTCTGTTGGTTTAACATACAACAAGAACTTAATCTCTCGGTCTCCGCTTACCCCATGTATATGAGGTTTTATAATCCTGAGAAAAAGTAAAAATGTGGTTATTGTTTATAAAGTACTTTGAACCTTATTTTATAAATAGTAGAAACAGAAGGTGAAGAAAGAAAACCATTTAGGATCTTAATCCTAGTTTATTTCCAGGGGTTTGTTTCTAAACGATTTAAAAAAAAAAAAAGTTAATTCCTAGTTCAGACACACAAACAAATCTACTCTGGAAATGGCGGAGGTGGGGTGGGGGTTGTTGTTTTGTGGTTTTGTGTTTTGTTGGTTTGGTTTTGTTGTTGGGTTTTTTTTCTAGCTGTGTTAGGCTCTCAGTGGGAACAGTGATTTTTATCATCATCTCCTTGAGAATTTACAGTTATATTACCAAGTATCCAGGCACGGCTTTCCAGTCATGCTTTACACAAATTGCACACTTAAGCAGTGTGACATCATTAACTTCATTTCTGTGAAGGAGACTCCCTCACTTCCTGGTGTGTGTGTACTGCCTCAGTGTCACATGCAAGCTGCTTTTAAATGAAATCATCAGTGTGGCCCCATGGGCCAGGGAGAAACCCCAGTGCACGGAACGGTCCCTCCTTCTGGAGTAATTTAGCACCTTGTGAAGCACTGCACTGAGTGGTTCACCTACTCTCCATCATGTGTGTTTAATAAGAATTGTATTTTTTTTTTTTTACCTTAGGAAGGAAACAAACTGTGACAGTTAGTTTCAATTTATTGTCACTGAAGGGTTTCACAAGCTCTTGATCATTCTTGTCTTTCTCTTTTGAACTCCCTCCAATTCTTTATACAAAGCGCATCTCAGATTCTTTTCTGACTTTTTATTAACTATGCAATGTAGCTTCTCCTCTGGGGATGGACCTGGAGCTGTGTATTGGATCTACAGTTTGTGAGGCTTCTTGACCAAATTGCTTTGATTTTTGTAGCTAACATTTGTGAACTTACTACATGTTTACAAACTGATACAGGGACAGCTGCTTCAGTTTTGGCTGACGAAAACCAACAATATTACTGTGCCCAACTTGATGCAGTTAGGATATAAACATATGTGATGTTGACTAGGAAATTAACATTAACTAAATCTGAGTAACAATTTTATTGAGCTCTCAATTAGGGTAGTAGTAGATTTTTCGTCCTCAGGAAAAAAAAAATAATTTACTCTTCTTTTAAAAACAAATCCAAATTAAAAATCTCCTGGGGGCAATCCATTGAACAAGAGGCAGCCAGTTAGGGTTCCTTCTCAGGGAATTCAGATTTAAGACCTTCCTCTCCACCCAAAAGCACGTCAGCGTTCCTCATGGGTATCTCATGGATGTGTCCTGACATACAGAGTAAAAGTCTGTCTCTTCTGTCCATAGTTGCCTTCTCATGATTAATAGTGTCCAACATCCCTAAACTGGGAGCCCAAGAGAACACTCACAGAAGAGACATTGCAGCTTTAGAGTTGCAGTACATAACCTGGCGTATTGAGATGCATCTTCAAATACCTCTTCTGAGTAGAGCAGCATATTGAGTTGTTGATGTATCTGATGTTTCTGTACAGATGCTACACAAATTTTTGGACTGACGGACCCAAAACTCTGCTACATGCTGGATGGATTCCTCCTCATTTATGCAATCATCATGACAGCCCTTTTTGTGAAAGCGAAGGTGAGTCTGTCCAACCACTCGTGTACTCGGCTTTGGTTGTTTAAACACGTTGGCCTGAGCTGGAAAGTAGGGGTGGAGAGGAAGTATGTATCCTTTTCCCC